>JACEFZ010004188.1:0-387500 GCA_014155875.1 Cepaea nemoralis | reverse complement strand
CGATGATGATGATGATGATGATGATGATGATGATGATGACGTATTTCAGGAAATGAGGACATCGTATGTGTTGGCAGCACGCCAAGATCCACGGTTTACATACATATATACCGTGTGTTTGTAAAGTCTCACTACACTCTGTATGTCGAACAAATTTGAAAAATGAAATACATTATGTCATTTAAAAAATGATAAAAATTCATTAAATTAGTTACACTAGTCACTGCTATGGTCTAACGCTGTTTAGGGGAAGCTGGAATGTACCAATGAAGTATTCGTTTCCCGTAGCAAGAAACTTATTCACCAAATTTCTAATCGTAATGCGATGAGGAGGTTGTTTATCAGGAAATCTTGCTATATATCTCTGAACAACCATCCGTATGTATCGACCGCCATTTCGAAAAACTTGTTCAGCCAAAGAGAAAATTCTTCCTTCCGTTGATGACACCATTCTGTTTGGATTGCAAAGAATTATTCCAGCAGACTCGACAGCCATTCGCTGCATATTGCTTCACAGAGTACTGTGTTTGATGACGTCACGTACTTCATTTTTACAAATGTCTTCTACGTACAAAGTGTAGTGAGACTTTACAAACACCCTATATTTTTTATTTTTTTTTTTGAAGATCGCCAGATGTGGAGAAGTATGATCGCCCATGCCAGCCGAGAAGGCATTCAATGATGATGCAAATGACGTGCTTCAGGAAATGAGGACACTGTATGTGTTGGCAGCACGCCAAGACCCATGGTTTACATACACATATATACTCCAATATATTTATGGCGCCTTTGTTTACATACACCGGTTTCCCGATAACGTGACACAGAACCAGACACGTTAGTAAAGTAAATTGTCTGACCCATTTTCACGTCATGAGACGCCTATTGGATATATGGTGCTTGCCCCATTTTTAGACACCCAATGGGTGATGTGGTCAATATGTCAGAGGATCTGGTCGACAGTCGTCACTCGGAGGTAAGCAAGACGGACGCCTTTAGTATTGGAAATCTTCGCTGGCTGTTGAAGATGAGGACTGAGCGCTTATGGCTATGGGAATGCCTCGATTGCAATGATGTCGGTTCTTGCCACAACTCAGCTCAACTCAACTGTGGTCAATATCAAACCGTTACTTCTCACAACAATCCACGGAGCTCATTTTAGGCCGGATAGGCAAACGATGACGTAATCAGCGTGTAAAAAATGTTAATTGTAGTCCAATCAGGGGCTTAGACTTTTGATGTATTTGAGAATGTGTCGTTCTGTTATATGTTGGGGTATCATTATTTTACTCCGAACAAGGTCATAGGTGCTTAAATTCTCTACCCTCAACATATGCATCAGTGACCGGCGACTAACAGTGTCAGTTCAGTGTTGGTTGACGAAGCCCCTCGTTCTCCAGATATGCGGCGATATGCCTGTCGCGTCTGATCGTGGCAATTCTCGTTCCCGATTCTCTCATTCTGGAGAATTTGTCATTGTTTTGTAGAGGTTTTCAAACCTCGTTGCGTCTAGACATACTGTTTTTATTTATTTATTTTTTTTTTTTTTTTGCGATCGCTCACTTTGAACTCAAGCATAGTCCATACATACTACTTCTAGTAGTACTGGACTGACGTTTGCGTGTGAATTAGCTTTCCCTATTAACAGTATCCTTCGCCATCAGGCGAACCCACTCCCCTTACCTAGGCATTGGCACACTGGATATTTAAAACCACGCGTTCTTATCCATTCGGCCATGCTGACCTGCAGACATACTGTTTAAAAGTAGCCATTTGCAATATGCAAATATATGTGTTGGTATAATCGTTAGGAGGTTATTCTGACGATAACATGTGTCGGACTAGAGTTCGATTCGAGCATTCGCTATTCGCTACGAGAGGGAACGATCGATCACTTATTCCTCCGTGCCCTCAGGCCTAGACTCGTCATATAATTACAGCTGGTGTCTGCTTACGGACTTATTGTGTTGTTGTTTTGCCCCATGGAAAATATTTCCCAATACAAAGATGTCAATTTCCTTGAAGAAAAGTGTTCATTTTATAACTACTCTTTTGCAGAACGTGGCTCTCATTACAACCAGCATTCGTTCAACATGGTATAATGGATAAAAGCGCTTACTCTTAAACTTCCAGTGTGCTGATGCCGAAGTAGTGGGTTCAACACGTACATAGGTCAGTTGGATTAAAATGTTGGCTTCTCGTCCTTGACTTTGGGACGTAAATTACAAGTGCCTTATAAGTCTGAGTGGGTTCGGCTGATGGCGAGGGACACTGGTAAGAGGGAAAGCTAAGCCACATGCAAAAGTCAGTCCAGTGCACTAGAAGTAGCTGCAGGTGTATGGACTACGCTTGAGTTCAAAGCGAGCGAGCCAACACAAACACACACCATCATAACCAGCAGAAAAAAATGCCACATCCATCACCAGTTCCACTGCCTTCTGCAAGTTCGTGCCCAGAGATATCAATGCCCAGGGATATCAATGCCCATGGATATCAATGCCAAGGGATATCAATGTCCATGGATATCAATGCCCACGGATATCAATGCCATGGGGTGCGATGCCCAAAAATTTCAATGCCCAGGGTTATCATTGCACAGGGGTGTCAATGCCCAGTGATATCAATGCCCAAGGATATCAATGCCCAAGGATATCAATGCCCAGGGATATCAATGCCCAGGGATATCAATGCCCAATGGTATCAATACCCAGTGATATCAATGTCCAGTGAGATTTATGCCCAGGAATATCAATACTCAGGGATATCAATGTCCATTGATATCAATGCCCGGAAAAACGCAGCTGCAAAATGGTTAGTGCACTTGATGTCAAGAAAGTGGCGCGGGTTCATTCCCCAACAGAGACTGGATTATTTCTTCAACCACTGCGGTTTCGATGTTTACCCAGACTCAATGGCGTGGGGAGGGGGGGGGGAGGTGGTGTAACAAGACAAATTTCACATCCTTATGAAATATAATATAATATATATATATATATATATATATATATATATATATATATATATATATATATATATATATATATAATATATATATCCTTACATTTAAACCAGTATGCTAGGGACCCTCGAGATACCTGAAACAAGGTGAGCCAGACCTTCGCATTCAGATTTGCCCGTTAATGAATTGAGTAAAAGCAGTAAGTGTCAGACTCAAAATGTCTCCGTACAGTTTTTGGTGGAAGGAAGTTGGTTGGTAGTGTGTTTGTTCACTAATTTAAGTTGGGTCAAAAGAAACATTTCACCAGATGAAGAATATTATATGCAATATATCTTTGCCAATCGAAGTGATAAGGGAAGCACGTTAGGCTACATCGATTCAATCGTGGTGTAGGGAAGTGAATCATAGACAATCAACAGTTAAATGAGGAAGTGTGTGGAAGTTGCAGAGATGTGGTTTTTATAAGAATATTGAAAACACCATTGACAGATAAAAAGCTAAATGAAGATATCTTGAAAGACATCAACACACAAAGAGAATTGAATACTCTCATCAGAAGAGAACAATTCTTATTCATTAGTCACTTCATGAAAAGGCGAATACAGAAGTACATCATGACAACGGGAACGTTGAGGGATTGAGAGATGGGGGAGGGAGTCAGGGAAGGACTGGCAGAGAAGATGCTGACGTTTGGCATGATGGCGAGGAGGAACATCTGCGTCTGAAATGGTTGGTAGTACACGAGATATAAGGCTGTGGGCAGACACGATTATCGACGCTACACGATATGGAATTTGAAAAGAAGTAAGTCGAGTAGAAAGTCTAATAGAGGCCCTAGAGATGTGGATATATAGAAGAATATGTCGTATTTCATGGAAACAAAAACAATAAAATGCAGATGTTCTAGAAAAACTGGGAATGAAAAGAATGTTGATTAAAGAACTAAATAAAGATGCAAGTGAAATATTTCGGCCACGTTAAAAGACATAACATTCTTATATAAACCATATTGGAGGTAGGGTTGAAGGAAAGCTAGCAAGAGGTAGACACCGATACAATTGGGAAGATAACATCAAGAGATGGACGAACAACAGTCTGACAGAATGTAGTCAGGACAAGAGAGAGACAGTGTTGGAGATCCATTGCAGCCATCCTTCATTGTGGAGACGGCACATGATTGGCTGATTGAGTTCGAGTAGGACTCTAGTGGATGTATGTTCGCCATTGCATTATTGCTGCATAAACAGAGATCAGACGAACTAATCTGAAACCATTGTACGTCGCATTTCACCTTATTCAAGGCAGCTCAAGTCAAGTATGGTCTGGTATTTCTGGACCAAAATTCGCCCCTTGTAATTTGCAATATTGTAAACAGTTAACATTACGTCAGTGTTTCCTTTTATTATGACTCCCTAGTTCTCAATGCATGTTTATTAAACACAGAATCAATAATCATTAATTGATATGTATGCGTTAGTTACAAAGCAACAATTAATTCAATAAATATAGTTCCTCAGTTTATCAAACGCATATTCTGTAAGACACCGTCGCCTTAACGGCCAGTTGTATTGCTTGTGGTGGTTTGCGTTTTCCTAGACTATAATTTCAGGTTGTCCCCGAGGATGGTTACAAATAATGGGAAACATAATTATTTTGTAAGTATTCTTTTAAATTCTTAGTCAATGTCTTAGTCAGACACGACTGAACTGCCGTATGACAGAAGAAGATTAGCTGCTTTCTGTTAGCGCCGAATTTTGGGCGGCGCTCATCATACCTGACACTCTACATTGGGCCAACGGCTTCGGGGGGAGGAGTGCAAATGGGAGGGTACAAGCCTTACCCTAGTGCGAGGAAACGCAACATAAAGACTAAATTTCGTGCAGGATAGACCAGACCCTAAGCCTTGGTCGGTAACTGGTCTAGGATCGAAGATTCGACAGACGGACAGTTAGAGCATTGCTTTGCCGATCCAACAGCTTCTGCAGCTTGTCTTTCTTCAGACGTATCGATGTTATCTTTAATCTGGAGTAAACTAGGCAGGCCGAGAGAGGGATTGTGCTGCATGGGCAACACATGGTCTCTAAATTCAGCCCAGGCTAGGATTTGTGCTATGGAAAGAGGTATAACTCTTATTTTATAAACTATCGTCTATCACAGTGGTTCTCAACCAGTGGGGAATCCCCCCCCCCTGAATTTTAGGGTTTCCAGAGGTGGGGGGGGGGGGGGGAATTAAGATTATTTCAAGATCGCATTAGTGCCAGAACCCTTTACTTGATATTGTTTTTCCATCTAAATTTTACAGTTCTTTATTTCTCACCTTAATGAAATTCGTTTTATAACGTAAGTAGACCCGCAAATCACGTTTTATGTCGATGTCTATTAAATTTAGCTTCCATTTTTATGTATGCTGTGTGAGGGTGGCCCGGGGGGGGGGGGGGAGATTTATAGGGAGTAAATTCGAAGGGGGGGGGGGAATGACGTTCTGAACATATGGTAATGGGGGGGGGGGATGGGCCAAAAAAAGGTTGAGAACCACTGGTCTATCAAGACGGAAAGTGCCAGTCGTTCTTCTAAATTGTATAACTCGGCTTTTAAAAACATATATTAATGTGACGTTGTTATTTTATTTTTATTATATTGTTATCTCTTACTGTATGATTTTAAAAAATGCTGGCATGTTGCATAAAACCAGTTTTAACATGATCATTGCGAAGATAATTGTGAGCGATCAAGCTTAGCCACATCTTCCTATCTCCAACGGCATGTATCAAATTTTGGGTTGCAAACATCCTTCCATCATATAACACAAGACAGTCAAGAATGTTCTTTCACTGATTTCTTCTATCTCTCTTTCCAAATATATGCCGAGTTGTCACAATATTGTTTAGTTTGTGTCTTCTATTCATGTGACCACAGATTGATGACTGGCTATTGCTGATGGCATAACATATAGCTGTGATTCCTCGACATTTAGCAAACAAGAAGAAGAAAAAATCCACTCAGAAGTCAATGTGGAATTACAGAAGAATGCTAAAAATACCAAGGACAGTCGAAATTAGTATTTGGCCACAACGTGAGAAGATAAAACTTGGAACATATTGTGACAACTGGAAAGATTTATGTAAAAAGAAACAGGGGAAGCCATCGCTAGAAATTCTTTACAGTTGTTTGTCATGGCTTGGAAAACTAGCCGCACACGAATTGATACACACTGTTTGAGACCGCAAGATGGGCAGAATCATGATCGCCCACACTAATGGGAAAAGAGCTTGATAATGAAGATGGTAGTTTGTACAAGATATCGTTAGTGAACGGACAGATATTGGGCAAATCGAGTAGCCGAACATACATCAGTATTGGTGGAAAAGAGAGTTAATCTAAGAACACTACGCAGGAAGCCAAAGAAGATTGATAAATCAACACAGAACTGGCGTCGTTAGCCGCTACACGCTGCGGGATTTGCTGAGGAGGGGATCCGAGCACTTATGGACTGAATGGTTCGATGTGCAACGAGGATGATCTGTCGACTAACTAACTAACTAACTAACTAACTAACTAGAGTTAATCATTTTCCAGAAATCCATCTGCAGTCGACAGATCATATAACGTCGAATTCGACCATCAAAGACTATTTGCAGATTAGCAATCACGCAGTCAATAAATAATCTGCATTTCGTATACTCTTTTCTACTAACAGTGGACAAGGGGAGGTGGTCGTGCGACTGTGGGACTAGGTGGGGAAGGTGGGGGAACAGATTGAGAACCTGTAAGTGGAAAGGATGAGATTGCGGGGAGTTGGAAGAGGTTCTGGTAGAATCTCAAAACTGAGAGGGAATACCAATCAGATAGCTGTGGGAACGATTAGTAGTGTGACTCTTCGCTGGCTGTTGAACGAGGGGACGGGGCGCGTATGGGGATGTCTTGAATGGATTGATGTCAGTTCTTAGCTAAACTCAATATTCCACGAACAATAATCGATTGCTCAAACACATTCAAGTGCTATATATTAGTCAATTCAAGCCGTTACCATGTAAACTGAAGGTCTTCCGAGTATAAAACGATGACGTTCTACACATTCGCTGGAAACCGCACCAGCTGACGTCACAGGCATGAAATCTACTAAATGAGAAAGCAGAATTTCAACAACGCAAAAGGACAAAATATAGGATCTTAAATCCCGTACCTCAGTTATAACCAACGCCGCATAAGCCAGGCTGAACAAGGTTAACATGATATTTCAGCCAAAGTATCATTCATTGTTCCACATAAATGAGTTGAGTTGAGTTGTTAAATTGAGCTAAAAAAACAGACATAACTGCACTCATGACACTCCCATAAGCGCTCCGTCCCCTCGTTCAACCGCCAGCGAAGAGCCACACTTCTTATCGTTCCCACCGCTATCTGATTGAAAGTTCTCCTGGCCTTCCCTCACAGTTTTGAGATTCTACCAGAACCCCTGCCAATCAACCGCGATTTCAACTTATCTATATATGGGTTCTCAATCTGCCCCCCCCCCCCCCCACCTTCTCCAACTGATCCCACAGGCGAACGACCACTTCTCCCTTGTCCATTGGTAATCAACCACCAAGAGGTGCCTTCCTCGCCAGCCTATCAGCCTGTTTATTCCCCCGCCCTCCCGAATGGCCAGGGCAAAAATTCCATTCAATTCTCACAATCTGTGACCTCTGAAGCGATGTGAGCCATTCCGCACGAAACATTCTTTTCTGCACTTTACTCAGTATACTCCTTGAGTCCGCGATGAAGACAATGTTTGTTGCATTGGTTTCCTCTAACCAACGGAATGCCGCTATGACTGCTTCCACCTCCATTCTCATGCTGGAGGTCGTAGTCTCATATGCCAGACTCTCCTTTTTCAAGACTCGTCCATTAGCCTTTGCAATAAAACCCCAACCACTACGTCTGTTTCTCACCACTGACCCATTTGTGTAGATGACTATGTCACCTTGATGTGTGTTACTCTGGATCAGTTGTTGCACTTCAAACTCTGTGCATCCGCTGCCCATTCGCTGCGCTCACGAGCTTAATCCCTATGTCCATATAGTTTCACATTGACTGGGAAAGAACAGTAATACAAGGCAGTATTCATAGTAGAAGTGGAAGAGATAGATCAGAGTGAAGACCGACACAGGACATTACAGACTCCTTGGACATGAGACTCTATGAGGCGGGAGAGATGGCCAAGGTTCGAGAGATGTCTTCTTCTTCTTTCTTCTTCAGGCCTTTATGTCGCATCGACTTAACTGTCAAGTAGTAGCATTCGGAAGCCTTAATTTAAAAAAAGTCGTCTCGTCTTTCTTTCTTTCTTTCTTTCTTTCTTTCTTTCTTTCTTTCTTTCTTTCTTTCTTTCTTTCTTCTTTCTTTCTTTCTTTCTTTCTTTCTTCCAATCTGTCTGTCTGTCTGTCTGTCTGTCTGTCTGTCTGTCTGTCTGTCTGTCTGTCTGTCTGTCTGTCTGTCTGTCTGTCTGTCCTTTTTTATAACTTTCTAGCAATGTAACCTCCCCCCTTTCCTTCCCACCCCATCCCCTCCACGCCGGATCTGTAGCTAGCCTACCGATTCCATCTCTCCAAGATAATAAAGTTGATACCACACTCCATGGATTGATTGTCACCCCACCTACAGACAGCAATAAACTGCTGTCACAACAAGCGAGGACTCTACTCTACTCTACTCTACTCTACTCTACTCTACTCTACTCTACTCTACTCTACTCTACTCTACTCTACTCTACTCTACTCTACTCTACTCTACTCTACTCTACTCTACTCTACTCTACTCTACTCTACTCTACTCTACTCTACCCTACTCTACTCTACTCTACTCTACTCTACTCTACTCTACTCTACTCTACTCTACTCTACTCTACTCTACTCTACTCTACCCTACCCTACTCTACTCTACTCTACTCTACTCTACTCTACTCTACTCTACTCTACTCTACTCTACTCTACTCTACTCTACTCTATTCTACTCAAGCACAGAGTTGTGCATGTATTCCTTTGAATATACAGTCACTTGAATTGCGTTTATAGCTAGCATTGGCTAAGATGAGAAGACAGAAAATAAGAAAACAATGGGAGGGGGGGGGGGGGGGTAAAGAGAATGTAGAGGAGGGGGAGAATTGGGAGAATAAGGCTTGGGAGGAGGAGTTGGCGGAGGAGAATGAGAAGGCGAAGGAAAAGAGCGTTGAGAGATTTAGTTTTAGTCAAGAAACGATATCGCAGCACTTGTGATATTCACATCCTAGTCCAGCCTCATCTTCAACAACCAGTGAAGAGTCTCAGTACTAATGGTACCAGTTACAGTGTGATTATGTGTCCTTTTGGCCTTTCCTTGAGCACAGAGTGTCGGCAGATCATCTGGTCACTTCCTGCTACACAATTCTCTCTAGGCAATGATGGTGTATCTGTTCTTCCACACTCACGATCCCAAAAGACCCTGACCACATCTGGCTTATCGTGCACCCAGCGGTGCAGACCCGGCCAGTCCGCACTATAAGGAGGAGAAGAAGAAGATGATATACGCATGTGATCTGGTTATACTGGATAAAACATTGTAGCTTTCTTCAACATATATTCTTCTTTCTAGGTAAAGCACAGCGAGGAGAACGACAAGCTACTGACATCCAATCAACTGGGAGCACAATTTCAAGGTACTTGAATAATTATGTGGTGTCATCATCAATATTATCATCATCATGGTCATAGTCATCATCATTATAATTACCGTCATTATCAACATCATCATCGTCATAATCATCATCGTAATCATGATCGTTATCATGATCATCGCCATCATCAGCATCATCATCATCATCATCATCATCATCATCACGAGGTTAGTCAGTCCGAAGACCAGCGTCGATAACGCCTGACCAAACGACATTGACTGCCATTGTGTTCCCAACATTTCACCTTGGCTCCCCAGGGCATGCAGGTGTGTAGGGTAATGAACAGGCTGATAAATTGGCTGCTGCCGCCTCTCTAGGCGCAGTGCTACTTTATGATAACAGTGATGTGGTGAAGACTCTCTGTAATCACGCGGAGAGTGCAACTGAACAGGCGGAGTATCCATATCTGGAATTACTGGCGCAGGAGGTAGTGAGTAGATGGTCTGTGTGATTCTCGAGGTGAATCGGAAAACCCAACCGGACTTGTAATCAAGTGACTACAGGAATAATCAACATGAGCATTCTATAGGCATGTCTTTCCCTCGAGCTTTGATCCCACATTGTAGTCTATTCCTCTGTTATACATATTTTTATTAAATCGCTGATTTAATGTCACGCGCCGGCGCTGCAGCAATGAGATTACGAACACAATTCGTGATCCAGCGTACCGCGTTCGAAACACAACTGCGGACGATTTGGCAGCAGACCGCCTAGCATTGGTTTTCATACAATGGTATAAGTGCCGCTCGTTCAGACAGCAATGGCAAACTACTGAACGTTAGTTAGTTAGTTAGTCAACAGATCATCCTCATTGCACTTCGAACCATTCAGTCCATAAGTGCTCGAATCCCCTCCTCAGCAAATCCCGCAGCGTGTAGCGGCTAACGACGCCAGTTCTGTGTTGGTTTATCAATCTTCTTTGGTTCCCTGCGTAGTGTTCTTGTTTGGCCACCCCTCTTTTAATTTGCTGTTCTCGCAATCTGGCCATGGTTGTAGATTCACAGTCATCACTTGGTTCACGCAAAAGTCTTACTTCTCGTAGAGCATTCAGAATGTCAGCCTGGTCCATGGCGCGTCCGCCCTCCACCGTAGCCTCACCTGCGAGCTTGTCAGCCCGCTCATTTCCTTGTACTCCCGCATGCCCTGGCACGAAGATGAAACTAATTTTAGCCAACCGAGACCGCTCCAGAGGCAGCAACCATTCTCTTCGGATCGACCCCTCCTCTATCCTCTTGATCATGTTCATTGAGTCGCTAAGGAAACATGCCCTAGTGAATGTCTGTGTCTCGAGCCATGTTATTGCTTTACTTACTGCCATGACTTCCATAGTCAGGCTACTTGTGGTTTCAGTGCAAGCACCAGAGTCCTCCTTCACAATTCCCCCTCCGGCCCGAGCTGTAAAGGCCCATGAGCTTCTCACATGTCGGACGACCGACCCATCTGTGTAGATGACAGCATCACCGTCTAGCGAATTCTCGAAAATCAACGCTTGTACTTCAGCCTCCACAGCAGCCGGATTTTCTTGGATGCAAACTGAAAAGGATGTGCAGAAATATGTTGGCACTTGTACCCACTCCTCGCCAGGTTCTAAGTCCTCAAGTGAACACACCTGTTGAAGAATGTCTTCGGCTTGACCCATCCACGACCGTCCTCTTTTTAACCTGCTGCCCTTCACCTTCATACTTTCACTATGAAGTGGATGTTGTGTGTTTGCGTTAACTCTGAGGTAGGCGCGTGCTCTGCAAACTTGTATTCTCTCTTCAATGGTTGGAAAATCAAGAAGGTAGCGCATCGCCCTGCATGCTGTATCTCTTGTACATCCAAGAATAATGCGCATAGCTTCATTCTGAATCCTTTCCATTCTTTCTATCTGCTTACGGCTGAGAGTCAGGATTTGCCATTGCATACTCAAAAACAGAAATGATCAGCCCCTCGTACAGATGACATAGATGGCGCTGCTCACAGTTTGCTGCCGCTATCACCCGCATCGCAGCCAAATCCCACTTGGCCTGTGTTATCACCTGGTCTATGTGCTCATTATAAGCAAGGCTTCGATCAAACCGTATCCCTAGATTAAAAACGTCTTAAACCACCACGCTTACCTTGTCGCTTTCTGCCTGCCCGGCACCCACGCCGCCTCGTTAGGTTGACTGCTGACCGCTCGGAGAACACACGTTGTTCCGCAATGTTGAAAGACCGAAAACAACAGAAACCACACACGCTGCGAAAAATTCACTCAAGGATTGCTTCGCTCGATGCACGAAACTCCGTAGTATCCGCGCAGGTCTTGAGCAGAAACTCCTGGTTATACATCCTGGCACACAAATTACATGCAAGAGATGAATAAATCCAAAAGTGAACAAAGTGAAACAGCTAAGAATGTCGACTGCTAGGGAGGTTTGTGATATATATTATTTAAATATCTTTTAATATTGCGGCCATTTTTTATCGTCATCACGTTGTACAATCGCCACGCCGAAAGCGTGGGCGGTCATGTTTCGCCATCTCGATATGAAATACAAACAGTTAGGTATGTGAAGCTCATGTGAAAAGATGAGGCATATTAAACACGGACACTGTGTACATACCTTACAACGGACTCCATAAAGGTGAACATAAATAAAAGAGTGAAAATTCCCCCAAATCAAGAGACAAATCCAAAAGTATATAATAATAAAATAATGAAATAAACATAAGTATTCTAGGACACAACACATGACATTTCGATTAAATAAATCTTCATCAGGAATGGGACAACACAAACATATCAAAAGGGGGGAAAAACATAAAATTATAAAATAATATTAAAACACAACTCCTTCGTTGTCAAAAAGGCACAAGAGTTGGGTTCAGTTTGGTTTTGAAAGCTGCTCTTTTTTTCTACAAAGGTTGAGTCCAATTAAGCTGCAAAAGTGCCATATAAGAAATGTGTGCCAAAGGTGTGCTAACAGTCAGATATGAATATATAGTGGGAAGTCATCGGAGTTATACAGTTGCATCCACAACAATATTGATTCCCGCTGAATGGATGCACCACAGAGAGTTTATTAACTGGCTTTCAATTTTAAGCCCAATGAAGTTGTTAGATCATCACCAGAGTTGTGGATCATCTCTATGTTATTCCTCCTAAGTTCCTTATTCAAACAACAGACCAAATAACGTTGAAATGTATACAACATGGGCGCACGCACACGCACACACACACACACACACACACACACACACACACACATCCGCACCCCCGCACACACGCACACGCACACACAGAAACACTCGCACAAACACAACAAGCAGATAATTATCACATATTTCGTGTATTTTCTCCGCACTCCGTTATAATCTCGACAGCAGCAAACCGCTTATTACCGTTACCAGATCAAGCCCACACATTGATTACAGAACTGGATACAGACAATCCAGGTTTTATTTTTTCTCCAATAGGAATAATATACTTGAAAACTTAGTGACAGCTGAAAAATTTGATGGGAAAAAAAAAGCCAGATGTAGATAAAGATATAAATACTTGGAAGGCTGGCCAAAGTGCATAATCATGAACATCATCGATACCAAATAAAGACCACTTACTGATTATAGAACCAATTAGTCAGTCAGTCAGTCAGTCAGTCAGTCAGTCAGTCAGTCAGTCAGTCAGTCAGTCAGTTAGTTAGTTAGTTAATCGACAGATCATCATCAGTACACATCGAACCATTCAGTTCCCCCGGGAAGGTTAACCCGGTCAACAAATGCCCGCAGAAGTCGGAAGTGTCGGCCTAACGGCGCAAGAACGCAGCTCTGCTGTAAACAGGCACAACGCAATCACGTCCGAAAAAAAAAAACTCCGGATGAACGAAGAAGAAGAAGAAGAAGAACCATTCAGTTCATACAGTGCTCGGATCCCCTCCTCACTAAATCCCGCAGCGTGTAGCGGTTAACGACACCAGTTCTTCTTTGGCTTCCCGCATAGTGTTCTTGTTTGGCCACACCTCTTTTAACGTGCTGTTCTCGCAGTCTGACCATAGATGTAGATTCACAGTCATCACTAGGTTCTCGCAAAGGACTTATTTCTCGTAGACCATTCAGTATACCACCCTGGTCCATGGCGCGTCCGCCCTCCACAGTAGCCTTACCTGCAAGTATACTCATTTCCTTGTACTTCGCATGTTCTGATACAAAAATGAAAAAACGAAATCTTTGCCATCGTGGCTGCCCCTGTCTTCGTACCCACCCCATCTCTGTCTTCCTGAGCATATTCATTGAGTCACAAAGGAAACATGCACGTATGAAGGTCTGTGTGAATACAGAACTGGGTGACGACAGTCATAGTTTCTCCCCACAATATTTTTTTTTTTTTTACAAGGATAATAAACTTGAAAACTTAGCGACAACCGAAAACTTCATAACAAAAGAGCCAGGGGTAGATATAGTTATAAATACTTGTAAGGCTTGGCCAAATGGCCTCAGTCGGGACAAAAACACTAACCAGAAACGAGGCTGGTGAGATGATCAACCCGGTTTGTCAACGCATGATTTGATAATATCATTTATGATTACTACAAGAATGTGATCAACAAGAAACAAAATAGTGATGATAGCAAAATTTACCGACCATGATTCCCTCCCTCGAGCCACAAAAGCATAGACAGATCGACCCCAAACAAATAGCGGCTTTAACAAATTGAGTTCCAAACAAAAAGTAGGTTTGGACTAAACGTAATGGGTGGCCAAAAATGGAAGTAGGAATGTGTCACAGTAGTGACTTAAAAGGTGTTAATATAGCAGACATGTTGTATTATATTTCACCTTAAAGGGAGTTGCATACGGAAAACTACTGTTTTGATATTTTAACTATAGTTTTATTTATAAGACCATGGCAGTTACGGAAAGTTCAAATAAGGCAATTTATCGACCCATTACACTTAATTAGTTAAGAGTTTATTGCATATACAGCTGGAAATGTTTGACAATAGGGCAGATGCCGTTGCACATGACAACGCAATTAGACCACCTGGACAGTTTCAACAGACAGGATACCATTAATCAGTAATTGATAGATCACTTTTGGTTTACTTGGTTTATGACGGCGTTGTGGCTTAGGGGACAGTGAAACGCGCAGTTTAATAATTCCCCGTTATATAACCCAGAAGTGGCGAACTGGATAATTATGTCTAACTTACTATAACTACATACCAATTTACCATACGCTGATTCGACTGCTAAAGCCATACCAATGTACAGTGAATTGATGTGTATGAATTTACCTTATTGTTCGGTTAATCTAAGCAACCGTGTCATTTAAAGAGCCTAAAACACATAGTTGAAGTGATTGGCAAGGCTGCAGATCTCCATTCACGTGATAAAACAGTAGGCTAAGATCAAAGGTTTCATATGATAAGATATTGCTAATTTTGATTAGTCTCATGACATTTGTTAAGTAATCGGTGGAAAGTGGAGCAGTGTGTTATACAATGCGCCAGTGGAATTAACTATAATATGTGACAGCATAGGGCCAAAAAAAAAAAAAAATAAGGATAGCATTCAAATAAATACAATGTAAACATAAGTTTATGTGTATATTACAGCTTGAAGGATTTATCTAATTTCTTTAGTTTATGTAGTGCCCCTGACTGCGGTATGTACGTGAGAGATGTAGCAAAATATGTCAGGCATCGAGCAGTCTATTGTTTGTGTCTTCGTTATTCAAATTGCGTTTGATATTTACTTCTGCAAAACCGAACTTGTTTGGCACAAACAGGCGATACTGAGATACTGAGAAGGGGACTCGAGCGGTTATGTATTGAAACTGAATGGTTCGAAATCGGATAGCCATTGAGGATAAAATGACGACTAACTAACCAACAAGCAAGAAAAGTCGGATAATAAGTCGAATATATTTTGGGGATATAATGCGACAACACGAACCAGTAAACCATAACGCTAGTTAGAACTTAGAACGATGGATTAAATGTGGCTTTAATAGGAATGAAAGCTTGAAAAGGGAATAAATATAATCATACATTTCGCTAGTTACATGAACCATAAGCCTGCATACTATTGGACTCCTAATGACTGATACTGATGACGTAGGTGTTTGTGTATTTAGTCGTTTCCTAGCAACATAAATATCATTATTAATTATGAATTAAAATGACGTGATAAGTTTGTGCAGTGGCGTATAGAATGTGGCTAGAGCGCATTGTAGTCTGCTCGTAGTAAGCAAACTGATTCAGTGCCGAAGGATAATATATCGCCAAATGTTACCTCCCATTTGGACAGAAGGATGATATATCGTCATACTAGCGTCATCGCGTTACTTCTTTTGTTTCGTGGTATCTTCCGCAGTTTTAAAGCTCCATCCATTCATCATGTGCCATGCCGGAAAGCATGTGTGGTCATGACTCGCCATTTCACTCGATCACCAGAGTCGCGGATAAGCTCAATGTTCCTGCCTCGACCATGCCATGTGGCCAAGCCATTCAGGTATTTACTTCTAGGTCTTCCCCTTGGTCTGTCCCCTTCGATCTTGCCAGTTGTCATCAAGTTCTCCAATTCATTTCTTCTCATAACATGTCCAAAAAATTTTGGCTGTCTCAGCGAATGAAAGTTTGCACTGTAATACTCGTTTATTTGATTCTGTACCATGTTTGGTCCTAATCTACTTTTTTGTTCGGCACTGAATAAGTTAAAGGAGAATTTCCGTTCGTAGTAAACATTAAAGGAGAATTTCTGCTCGTAGTAACAATAAAAGAAGAACTTATGCTTGCAATAACAATTTTTAAACAAAAATGTAAGTAAAGAACCTATCCACGTATTGAGGCAAATTTGGTTTATAGTTCTCGTCACATTTTTTTTTTAAATCACTCGGCACATGATGGGGGTTGCGATTGACATAGACTAGGTGGGTCCAGCCATTGGTAGAGTTAATTGTTGTTGACATGCCCCTGCTTAGTTGCGCTGGACTATTGTAGCACGACTGTGTTAAGATTGACCAGATACTTTTGGCGCTGTGTCCTCATGTTGGCTGCACACAAGATATTGTTGTAAATGGCTCCGTAGAGTTATTACTTGCGAGTTCTCAGAGACTGTTTATTGGTCTTAGTGGACAGAACCGCCATATTATAATTTATATTTACTCACATTACCACTCGACGTCACAACTTCCTTAAAGTTCGAAGTACAAGAGAAAATCGGTTAAGTTTATATCTTTATTTCACCTCTGGCCTTTTTCACAAGTTCATCTTGCTTGCTTGCTTGTGTTGGTTGGCTTGAGCTCCAACGCGAAGTCCTGTATGTCGGATGAAGGCATCCTGTTGTCCAACATCAGTGTGATGTCATACAGGACGTGAGGTTTGCGTGAGTATCCGTTGTCTCATGTCTGGCTTATTGGTGTGCAGACTGGTGGTTCCTCGCCGTACAGGCAGACACTCTCCGATTCGGAGGAATCGGCGATCCTACTGACTTTAGCCAGGACCCAGAAGGGACTATGTTGCCCAGGACGCTCGACGAGGACGTGTCAATAGGTCTTGGCCAGTATATAACCCGGCTCTTGTGCCTTGGAAACACCTCTGCGTCCCTACAAGTTCATCTGAATCTCTACATTTTTAAATTTTTTTTGCATATGCAATTTACAGGACATTGCTGTCAACACCAGCATTTTACTGATGTTGATGTCTTGGCAAGTTTTTACGTTCAGTAGTTTGCCATTGTTTTCTGAACGACCTGCTCCCATACCAATACATTAAAACACAGCGCGATGCGGTCTGCTACCAAATCGGTCGCAGTTGTATTTCGAACTCGGGTAAGCGGGCTCACGAATCGCGTCCGTAAGCTCATAGCCACAGAGGCCAGCGAATCTCCACATACTCTGCTTTAAAACTCAATAAGAAAACAATCTAACTGCAGTCAAAGTACAGGTGGCGGCAGGGTACATCCTGCCATTGTCACGATTAATTTGGACCCGTCCGATTTGGACTACGGACAACCTGTGAATGAAGCTTCTAGGAGATTTTTGTCTCTTGACTAGCGCACGACGGCGTGCTTCACGCCGTCAAGTGCGAATGTGATCAGAGCTCACAACTGGGTCATGACAGTGATCAATATTATTATTATTATTACACCGACTCCTCTACTTCCGAGACCATTTTCTGCTACCCATATTTAGGATGTCGATTTGGTTTCCAAGGTCAGTTATAAAAGAATTCCACTTCGATGAGGATTCTATCACATCACCACATGGCAAGCAAGCAGGTTAGCCACTGAACCACATAGCCCCGAAAGTACTCAGTAGCGTGCTTGCAGTAACAATTAAGTGAATTAAGTAACTGAAATTTCATTTCCACGCAGCAGTTTCGCACAGTGTGTTGTCAAAATACTTAGTAGTCCTTTTATATTAACAATTCTTAGCATACGTTATAGTCCATGCCGTGAGGTGTTGGTGCTCATGTCTGTTAACGGCATTTCTGTCTCGTGTGTTGCCAAGCATGTCTGTTAGACCTGGACTGGTCATGTCTCGAAAGAAGCCTACTACTGTAACCAAAGTCGTTCCATGCCATGATATCTCTTTCGATCTTCCGAACCTCCCTTCCCTTTAGACGGCAACATGAATATGCCCAAAGACAATAGCAGGAAACTTAAGCTTGTAGTTAGTTAGTTAGTTAGTTAGTCGCAGTTCCAACTTCACAGCAACGGGTCGTCCCCATTATGCTCCGTTCCTGTGCCAGTGAATATCACACAAAACGCTCCCCACTGCTTGTAGTTATTTCCACACAATTACAGTTAGTTGCAGGCAGGGTATACAGCATGCAGGGCGATGCGCTACCTTCTTGAATTTCCAACCATTGAAGAGAGAATGCAAGTTTGCAGGGCACGTGCCTACCTCAGAATTAACGCAAACACACAGCATCCACTGCATAGTGAAATTAGGAAGGTGAAGGGCAGCAGGTTAAAAAGAGGACGGTCGTGGATGGGTCAAGCCGAGGACATTCTAGAACAGGTGTGTTCACTTGAGGACTTAGAACCTGGCGAGGAGTGGGTGCAAGTGCCAACAGACTTCTGCACATCCTTTTCAGTTTGCATCCAACTAGATAGAAAATGCAGACAAGAAAATCCGGCTGCTGTTGAGGCTGAAGTACAAGCGTTGATTTTCGAGAATTCGCTAGACAGTGACGCGGTCATCTACACAGATGGGTCGGTCGTCCGACATGTGAGAAGCTCATGGGCCTTTACAGCTCGGGCCGGAGGGAGAATTGTGAAGGAGGACTCTGGTGCTTTCACTGAAACCACAAGTAGCCTGACCATGGAAGTCATGGCAGTAAGTAAAGCAATAACATGGCTCGAGACACAGACATTCACTAGGGCTTGTTTCCTTAGCGACTCAATGAACATGATCAAGAGGATAGAGGAGGGGTCGATCCGAAGAGAATGGTTGCTGCCCCTGAAGCGGTCTCGGCTGGCAAAGATTAGTTTCATCTTCGTGCCAGGGCATGCGGGAGTACAAGGAAATGAGCGGGCTGACAAGCTCGCAGGTGAGGCTACTGTTGAGGGCGGACGCGCCATGGACCAGGCTGACATTCTGAATGCTCTACGAGAAGTGAGACTTTTGCAAGAACCAAGTGATGACTGTGAATCTACAACAATGGCCAGACTGCGAGAGCAGCAAATTAAAAGAGGGGTGGCCAAACAAGAACACTACGCAGGAAGCCAAAGAAGATTGATAAACCAACACAGAACTGGCGTCGTTAGCCGCTACACGCTGCGGGATTTGCTGAGGAGGGGATCCGAGCACTTATGGACTGAATGGTCCGATGTGCAACGAGGATGATCTGTCGACTAACTAACTGACTAACAGTTAGTTGCATATCCTTTACAGGACGCCACAATCAACTCTAGCATTTGGGGGGGGGGGGGGGGGACTGTGATTTCTTGACAAATTTACGTTCAGTAGGTTGTCATTGCTTTCTGAACGACCAGAACTCACACAACTGAATTAAAGCCAGCGCAAGACGTTCGACTTCCAAATCTCCCACAGCTGTGTTTCGAACGCGGTATGCGTGATTACTCCAAGAGTACGAAATGTGTTGTTAAGCCCTTCGACACAACCCGCATCTCCATACAGATTGTCTCCAAATGGAGCGGGTGTAGGCCAAAATAGTTTTCTCGACTCTGTATATGTTGGACACTACTGCAGCAAACATCTAACTGTCATTTACTTACTTAGTAAACGATTGACTAGTACTATATTGTCTATATATCGGTATAAATATCATTAGTCTTTTATTCAGTTCATCGCAGCAGCTGGACTTTTAAAAATTAAAAATACTGGATTTAAGTTAAATTGTAGCTTAGCTGTGATAACGTATGGTTTACATTTATACTAATTATACTGTCAAATGGAGAAGCTAATGTAGTCTTATAGTGCAATAGTTTGAAAGTATATTTGTTTCTTAATAAATTAACAGAAAAGGTTTTTTTATATATAAAATAAAACATATAATATAATCCTAATTATAAATCACAAGGATTGAACAGGATATTATTGAAATGTAAGAAAGAAACCTGAAAATTTGACAGCAGTTGCAAGGTTTTTCTGACACTTGGGATACTACAGCGCCCACTTTAATTAACAAAAATGCCAATCTGGTATATGGAGTTGCAAACAATCTTAATGCTGGAGTAAATAAACATTGTCGGAAATCATTCCTGTCGCAGTTTACTTTCATTTCACTCCTGTGAGCTTGATTATTATGCGATTCTTGGATTACTGTGACAAATATGAATCACCAAACAGGTAAGCCATGTAAAATGTAAAGTATATGTGTGCTAGTTTATGAAATTTACGATTGAAGTTTCGCGCGATTGGTGACTATTGAAGTGGAGAGTGGCGACCGTCGTCTGCTGGTGGTTCTTCTTGTAACAGCTGACTTAGATCACTTAGATTTATTTGCTTGTTTCGGGATTTGAGGTTTGAAGATTAAGCGCAACCCACTACTGGCAACGCTGATCGCATACTTTGGGCTCACAACGTTGATTGGGAGACCGCAACAACACCGCAAGAAGAACAGAAGAAGAACCAACGGCAAATTACTAATTACTACGTCTACACCATTAAAATTAAAGAACTTTTATTTGAAATATTTGCGGACGATCAAGCACTGATCACGTGATGTGATAGCAAAATCAGAAACTGAATTACAAATCCACATAAATAAATAATAAATATAATAGTATATACTATTAGTATAATGGAAGTGCGCTAGGAACATAACGTGAAGATTAAATTAGCATCAATAAAACCAAAACAGAGGCAATGACTATACTTTATATTATAGATTAGTTGCATGGAAATATAAAAGTATGCATAACAAATATTCATTATATGCATTCATTATATCACAAATATAATTTAAAAAATTATGTAAAGAAATATCAAAATATAGGACTATTTACTATACTATACTATACTATACTATACTATATTATACTATACTATACTATACTATATTATACTATACTGCACTGCGCTATACTATACTATACTACACTACACTATACTATACTACATTGCACTGCGCTGCAGTATACTATACTACACTACACTATACTATACTATACTGCACTGCACTATACTGTACTATACTATACTACACTATACTATACTACATTGCACTGCACTATACTATACTATAGTTACTATAGAAGCAATGAAGATACAGTGTTTGTTTGTCCATCAAGAATGATGATGACCATTCATTTCATCCAGTGGGGTTGAAAGTATGGAGCCGTGAGTTCTAAGATGGCTGATAAGGCCTATTTTGGCTCAAAATGTTCTTTGACAATGTGGGCAAAGAATGCTTGACGTTTCAGGGGGAGGATCTCCTGCAGTGGTTTTTATGTCCAGCCTTTTCTTGCAGTCCTGGTTGCTTCACAAGTGACTTCACCCTTGCGTAATGATGTACACCACGAATTTCGGTCTTTGGCAGCAGTCTCCCAGGTGTCATGATGAATTCCAAAAGCTTTCAGTGAGATTTTCAGTGTCTATAAAGCGTTTCCTCTGGCCACCTTGGGAGTGTTTACCACAACACAGCTCTTCTTCAGGAATAGTCTATGGAATGCTATGCAGGAATTCGGAATACGAAGGAAGTTAATCAACATGACCAGACTATGCATGGACGATACTTATAATATAGTAACATATAAAGGCAGGAAATCAAACCCTTTCCAAATAACATTTGGCTTGAAACAGGGTGATGCTCTATCGCCGCTACTCTTCAATCTGGCTCTAGAGAAAGTTGTAAGGAAGGTAAAGGAGGAATGTGATATTGGAGGAACATCCAAGCTGCTTGGTTATGCAGATGATATAGATATTATAGGGGAAAATGAACAAAGGACATTAGAAATATTGACTCACTTAAAGGAAAAAGCCCAACAGATGGGGCTGGTTATCAACCAAATAAGACAGAATATATGGTAATTTCAAGAGAAGGAATGGCTAAAAACTCTGGCCACATACAAATAGATAATATGACCTTTAAAAGAACGGAAACATACAAATACTTGGGTACAATCTTCAACTGCTCCAACATCAAAGGGAAGAAATACAAACTAGAATCAATTCTGGAAATAAGATATACTATGCACTACAACATCTACTAAAATCAAATGCGCTATCTCGTAACACCAAAATCACAATATACAAAACACTGATCAGACCAGTTGTGCTGTATGGCTCTGAAACCTGGAGTACAACGAAAGGAGACGAAGCCTTGTTACAAACCTTTGAGAACAAAGTTTTAAGACGCATCTTTGGACCCATTAGGGATACACAAAGTGGAGAGTGGAAAAGAAGAAGTAACAAAGACATTTATGATCTGTTTAAGTCCCCGCTAATCACTGGTATCATGAAGGCTAATAGACTACAATGGCTGAGGCATATAGAAAGAATGGAAGATAATAGGGAAACAAAACTCGCTTACACTCAGGAAATAAATGACCGCAGACCCCGAGGTAGACCAAGAAGACGGTGGAGAGATAATATATATACAGACCTACAAGCACTTGGAATCAATGACTGGCAAGAGAAGGTCAACCAGAGAGACGAATGGAGACGGATTGTATCTGCAGCAAAGAATTTCAATGGCTCGGAACGCTGAAGAAGAAGAAGAAGAAGAAGAAGAAGAAGAAGAAGAAGAAGAAGAAGAAGAAGAAGGAGTCACATTGGGATGCATACATCCCTCTATTTGTATGGTATAGACATGGAAGCTCTGCATTTTATTTTGGCTTTGTGAAGAGGTGTGCTCCAACACGTCGTAAAAAAAGTCTTAAAAGTCAAAAGGATCAACTTCATTGCACCAGGTGTTATCCCATATGGCTCAGTCTCTTTCTTCAGGGCTGCCTGCCGATAGCGCAGCACCAAGCACAAACTCCGTAGCTCCAGCGATGATCCCTAGGAGTCTCCGAGAAAAAGGCACTCGTGAACCGAAAGATGTAGCCCAGAATCACACCCACGACCTTTTGGAGCATAAGGCAGACAGCTTGACCACTTCACCACAGGGACACCCCAACACGCATAACATAATAATTCCAAATTTTGACTGGTAGTGTATATACAAGTGTGAAGCTTATATTGTTAATCTGTTTTGTGTTTTCTTAATATTTCATTATAGATAGCAGAACTTCTCAGAGCTCTTTGTTGAAAGCACAGTGTATTCTGAACAAAGGAACAGATGAAGAACTAGTAAGTTGACTATGGTACTCTTAAATTTTCCATATAAAGTAGAATGGATTTTAACTATTTAAATTCTGTACATGCAGCTTGTAAAACCCAATTTATCTGAGCTGTTGAGCAAAAAAGGCATACAAAATTACACATGAGGAAAACATGAGTTAACAGAATAGTTTTAATTATTTTAATCTAACATTGACTTCCTAGATTCCGTAAATGAACAAATTTGGAAGCATCAGAGATGTGGTTCATTCTCTGACATTCGGTTCTCTGAGGACTGGCCAGATGGACACATAATCAAACTGCAACTGGTAGCATTAGTTTTAAGACTCTGCTAACTGTAGAAGATGAGGACATACTGTGTTCGAGCTTTTCCGAGTGCTGTCATATCAGTTCTTAACTCAACTCATCTCAGCTCATTGACACTAACTCAGCTCAATGACACTAACTCAGCCCATTGACACTAGCTCAGCTCATTGACATTAGCTCAGCTCATTGATATTTGCTCAGCTCATTGACAAGCTCACTGACATTAACTCAGCCCACTGACACTATCTCAGCCCATTGACACTAACTCAGCCCATTGACACTATCTCAGCTCATTTACACTAACTCAGCTCATTGACACTATCTCAGCTCATTGACACTATCTCAGCTCATTGACACTAACTCAGCTCATTTACACTATCTCAGCTCATTGACACTAACTCAGCTCATTAACACTAACTCAGCTCATTGACACTAACTCAGCTCACTGACAATATCTCAGCCCATTGACACTAACTCAGCTCATTTACACTATCTCAGCTCATTGACACTAACTCAGCTCATTAACACTAACTCAGCTCATTGACACTAACTCAGCTCACTGACACTATCTCAGCCCATTGACACTAACTCAGCTCATTTACACTATCTCAGCTCATTGACACTAACTCAGCTCATTAACACTAACTCAGCTCATTGACACTAACTCAGCTCACTGACACTATCTCAGCCCATTGACATTAACTCAGCTCACTGACACTATCTCAGCCCACTGACACTAACTCAGCTCATTTACACTATCTCAGCTCATTGACACTAACTCAGCTCATTAACACTAACTCAGCTCATTGACACTAACTCAGCCCATTGACATTAACTCAGCTCACTGACACTATCTCAGCCCACTGACACTAACTCAGCTCATTTACACTATCTCAGCTCATTGACACTAACTCAGCTCATTAACACTAACTCAGCTCATTGACATTAACTGAGCTCATTGACACTAACTCAGCTCATTGACACTGCTGTCTTGTCCTGACAGATTTGCTGGGGCTACAGAGACTCGTCCAGTAAGAAACTCCTGTACTATTTACTAGTGTTGCTGAGTCTAGGCTCGCTGTTGCTGATTGTCCACTGGAAGCCAGAGTTGACATGCTACCTGCAGAGGAAACTGTGTCCCTTATACAAGGCCCAGTATGTTTTGCTGAGGGTAAGAATGGTTTTCTTGCTTTGATGTTATTACTTGTTAATTTTCAAGTGTTTCTGTTAAAAGCTGCAAAGGAGAATCATCATCATTATAATCAAGTTTCTCATATGACAAAAATTATCAGCTCCATTTTCGCAAGGAATGTGTTCCAAAATAACTTTTGTGCACATATATTAATCAATCTAGTGTAAATACATTGTTTTAGGCTAACTTTCAAGTGATCAGAGAACTTTGTCTTTTTGGAAAAACTACATGTATGACAAAATTTATGTTTTGACATAAATACATATTGGCAGGAAATTGGTTGCAAAATAACTTTTATGCACATCTATTGATTAATCAAGTGTGTAAACACATTGTTTTAGACTAATTTCCAAGTGATCAGACAAGTTCATTCGTTTGGAAAAACTTCATGACAGAATTTCTCAGTTTTGATTGACATAAGTACATATTGGCTGGAAATTTGTTCCAGAATAACTTTCTGAAACTGTTATAGATGACTTTCTAAATCTTATTAAAACTATATTGTGGACGACTTTCTAAAATTGTGTTATGGATGACTTTCTAAAACTATGTTATAATTGACTTTCTAATACTATGCTATGGATGACTTTCTTAAACTGTGTTATGGATGACTTTCTAAAATTATATTCTGGATGACTTTCTAAAACCATGCTATGTATTACTTTTTAAAACTAAGCTATGAATGACTTTGTTAACCCTTTACTTTTGGATGACTTTCTTAAACTATGCTATGAATGATTGTCTAAAACTATGCTGTGGATGACATTCTAAAACTGTTATGGATGACTTTCTTCAAATATGCTGTAGATGACTTTCTTAAACTATACTATAGATGACTTTCTAAAACTATGCTGTGGATGGCATTCTATGTTATAGATGCCAACTCAGAGGCAGACACGCAACACAATGTTTCAGCTTTCTCATATGTCTGTGCCAACTTTGGGCTCAATATCAACTTAGAGAAGACTGTAGTTACGTACCAGCCAGCTCCAGGGAATAATCACACCATGCCGAATATAAAAGTGAATGGTTTTAGACTAAGTGTTGTGGACAAATTCACCTATCTTGGTAGCACTGTGTTACAAGCTGCCACAATTGATGACGAAGTAAATGCAAGAATCTCCAAGGCCATCGCAGCCCTTGGCAGACTGTACAAGAATGTATGGGACAGAAATGGAATAAGCCTGCAAACAAAGCTGAAGTCTACAAAGCAGTTGTATTATCCACACTGCTATATGCTTGTGAAACCTGGACTGTTTATCAGCGACACGCTAGGAAATTAAACCACTTCCACACAGTCTGCCTTAGGAAGCTATTGAAGATTAAATGGCAAGACAAGATCCCAGACACTGAAGTCCTAGAAATAGTGTCCATAACCAGTATCCACACTCTACTGATGAAGAATCAGATTCGTTGGGCTGGTCACTTAACTCGCTTGTCAGATCACAGACTCCCTAAACAAATTTTTTACGGTGAGCTGCATTGTGGTAAACGCTCCCAAGGCGGCCAGAGGAAACGCTTTAAAGACACTTTGAAAATCTCGCTGAAAGATTTTGGAATTCATCATGACACCTGGGAGACTGTTGCTAAAGACCAAAATTCATGGCGTACGTCATTATGCAAGGGTGCAGTCCCTTGTGAAGCAACCAGGACTGCAAGAGCTGTGAAGAAAAGGCTGGACAGAAAAACCGCTGCAGGAGATCCTCCTCCTGGAACATCAAGCATTCTTTGCCCACATTGTCATAGAACATTTTGAGCCAAAATAGGCCTTATCATCCATCTAAGAACTCACGGCTCCATACTTTTAACCCCACTGGATGAAATGAATGGTTATCATCATTCTTCATGGAAAAACAACATGTTATAGATGACTTTTAAAAACTGT
Source organism: Cepaea nemoralis (assembly GCA_014155875.1). Lineage (NCBI taxonomy): Eukaryota > Metazoa > Mollusca > Gastropoda > Stylommatophora > Helicidae > Cepaea > Cepaea nemoralis. Next base: position 360,750 of record JACEFZ010004188.1, on the reverse strand, counting down.
GTTATGGATTACTTTCTAAAGCTATGTTATAAATGACATTCTAAAACAATGTTAGGGATGACTTTCTTAACCTGTGCTGCAGATGACATTCTAAAACTATGTTATGGATGATTTTCTAAACCTATTGTGTGGATGACTTTCTAAAACTATATTCTAGATGACTTTCTAAAACTGTTTTATAGATTACTTTCTAAAACTATGTTATGAATGATTTTCTAAAGTTAGTTAGTTAGTTAGTCGACAGATCATCCTCATTGCACATCGAACCATTCAGTCCAAAAGTGCTCGGATTCCCTTCTCAGTAAATCCCGCAGTATTTAGTGGCCCTCCAACCGAGTTCTGTGTTGGTTTATTAATTTTCTTTGGCATCTTGCATAGTGTTCTTGTTTGGCCACACCTCCTTTAACTTGCTTTTCTCGCAGTCTGACCATGGTTGTAGATTCACAGTCATCACTTGGTTCTTGCAAACGTCTTACTTCTCATAGAGAATTAATTATATCAACCTGGTCCTTGGCTCGTACGCCCTCCACCTGCAAGCCTCTCAGCCTGCTCATTTCCTTGTACACCCTGCATGCCCTGGCACAAAAATGAAACTAATCTTTGCCAGCCACAACCACCCCAGAGACACCAACCACTGCCTTCAGACCCAACCCATCTCTGTCTTCCTGAGCACACTCAATGAGCCACTAAGGAAGCATGCCCGAGTGAAGGTCTGTGTACAAGCCATTTTATTGCTTTACTTATTGCCATGACTTCCATAGTCAGGCTACTTGTGGTCAATGCAAATGCTTTTACCGTGACCATAATTTTCTAAAATTAGTAAAGATGACTTTCTAAAACTATGTTATGGATGACTTTCTAAAACTATGTCTTGGACGACTTTCTAAAACTATGTTTTGGATCACTTTCTAAAACTGTTATGGATGACTTTCTAAAACAATCTCATGTTGTCCACAGACTGGCTTTGGCATAATGAGGGTGGTGAAAGTTCTATCGATGACAGAGCCTCTTGACAGGTGAGTTGTATTTCTGAGAGGCTAACCTAACAGTTTATGGTAGTCCCACATCTGATACCGATGTAGGCAGTGTTTCTTTAAGCAGTGTTAGCATGTCTGGATTAACACATTTTAAGTCTTTAGAACACATATTTTTGACCTGAATACTAATACATCAAACGTAAGAGCTAAAACTTACCATCATTGCAAAGGATTCACCAACCAAGCAACCATCATGAATCTAAACATTACAAAATCTTGACAATATGTCAAGCAATGCATTGTTGCTTACTGTCAGTAAAAACATGACCAGGAGTAGACTGGAAAAGTGACCAAGCGCCAGTAAAACTAAGAATAAAACTGAAGAAATTAAAGAGGGCTCCAAGAAATATCAAGTTAGATATGGCAATACTTGAATTGAAATCAAGAAATGAGGGATAAATTTGCCATTACTCTACAGAATAAATCAATCCTATAGAAACACTTCTACTGGCGCCTTGCCATCTTGATAGACAACAGTTTGTTACATTGTGCTTCAAAAAAGGCATAATAACAACAACCTGTAGCAGTAGTCAATGTGACGTATAAGACCAGTTTCAGCTTTAAGTCCAGGGATGGATTTATACCTCTCCATACACAAAGCCTGGTTGTATTGAAAGGACTATGTGTTGCCCATGCAGCATGATCCCTCTCTCGGCCTGCCTAGTTTACTCCAGAGCAAAGGTAAGACCAATACATCAGTAACAAGTCAAGCTGCAGAAGCAATGCTCTGTTTGTCCACCTGTTGGAGCTTCGATCCTAGACCAATTGCCAACCAAAGCTTAGGACCTGGTCTGTCCTGCCATGACATTTAGTCTCTAGGTTACATTTTCGTGCACCAGGATAAGGCTAGTACTCTCCCAATTGCACTCCTCCGACCAAAACCGTTGGTACAATGTGGGGTGTCAGGTTTGGTGAGCGCCTCCCAACATTCGGCGCTAGCAGAAAACAAGTAATACCATCTAATGTCATACGGTAACTATATCTAACTAAGACCTGACCTGATATAGAAACTATAGTAAGTATAAATGAATGATGGCAAATGCTAAAGGAGTCAATACAACAGCCATCAAGGAAAGTAATACAGAAGGCTGTGGACAGACATGATCACCAACACCAGACAGCATGGGCTACAGGATGAAGAATATATTATTGATTAAACGTGTGCTCATAACCACATCACTAGTTAACTGTGCTGCTGCCACCTTCAGCATTCGGCTGTATTTCAGAGACTGTAACTGGCCAACTTTTGATTATATGTTAATCTTGATTCTCTCAGTTGTATTTTAATCTCGATTTGCTCCATTGTATTTTTTTCTTGATTCTCAACATTTGATTTTTAAATGTTAATATACTATGCTGTAACGTTGATTAACTATGTTCTAATATAATGTTCACTTGAAACACTTTAATTTTGATTGAGTATAAAGTATTTTAATCTTGATTCACCGCCAACCCATATGCAACATCTTTCTTGTAGCGATATCTCTGTACATTCTTACCAGCGTGTTCATACATCGACTTGCGTGGTACCAGGGCCCATCGGGCAAGCAAAGAACAGTAACACTGTAACCTACCATGCGTGTCATAAGAGGCCACTAGGAAGGGTTGGTGGGAGACTCACTACCTTATCCCATAGAAGACTTTAGCTACAAAATCCAGGTAACCATGAACAAGCCTACAATGGGCTTGACTTGGTTAAGGACCTCTGCTTCGTTGGGAGATGAGAGGCAGAAGAAGGAGAAGAATGTTTATATTGTTTCTTTTGTTTAGGATTGTTTCTTTTATCTATGTGCAATTTTTCTAATTACACAGGTCATAGACCACTGTGTGAAAGCATTAGGCTAAGATAATCCTTATCAATGACCTGTGTAATTTGAAACATTTCACATAGATAAAAGAAACAATTGAAAGGCCTTGTTAAGAGATAACATGTATTTAGGGTAATCAGATAGCTTACTTATTTATCTGTATTTCTACCATTGTTATATTAGATGTTCTTGTTGTAAGACTTTCTCACATCAGTTGCATAGCATTCACTCACTCACTCACTCTCTCACTCACTCACTCATTCACTCACTCACTCACTCACTCACTCACTCACTCACTCACTCGCTTGCTCATTCATTAATTCATTCATTCATTCATTCATTCATTCATTCATTCCTTGTGATGAAAGGACACAGTTCTCTGATATTTCAAGCCAGCATCTTCTGACTTGGATGGTTGGATGTCCACATTTCTTTGTCCTTGTGTCATACAGCGCATAAATGTTTTGAATATAAGTGTTATAGACGAGCTGTAAGAATATCTTCGATACAGAAAAGAACAAATGAATCCATACGACAAGAACTAAATATTGAAGAAGGTTTGCTACTAAAGACAATAAAACAAAGAAAATTGAAATATTTTGGTCACTTGAAACAGGAAAGTTTGGAGAGAGCAATCATGGAGGGGTATATACCTGAATTCTTCAGGCTCAAGACCCCCCCCCCCCCCCCCCCTCTCTCTCTCCCATCTGCAAGGTACTACAGACAATAGATGACAGTGAAAATCCAAAAGTCAGCACTGTGATACAAGCCTGGTGGGCTTTAGCCAGTGGTCGACGCCACAACCTCTGTTCTACTCTGCTTCCAGAACTGGTTGGAATGGTTGCAGATGAGAGTGGTTGCCAGCTGTAGTTGACCAGCTGTTGGTTTGTCGAGACTCATGTCAGTTCCACTTTTCACATGGGACAGTGGGGAGCATTTTGTGTGATATTCACTGGCACAGGAATGGAGCATTATGGGGCACACCTTTGCCATGAAGTTGCAACCAAGACTAACTAACTAATAAATCATACACCTGGTTGGAACTGTTTGTAATTGGCAATCAATGCTGGTAATGAACTTGGTCTTGGCAGTTAACATTCAGGAAGTGACGCCATGCTTATTTGACATTTTTCTTCTCCGTCTCAAGTGGATTGTAGAAAACAGTGCCAGGTAGATCAATATCTATCCAAACCAAGTCCCATTTGTGTGTCAGATAGTGTACCTTAGATCTTTATCTGTGTGAACCAGGTCCCATTTGTGTGTTCGAATAGTATACCATAGATCTTTATCTATGTGAACCAAGTCCCATTTGTGTGTCAGGCAGTGGGCCATTTAGACATGGTAGTAACAGTCGTGTGTATGTGTGTGGAGTACTTTATCTTGAGACAGCCCTGCCTCTAAATTAACATTCCATTGGGTTTATGTGTAATCTGTTCAAGATCTAGGGTAGCCATGTTAGTGCAGGGGCTGGTATGCTTGCCCGGTGATCATGGGTTCAGATCTCCACCGAGGCAGATTGACCTTGCCTCCCCAGAGTCGTTAGTCATTAGTCGTTAGGTCATTAGTCATTAGTCATTAGTCATTCGTCGTTAGTCATTCGTCGTTAGTCATTAGTCGTTAGTCATTAGGTGTTAGTCGTTAGTCGCTGTTCCAACCTCATGGCAAAGGGTCACCCCCTGTAATGCTCCGTTCCTGTGCTAGTGAATACCACACAAAATGCTTCTCACTGTCCCATGTGAAGTGGAACAGACAACAGTACTGACAAACCAACAGCACGTTCAGGCAAGAACATGCATAAGGTCGCTGCCAGAATACCAACACAATAGTCCGCCATGAAAACTACATGATGGAAGCGGCAGTCACTAGAAATACAGCAGCTTCACACACATTACTGTATAATGCAAAACTAGCTAGCTCAGCAACGGCCGACTGCCATTCTCTGAACATGCAGTTCACAATACAAACAACCACGGACAGATGTAAAAGCACTCCACACAAAATCCACAGCTCACAGTGTCGCTCCATGCACTTAACTCAGTAGCTGGGCGATGGAACCATGTACTACCAGTCCAACATGAGGAAAATGCTGGAAGCCAGCCGTAGCCAGAAGCCCCCCACATCACCACCCCTTGAGTGTTGATTGGTCTATAAAACCATGGGGCTAGCACCATATACAGTAAATGCCTCAATGTGTGTAAATAGGGCTTGTTACTTACTTACTGTCTACCCAGTAGGCCTGAAGGCATTAAAAGGGCCCTTTACTTTTTTGTTAAATACAAGATCTTCTTTATGTGTCTGGTCTGGAACAGACATTGGTGATCAGTCTCTCCATCTGTCTCCATCCTTCTTTTCATCCCTCTCTCCATCTGCCTCTCCATCCCTCTTTTCATCCCTCTCTCCGTCTTTCTTTTCATCCCTCTCTCCATCTCTCTCTCTCCATCCCTCTCTCTCTCATCTGGTGTTGAATTAGTTCATGTTGCTTCTATTTTAATTTGGTGCCCGGCTATTTAAATTTTCACAATCATCTCTCTTGTCTTATTCTACATTTCCTATCTGGTGTTTTCCAATGTATATCTTGTTCTGCATCTCCTACCCAGTATTTTCCAATGTATATCTTATTCTACATATCCTACCTAGTATTTTCCAATGTATATCTTATTCTACATCTCCTAGCTAGTATTTTCCAATGTATATCTTATTCTACATCTCCTACCTAGTATTTTCCAATGTATATCTTATTCTACATCTCCTACCTACTATTTTCCGATGTATATCTTATTCTGCATCTTCTACCTAGTATTTTCTGATGTATATCTTATTCTGCATCTCCTACTTAGTATTTTCCAATGTATATCTTATTCTACATATCCTACCTAGTATTTTCCAATGTATATCATATTCTACATCTCCTACCTAGTATTTTCCAATGTATATCTTATTCTACATCTCCTAGCTAGTATTTTATGATGTATATCTTATTCTACATATCCTACCTAGTATTTTCCAATGTATATCTTATTCTACATCTCCTAGCTAGTATTTTCCAATGTATATCTTATTCTACATCTCCTAGCTAGTATTTTCCAATGTATATCTTATTCTACATCTCCTACCTACTATTTTCCAATGTATATCTTATTCTACATCTACCTACTATTTTCCAATGTATATCTTATTCTACATCTCCTACCTAGTATTTTCCAATGTATATCTTATTCTACATCTCCTAGCTAGTATTTTCCAATGTATATCTTATTCTACATCTCCTAGCTAGTATTTTCCAATGTATATCTTATTCTACATCTCCTAGCTAGTAATTTCCAATGTATATCTTATTCTACATCTCCTAGCTAGTATTTTCCAATGTATATCTTATTCTACATCTCCTAGCTAGTAATTTCCAATGTATATCTTATTCTACATCTCCTACCTAGTATTTTCCAACGTATATATAATTCTGCATCTCCTTCCTAGTATTTTCTGATGTATATCTTATTCTACATCTCCTACCTAGTATTTTCCAACATATATATAATTCTACATCTCCTACCTAGTATTTTCCAATGTATATCTTATTCTACATCTCCTACCTAGTATTTTCCAATGTGTATATATAATTCTGCATCTCCTAGCTAGTATTTTCCAATGTATATCTTATTCTACATCTCCTACCTAGTATTTTCCAACGTATATATAATTCTACATCTCCTACCTAGTATTTTCCAATGTATATCTTATTCTACATCTCCTACCTAGTATTTTCCAATGTATATCTTATTCTACATATCCTACCTAGTATTTTCTGATGTATATCTTATTCTACATCTCCTAGCTAGTATTTTCCCACAAAAGTGTTATTCTGCATCTCCTACCTAGTGTTTTCCCACATAAGACTAGTTTCTCAACTCCATCTCTTTTGTTTTTGTACCCTATACATTTCATTTGTCTTTTCCTCTTGTCCTTATGGCTTGGATGTGTCATCTGGTAAGGCTTTCAGCTGCCAGTACTAATGAAGCAGCCCTTCCCAGCAACTTAAATGATATTCCATTAAATTATATGGCAATTATAACCTTTTCATCAACTTTTTAACTTGATATACTTATAAGAATGTGTTTGATTAATCTGTTGATTTTATATCCATACAATGAAAATATATTTGGTCATTCTAGTGATTTTTTTTTTATATCTTCAGGAGGATAAATTTATTTAATGTAGTTATTATTTGGTACCTACAGTGATAATATATTTGATTAATCTATTGATTGGTTGTACTTAAAATGAGAATGTGTTTCCTTAATATAGTGATTTGTTGTACCTAAATGAAAATGTATATGATTAATTTATTGATTTATTATACTTACATTGAGAATATATTTGATTAATGTAGTGATTTGTTATATCTATACTAAGAATATATTTGATGAATCTAGTGATTTGATGTACCTCCACTGAGAATGTATTAGATTAATCTATTCATTTACTAATAATATATATGATTAATCTAGTGATTTGTACAGTCATAATATATTTGATTAATCTAGTGATTTGTTGTACCTCCACTGAGATTGTATTTGATTAATCTAATGATTTATTATATCTACACTGAAAGTATATTTGATTAATCTAGTGATTTGTTGTACCTACAATAAGAATGAGCCGGCTTCATGGCGAAGGGTTTATGGACACAGTTCGTAATCCCGCATACCATGTTAGAAACACAGCTGTGGAAAATTTGGCAGCAAATCGCCTTACGATGGTTTTTCTGATTTCGTATGGGTGCCAGTCATTCAGAAAGCAATGCCAAACTATTGAACGTAAACTTGCCCAAGATTCATGAACAATCAAAAAATGCTGGGATTAACTGCAACGTCCTGTAAAGGATATGCAACTAACAATAATAACGTATTTGATTAATATGTTGATTTATTATATCTCATATTATACATGAGAATATATGTTATTAATCTTTTAACGTGATGTAATTGTGATAGGAATGTATTTGATTAATCTTTTAACTTGATGTACTTATGATAAGAATGCATTTGATTAATCCATTGATATGTAGTACCTACAATGAGAATGTATTTAATTAAAACAAAAACACCTAATAAAATATGGGCATAGCATGAACAAAAAAAAAGTGTTTCGTGTAATGTATTTTGTGATCAATAAAGGATTGCTCAAATATAGTGAGGCAGTAGCATTAGGTAGGTCCGGCCAGTTTTGTGCAAACAGAAAGAGTTTGTGAATTTGAAATTGTTATGTTGTTTGTCCATCAAGAATGATGATGTTGTTGTTTGTCCATCAAGAATGATGATGTTGTTGTTTGTCCATCAAGAATGATGATGTTGTTGTTTGTCCATCAAGAATGATGATGTTGTTGTTTGTCCATCAAGAATGATGATGACCATTCATTTCATCCAGTGGGGTTGAAAGTATGGAGCCCTAAGATGGCTGATAAGGTCTATTTTGGCTCGAAATGTTCTTTGACATTATGGGCACAGAATGCTTGACATTCCATGAGGAGGATCTCCTGCAGTGATTTTTCTGTCCAGCCTTTTCTTCACAGCTCTTGCAGTCCTGGTTGCTTCACAAGTGACTGCATCCTTAAGTAATGATGTACGCCACGAATTATGGTCTTTAGCAGCAGTCTCCCAGGTGTCAAGATGGATTCCAAAAGCTTTCAATTAGATTTTCAGTGTGTCTTTAATGTGTTTCCTCTGGTTGCCTTGGGAGCGTTTACCATAACGCAGCTCGCCGTAGAAAATTCGTTTAGGGAGCCTGTGATCTGGCATATGAGTTAAGTGACCAGCCCAGCTAATCTGATTCTTCATTAGTAGAGTGTGGATACTGGGCATGGTCGCTCTTTCTAGAACTTCGGTTTCTGGGATCTTGTCTTGCCATTTAATCTTCAGTAGCTTCCTAAGGCAGACTGTGTGGAAGTTGTTTAATTTCCTAGCGTGTCGCTGATAAACAGTCCAGTTTCACAAGCATATAGCAGTGTGGATAATACGACTACTTTATAGACTTTCAGCTTTGTTTGCAGGCTTATTCCATTTCTGTCCCGTACATTCTTGTACAGTCTGCCAAAGGCCACGCTGGCCTTGGAGATTCTTGCATTCACTTCGTCATCAATTGTGGCAGCTTGTGACACAGTGCTGCCAAGATAGGTGAATTTGTCTACAACACTTAGTCTATGACCATTCACCTTGATATTCGGTACGGTGTGATTATTCCCTGGAGCTGGCTGGTACATAACTAGTCTTCTCCAAGTTGATATTAAGCCCAAAGTTGGCACAGGCATGTGAGAAAGCTGAAACATTATGTTGCATGTCCGTCTCTGAGTTGGCGTATAGAGCGTAGTCAACAGCAAAAAGCAGTTCTCTGATGGTGTCGCTGTTTGCTTTGGTTTTGGCTTTAAGCCTTCTGAGATTGAACAACTTTACATCCATACGGTAGTTGATGTCTATTCCAATGTCATTGTTCTCGAAGGCATTCGTCAGCATAGCTGAAAACATGAGGCTGAACAGTGTTGGTGCCAGGACACATCCTTGCTTCACTCCGTTGGTGACAGGAAATTTGAAATTACCGTGTGGGTAACAGATGTTTCACATTTCAACAATATGTGACTGTGTTTTAAGTGTTACAGGTTTAGTATTATTCATTTATTCACTTCATATCATATATAACCGCAGTATGACCTGATGAGATGCAGCAATATATGCCAGGCAATAAATCGTGCAACATATTGATTGTGGCTTCTGTATCTTTAATTAATCTAATATTTTTGTACTTACAGTGAAAATGTAGGACCAGCTGCCGAACCAGTGATCTCAGTTAGCGACAATGACCTGTCCGATGATCGAACAAAACTGAGCTTGTCTTGGACATCTGGGCCAGAGGCAGGCCTACGTTTCTTTGACTACCAGCACACAAGATACATGTGGGATCACCGCAAATCTTCATTCCAAAAATTAGAGTCAGTGATTTGTGTACTCTTCTTCATCTTCTGCTGCTGCTGCTGCTGTTGCTGCTGCTGCTGCTGCTGCTGCTGCTGCTGCTGCTGCTCCTCCTCCTCCTCCTCCTCCTCCTCCTCCTCCTCCTCCTCCTCCTCCTTATTCTTCTTATCACCATGGACAAGAGAGTGGGAGAAAATGATAAAGTTTGTGGGACGGAAAGAGAAACAGAAGAGAGAAGCAGAAGAGAGGAAAATAAAAGCAGAAGCGAGGAAGAGAAAGAAGAGAGAGAGAAAGAGAGAGTAGCATGTTTCCAGTAGCTGTTGGCGTCATGTGTAAATAAAGATAATTCTTCTTCCAGAGATCTATCCTCGGGGACTGCATGCCATGTTCTTCACGAGAAGTTCCAAGGATTCTCAGACCAGCAGAGAACTGCCAGGTAGTACTCTCGTCATCATCGGTGTCATTATCATCATTGTTATCATCAGTGTTATCATTATCATTGTTATCATTATCATCATTGTTATCATCATCATTGTTATCAATTTTGTTATCAGTGTTATCATCATTGTTATTATCAGTGTTATCATCATTCTGCCAATGGCTTTGGACGGGTGGTCAGTTAGAGCATTGCTTTGCTGATCCAGCAGCTTCTTCAGCTTGTCTTGTTCCGGACGTATTAGTGTTACCTTTCCTCTGCAGTAAACTAGGCAGGCCGAGAGAGGGATCATGCTGCATGGGCAACACATGGTCTCTACAATTCAGCCCAGGCTGTCTGCTATTGGGAGGTTATTATGCCTGTTTTTAAGATATAGTCACCACTGCATTCAATTCAGGTCCTCCAGTGCTGATAAAGTGCTTGGATTCCTGTGGACAAAAATTCTCTTGGTCATGTGTGTAACCACTCATGCACTGCTTGCTGTACCACTTCACAGAAGTCATGCTATTCTGAAACTTCCTATTCCACTCATACACTTCCTGGACTGACAGGCATGCATCACCATACTGGACTTCCATTTGTCTACAAATTTCTATATGTTTCACCCCTTTACTGATAAAAATTGCAGAACAGTCCAAATGTTTTGGACATGTTATGAGAAGAAATGCATTGGAGAACTTGGTGACAACTGGCAAGATCGAAGGGAAGAGACCAAGGGGAAGACCAAGAAGTAAATACCTGGATGGCTTGGCCATGTGGTTATTGTAATTTCTATCACACTTTTAAGGTTTTCATTTGAAGCCCCCTCGTATATGTCATTGTCACCAGACTCCAAACCAGTCTCTTTCGTACCAAAGTGAAATATTATTATATAAGACGTTATCCTTAATTCTCTTTTCTACCTGAGTGAAATATTATTCTGTAATACATTATTCTTGTTTACAGAACACGCCTGTATGGACCAAACACAATGGAGATCCAGGTTCCTTCCTACTGGACATTATTCATAGGAGAGGTTTGTATCGTTGTGTGAAATATCAGTGTGTTCAGGTGGTCTTGCTTGATGGGATATCTTGAGAGTTGACCAGGAAGGAAAGTCAGCGAGCAAGGGGACTGTTCATTTCACCACTTTATGTAATGGCCCAGAATATGTCTGCAGGCTAATAAAAGATGGCGTTGTGGTGAAGGGGTTAAGAACAGCAATTCACAATTCTGCATATTGGGTTTGAAACAGAGCTGTGGGCAATTTCGAAGCAGACCACCTTGCGCTGGTTTTCATACAAGGGTATGAGTGTCGGTTGTTCAGAAAGCAATGACAAACTACTGAATGTAAGTTTGCTAAGAAAGCACAGACTGACAAAAATGCTGGGGTTGATTGTGATGTCCTGTTAAGGATATGCAACTAACTTTTTTTTTAAAATAATTCAAACCCCATGTCAAAAGTGGGGCGGCCACAGTTTAAACTAGTCCTTATGTCATCACACTGTTCATCTGTAATGTAATGTCACATGCTTAACACTCTTGACAACCTTAACAACAATATTGACAGGTTACAAGACAATGACATGGTTATTGCAATTTCTGTCACATTTTAATGGCTTTCATTTGAAACCCCCTGAATATAAGAAAGAGGCAAAAAGTGTTCTTTGGCAGTATAACAAAAAGAAAGGTATTGGAGATTATCATAATGACTAAACAAGGTTAACAGTAGCAGAGACAGACAGAAAGAAATGATACTTGATGGTCTAAGACGATGGCGTGAAGGAATGTCTTAAATTTAATTAATCCAGAACATCAGATACCAAGATATGGGTAGAGACAAGAATGTCTATGCTGCTTGGCAAGGCACATGGTGATGATGATTTAAATATATGTCTTCTTGTCTCCTTTTGTGTCTCCCAAACTTCTGTTTTATTTTGGGTAGAAATTTGACTGTTGTTTTGAGAACATTAACTCTTTCAGTCCCATGCTGTGCGTTGTTTTTGGTTATCTGTCCCCCTTGCATCCTTAAAGAGCCAAGGTAACACAGTGGCTGGTATGTTTGCCTACTAGCCCGATGATCAGGTGGTTGAATCCTCATGGAGGTTTCTTCATTTAGTTCATGCAGTGTGACGTTGATCATGTCTGTCCACCACCTTCTGTCTCGTGTACTGCCAATCTTCTTATAGTCCATGCTGTGTGGTGTTATTGATCATGTCTGTCCACCATCTTCTGTCTCGTGTACTGCCAATATTCTTATAGATCATGCTGTGTGACGTTGTTGATCATGTCTGTCCACCACCTTCTGTCTCGTGTACTGCCAATCTTTTATAATCCATGCCGTGTGGTGTTATTGATCATGTCTGTCCACCACCTTCTGGCTCAAGTTCTGCCATTTATTTCTGATACCGACTTTCCTCCATCCATGATGGCAAACTGTCGAGCATCTTCTCTCTTGGTCTCCTCCTGCATCTCTTATAGTCCATGCCATGTGGCATTGGTGATCATGTCTGTCCACCGCCTTCTGGCTTGTGTGCTGCCAATCATTTCTGATACCGACTTTCCTCCATGCTATGAAGGCAAACTGTACAGCATCTCTCTCTTGCTCTCCCCCTGCTTCTCTTCCCCTCCAACCTTCTCATTGTGAGAACATACTCCAGCTTTCCCTTTCTCAAGACATGTCTAGAGACTGTGGACTCTCATCCTCTGATGCCAGTAACCAGTTCTCTTTGTGAGCTAACTTCTTTCAATATCTTTTGATTGCTATTTCTATCCACTCAGTGTTTCATCATTCTAAACCACATTTCCAGAGTTTCCACATAATTGTTTGTTAATTGTCCACGATTCACTTGATAATCTGATGTTAAAAATGAAGATGACGTCGTTGAACAAGTGTTTAAATTGTTATGATTTGGCTTACCTTCCAGGTGCTAAACCCGTTCTACATCTTCCAGATAGCCAGTATCATACTATGGGCAATAGACGAGTATTACTACTATGCCAGCTGTATTTTTTTAATCTCAGGGATCTCTATTGGTATTTCTCTTCGAGAGACAAGGAAAGTATGTATTGTTTGGTTTATCCTTTCCACATTATATTTTCTTCTTCAGAAGTTGTGACTATGAGCAGTTGAGTTGAATTGAATTGAGTCAAGAACCAACATCACAGCACTCTGGACAATTTCAGATGTGCTCTACACTCATCTGCAACAGCTAGCAAAAAGTCCCAATATTAATGATACCATTAGCTGTCTGATTATGTGTCAGTCTGGCCTTTTCTTGGTGTCCATGAGTGTCGGCCAGATCCTCTGGTCACTGCCTGCAGCACCATTCTCCCCTTCTCTCCAAGCCGTGATGATCTGAACTGTTCTTCTGCCTACGAGCAGTTTAACCCTGAAGGTCATAACAGCAACAATGATAACAACGTGGCTAGAGAGACAGATAGTTCACTGATGCATGTTTTCTCAGTGACTCCATGAGTATGCCAAGGAGGATCAAGAAGGGCTTGTGCCAGAAGATAATGGTTTGAATCTGAGGAGGTTAAGACTGTCTAATATCTGTATCAGTTATGTGCCAGAGCACATGGTGTAAGAGGACACGAATGCGCAGATAGGCTTGCGGACTTGGCTGCTGTGAAGAGTGGACGAGCAGTAAACTGGGCTGACAACCTGAATGTCCTCAGGGAGGCAGGATGAGTAAATGGCTCAAGGGATGGATGTGATTCTGCATCTTTGACCACACTGCAAGAACATCAAGCCCAACAGGGTCAAGCTAGACTAGAGCTCCACACGGAAAGCCAAAGAATAGTCAAACAATACAGAATTGGTGTCGTCAGTCGCTACACAGAGTGAGATACTAAGGAGAAGATCTTATAGATAAATACAGGATGACCCCTAAAAAATTTAAAAAAACAACCCATGAGCAGTTTATTACATCCTACAAAGGTCAAGCAAATTTCTTGAAATGTGAACGTAAATTTCAGTCTGTACAATCATTTCCAAAAGTTTCAGTTACCTAAGTTGCTTTGCATAAAAGTTATCTTTCCAAAATATGCTCCAAATGGCTTCCGCAGCATTGGATGCACACTTGTCAGGACATGTAAACAGCAAAAATATTTTTATTGGGGTACCGCTGCATCAGGGATGTGTTACAGAGGCTGTTACACTCAAAACAATGCACAGCATGGGTTACATTCTCTAAACACGGCATTATCGGTCCATACTGGTTCGAAGACGAAAATGAAAGAGCTCAAATGGTGAATACAGAGCACTGTGGTAGTATTGAGAAAGTTTTGGGCGTCATTGGGACCACACAGAGGATTGGATCGAGCTCAACAGTGATTCAGCAAGACGGTGACACTCCATACACATCAGATGACTCTTCTAGCCTGGCTGAGAATGCGGTTTCAGGGGAGACTGATCAGCATGAAGTGTGACTTGGAGTGGGCACCGCATTTACCTGACTGAACCCCCTAGATGTTTATCTATGGGGTTATCTCAAGGATAATGTGTACCAGAACAAACCTCAAATGATTGGTGAACAGTAATCACAGCAAAGGTCAAGGAAATCCCCACAGGGGAATGCTGGTCGAGTAATTGACAATTAAATGGTAATGTACAGTGAGGATGATCTGGTGACTAATTAATTAATCTGAAGATGGTGACTAATTAATTCTTCTTCAAGTCCTGGTCTGGAGCATGTGTCGATAATCATGATCCTCCAATCCTCTCTGTCATGTAGTATTTTGATGATGTTTGTGTTGCATATATTGTTGTTTGTTGCCCAACTGTTTAACACATTAACTACCAGATTTGAAAACATGCTGTGGCAGAGTTATTTTATATTGACTTTTTTTTACAACCTATAGGTATGTTTGTATTTTCAGCTGTACTAATTTTAAACCTATGGTGAATGATATGCCACCTTTAAGGTGAATGAAAGTGCTGTTGAAATAACTAAATATATTGAAATATATTTACACCAAACCCAACATTCCATATTGTGCCATTCGCCATGCTGACCTTCTAGATTAGTTGTATAGTCTAATTGTCTAGTTTAACCATGACTTCAAACTTCATCTTCACCAAATTGACCTTTACAAAAAAAATACCTGAACATTACCCCAAATGTTTATTTTCTTTCTACCTAGCAACGAGTGACGCTCAAGAACATGGTGGCAACAGAAGAAGGAACCGTGAAAGTTTCCACAGACACTCAAGGTTAGATTAGATCGTTGTGAATCCTCTGACAGATTGTGAGTTGTAGCGGGGAAGTCCGATGCATACAAATGGAGGTGGAAGCAGTCATAGCGGCATTCCGTTGGTTAGAGGAGACCACTTCAACACACATTATATTCATTATGGACTCAAGAAGTATGCTTAGTAAGGTGGAGAAAGGAGTGTTTTATGTGGAATGGCTCACCTTGCTTCAGAGGTCACAGATTGTGAGAATTGTATGGAATATTTGCCCTGGCCATGTGGGAGTGTGGAGGAATGAATAGGCTGATAGGCTGGCAGAAAATGCACCTCTTGGTGGTAGGTTACATATGGACAAGGGAGAGGTGGTCGATCGAGTGCCTGTGGGAGCAGGTGGAGAAGGCGGGGGAACAGATTGAGAACTCATATGTGGAAAGAATGAGAGTGCGGGGGATCGTAGTGTGTATGGACTATGCTTGAGTTCAAAGCAAGCGAGCGCATAAAAAACAAATGGGTACCAAGGGAACGTCTAGGCAAGTAAAGACGGCCAGTATAATACTGACCACATCACCCAGCGGGTGCCGACTGGTCTATACAAATATGGCTCTAACACCACATGTCCAGTGGGCCTTAACCCTACCAGACCGCTGTACCAATTTTTTGGTAATTTCCGAATCTGCTGCTATACCACTGTACCTAATTTTCAGTACTTTGCCTAGTATGTGAAAAAAATGTGTCACAAACTAAAAATAACGAACCAGTCGTGGTCAAACCTCATGGTTAGCCATTGCAAATGTCTGCCCCCATGTGTTTCAATTGACTTTGTGTGGTTTAACATAAAAAATTCTGAAAATTCACAATGAAACGAGCGGCTGATGAACCAAGCATCTCAACAAGAAAGCGAAGTAGGTCTAGGCTTTTCACAGTCCAGCAGGTGATTGATACTTTGGTTTATTCAGACATTCAGACTCTGAAGAGTCAGAATTTCATACGTTTCCAGTTCAAGTGACACAGACAGTGAGAGCTCGAGTGATGAGGAGAATCTTGAACCTTATAGATCTAGAGCTAGATCGATAGTAAGAGAAGGGGGCTTGTCAAAGACAATCCATTCAAGAAGGTGAAGAGCAACATCTGGTGCTCACTTTGCAAGAAGTACCTCTGTCTGAAACAAGGCTCATCCTGCTGGGTGGATTGGCACACAAAGGTGGAAAATTGGCGCTAGATGAAAGATCTTCTACAATGTCTCCAAGTTCCATCATATTCTAACCACTTGTTTGCATGTAACTAAGATTTTTCTATATCATGTTGGTTTTTTCTCTTTAATGCTGAGGAGCCCAGGTATAGGGGACAGTTATATTCAGGGTCTCAGGTCTGGTAGGGTTAAGGCGTGTAGATGTGCACATTTTAGAAGATTGGCAGAGGCCAGGAGTGGCTGAAAGTGCCCAATAGAAATTAACACTTGTCATCATAAACAGTCATTTACTGCCTATATAGTACCTTGCGCTGTATGGCAGGGGGGTCTTGAGCCTGAGGAATTAAGGCTGCCTGGTTAGTGCAGTCGCCAAGAACTGTGCAGGTTAAGGTATTCTTTTTGCCTCCGACAGAAACAAATCCACACCTTACCGAGGATTCAAACCTGGGTCTCCCGAAGGAGAATCCGGCTTTCTAGCCACTTGGCCAGCCGATCCTTGTGTGAGGTTATAATCATGTTGGGCCATGAGTGTAAGGAGTGGCCAGCTGGTGCTACGGAAGTAGAAATTCAACAATTAATTTATGACTACTAGACCTGTCCTGGCGGTGTGATTATCTATATCAATGGCTATGTGTTAAGAGCCACAAATAGGGCCTGGGGATTTATAGCAAAAGTCAGTGGCCAATGTTTAGTAAAGGAGAGCTTGGCATATGACACCACAATCTCAAGTCGGAGAATGGAGGTGGAGGTGGTTATTGCAGCTTTCCGCAGTTGGAGAACAAACTATATAAGCACGTTGTGATTGTAACTGATTCACAAAGCATGCTGACAGCGGTGAAGACTGGCGTGCATCAATTCAGAGGTCGTGGGTTATGAGCATTTGCTGGATTTTTCTCCAGGACACTCTGGTGTGGTTGGAAATGAACAGCCAGACAGATTAGCTGGTGCTGCCTCATTAAGGGGTGATTTGATGCATGATAAGGCAGATGTGGTGAAGACCCTCTGGGAGAATGTGAACAATGCAGATGAACGGATAGACTATCATGGTTTAGAGAGAATGCAGCAGTAACGGGTGATCAGAGAATCTGGTCGACATTTGTTACTCAGAGATAAAGCCAGACAGACATATAATCAAATTGCAACGGGCACTATTAGTATTGGAACTCTTCACTGGCTGTTGAAGATGAGGACTGAGCACTTATGGAAATGTCCCGAGTGCAATGATGACGGTTCTTGACTCAACTCAACTCAATGGGTACTTTACTTCAAAGCTCTAATTCCCATTCTGCGGAGAGGGACAAAGCCAGATGGGATGAAACTTGAAGCAGTGAATCCACGCCTCTCGCCCTTAACCTGAAAATTTTTGTTGGCATTTTTAGAATTTGTGGACAAGCTGGACCGAGAGCTGGTGCCAGGCGACCTGATATCCATCCCACCAAATGGTTGTGTCATGACCTGTGATGCTGTGCTGACCGCTGGCACCTGTATTGTTAATGAGAGTATGCTCACAGGTAAGTGGCTGTCTCATTCATCATCATCATCTCATCTTATTTCTCTTGTACTTTGTGGTGTCGAGGTAAAGCATAAACAGTGGAAGAGTGCCCGAGATTCCCATGGACCACCTTACTCTGTCAAGTTGATTTTATCTGTGTGTACATATTCTATGGGAGCTGCAATAGTGCAGTGGCTAGCACTCTTGTCTGTAAACCTGGTTGCCATGGGTTTGAATTAAATCGAGGCAGATCTTTTAAATGTCCCTGTCAACCCAGCCTAAAATTGGTACCAGGAAATGTCTTGGAAAGCCAAGGTGGCCGCGTGATAATGACATCATCATCCTTTGAGTGCTGATTGGTCTGTTAAGATATGGATGGGGCTAGCACCTTATATGCTAGTCTGCCACAGAGCATGAGGAAAAAAGGTCTGGTGTTATTTGTGTATGTTATGAGGCATGAGGGTCTAGAGAAAGATGTGACAACTGGGAATGTTAAGGGCGTTCTTCTTCTTCTGCTTCCTTTTGTTCTTTCTCTTCTCCTCCTCTTTTTCTTCTTATATCCTCTTCCTACTTTTTTCATTTTCATGTCATGTCCTCCTCCTTGTACTCTTTTTCTTCTCATCTCCCCCTCGTACTACTATTTTTCTTCTCATCTCCTCCTTCTACTATATTCTTTCTCATTTCCTCCTCCTACTACTATTTTTCTTCTCATCTCCTCCTCCTACTCTTCTTCTTCATCCCCTCATCTCCTTCTCCCCCTCTTCTCCTTCTTAATTTTTCCTGATCCTTTCATCTCCACAACCAACTCTTGTTAAGCTCTGTGTAGACTTGTTTATGAGCTGTTGGGTTTAGCAGCTAAAATTTTCTACAGCTTGAGGTAGCTAGTCTCACACCAACCCTCCTTTGTCACCTCGCGGCCTGTATAGAAGGATCATCATCATCATGTGCCTTTCCTGGTATGTGTGTGCGGTCATGTTTCACCATCTTACATGATCACCAGAGTCGTGGATCAGCTCAGTGTTCTTGTCCCGACCATGCCACATGGTTAAGCCATCCAGATATTTACTTCTCTGTCTTCCTCTTGTTCCTTCCCCCTCAATCTTGCCAGTTGTCACCAAGTTTTCTAGTTGATTTCTTCTCATAAAGTGCCTAAAAATATTTGACTATCTACGTCTAATTTCTCTAATTAGTTTGCGGTTTTCATTTGTTTCTTTAGGACTTGCTCATTGGTTTTTCTGTCTGTCCATGGTATTCTTTGCTTATAGTCGGATACAGTGTTACTATTCTTTGCCTCCTCTATGGGCAGTGGTAACAAATGGACGGAGGGTGTTAGACACAGAAGAGAATGTTGGATGGGTTGTCCGTGGCATGGAAGACGACCACCAGTCCATCTTATCTAGAACGCAAAGCACAGATGTTTGTGCAGGAAGATGATTGTTTCTCCAGCTAATTTGTCACATGATGATATTGGTTTTATGGAGTCATGGTAGCATAGTGCCTAATGCTTTTGCCTGTAGGCCTAGTGGCCCTGATGTCACAGTCCAATTATTGTATGTGTGCCAATCATAGAGTTATAGGCTTAGACCTACAGATCAAGCACTGTCTGGAAATTTCAACCAACATTGGGGTTTGAACCTGAGCAATTACCTGGACAGGTAGCTCTTCTAAAGTTATTGTCTGTCAAATACAGGACCTTTTCCACATCTTGTACCTGGACAGGCAGCTCTTCTTTGCAACATCAGTTACCTGGACAGGTAGCTCTTCTAAAGTTAGTCAGTCAAATACAGGACCTTTTCCACATCTTGTACCTGGACAGGTAGCTCTTCTTTGCAACATCAGTTACCTGGACAGGTAGCTCTTCTAAAGTTATAGTCAGTCAAATAAAGGACCTTTTCCACATCTTGTACCTGGACAGGTAGCTCTTATAAAGTTATAGTCAGTCAAATACAGGACCATTGCCACATCTTGTACCTGGACAGGTAGCTCTTCTTTGCAACATCAGTTACCTGGACAGGTAGCTCTTCTAAAGTTATAGTCAGTCAAATACAGGACCTTTTCCACATCTTGTACCTGGACAGGCAGCTTTTCTAAAGTTATAGTCTGTCAAATACAGGACCATTGCCACATCTTGTACCTGGACAGGTAGCTCTTCTTTGCAACATCACAACATCAATTACCTGGACAGGTAGCTCTTCTAAAGTTATAGTCAGTAAAATACAGGACCTTTTCCATATCTTGCACCTGGAGAGGTAGCTCTTCTAAAGTTAGTCAGTCAAATAAAAACCTTTGCCACATCTTGAGTCATATTAAGTATATTATGCTAGCTTCACAATAAGAACAGAGACGAAGAAGAAGGAGAAGAAGGAAAATAGAAAGAAAGAGGAACAGAGGAGCAGTAGTATCAGACAAATAACACACAGAAAATAACAGTGAAGAAGAGGATAAAAATAGGATAAGAAAAGAAATGCATGAAGGAGGCCTGCAGTTACTCTTTATTTTTTGTATTTAGGTGAGAGTGTACCCGTTACGAAAACACCTCTGCTACAGCAGGAGGATGAGGAGTTATATTCTCCTGAGACGCACAAACGACACACGCTGTTCTCCGGTACTCGTATTGTACAAACACGTTACTATGGCCAGGCCAAGGTCACGGCTGTGGTGGTGAGGACAGGTGAGTGTCTTAAGTTCTTGATTTTGTAATTTCTTGAATTTGAACCATGTTTTCTTTATAGATATGGATTGGCATTCATAGAAGGAAATAGAAAGATGTTGACATTAAAGGACACACTGGATAACAGAAAGAATTGAATGCTTTAGACACACCAGGATATGAATCTGTCACAAATTATGGCAGTGCTGAGTTTGAGCAAAAGTGTACCTCAGTGCACAACCAGTTAGACACGCTATGACCAACCAGTTCTTTCTTTTTTTATTGTTCGCTTGAAATTTGTCTATATCTGCAATGTTGTCTCTTGCATGAATTTTACTTTATTATTTAGTTCACTCATTGGTCCATAGAGTTTATCTTCCACTGTTGTTTCTCTAGGCCTGAAAGTGTTTCTAGATATGTCATATTTTTGGCGGCCTTGCAGTATGTGATCTGTTGTCTGTGGCCAGTTTGTTCAGAAGCATGATGTACAAGGAATAAATACACCATTGGTTTCCCTTTGACTTCCGCCAGTGTTTGTATTGTTTGATTCCACTAGTAATGTTTGTCTCAAAAAGAAACCTATCTTGCAAGGTAGCATGGAGAAAGAAGCTGTGTATGGTGCCTTTTACTTGCTGATGGTCATATCACAGAGATTTTAGGTGTGTTATAGATAGCTGCAGTCAGATATGACTGAGCTATCAGATGACAGTTGACGGTGCCACCTGCTTTCTGTTAGCTCTGAATATTGGGTGGCACTCACCAAACCTGACAACCCACATTTTGCTAATGGTTTCTGGTAGAGGAGCGCAATTGGGAGGATACGAGCCTTACCCTAATATGAGGAAATGCAACCTAAAGACTAAATGTCATATTAGGGCAGACCACATCTAAAACTTGGTCAGCAAATGATCTTCTTCTTCTTCTGCGTTCATCCGGTTGTGCCTGTTTACAGCAGAGCTGCGTTCTTGCGCCGTTACGCCAACACATCCGACTTCTGCTGGCATTTGTTGACCTGGTTAACCTTCCCGAAGCAAATGATCTAGGATGGAAGCTCTGACAGGCAGAAAGTTAGAGCATTGCTTTGCTGATCTGGCAGCATCTGCAGCTTGTCTTGTTCCAGATGTATTGGTGTTACCTTTCCTCTGGAGTAATCTAAGCAGGCAGAGAGAGGGATCATGCTGCATGAGCAGCACATCCATTTCACACACTCCACTTCACAAACTATCATCTGTCAAGATGGCAAGGTGCCAGTCAATCAGTATAAATAGCTGCACAACCAACTCCCCTCCTCTCAGTAGTCACTCCTGTGTGTTCTACAATGGCATAACCAACACATTTGTGGCTAATCCCTACATTTAGACCACTCCACCATCCATTGTGGATGCACCGATGTATATTGACCCTGGAATACTTGCATTGAACGCAGTGGTGATTACATTAAAAAATTGATACATTTGTTGTTTTTTTTTCACTTTTTCAAAATATATTCAACCAAAAAAAATTCCAGGTTTTCATTTCAAGCCCTCTCATAGTTAGACATCTGAAAAATATGTTATTATTAGCCAGGTCTATCATCTATCTGAGTCATAAACTAAGAAACAAGGATAATAAGAAGATTCAAACTTGTGACTTAAATGGCAGCACTATTCTGAGGGAACCAGTGTACTTCGGCCTCTCTCTCTCTCTCTCTCTCTCTCTCTCTCTCTCTCTCTCTCTCTCTCTCTCTCTCTCTCTCTCTCTCTCTCTCCTCTCTCTCTCTCTCTCTCTCTCTCTCCTCCTCTCTCTCTCTCTCTCTCTCTCTCTCTCTCCCTCTCTCTCTCTCTCTCTCTCTCTCTCTCTCTCTCTCTCTCTCTCTCTCTCTCTCTCTCTCTCTCTCTCTCTCTCTCCAAGTACACCATCATGTGCACCTAAATACAACCAGTTGGACATCTTAAAAAAGGTATTATCATTAGCCAGATCTATCATCTATCTGTGTCCTGTGTCCCATTCATACTTGTGACTTACAGTGGCAGCACCATCCTGAGGGAACCAGTGTACTTCACATCATGGTCAAGTACATCATTATAAAGTACCATCTCCACATTAAATACCGCTTGTCAAGAGTCATCCTCTAGCATGGGAATGAAAGTTGAGTCTGTGAGAGAAGCCTTCCCATGGTGGTAAGGCAGCACAGCCCCACATGTATTTGATTGGTTTTGAACCTGTTGGAAGACTGAGTCTTAACTCTTAAGTCTGCAGAATTGATGTTCAGGTCATCTGAGGTATGGACAGGGCTTGCATCAGTTGGAGCGAGAGTTGTGCACAGATTTTTCTCCTGACCCAGGACCAGAGGACCAGCTCCTCGAACTATTAACTCAATATTGAGGTTATAAACTTGTACTCCTGCTGTAACAACACAGCCGCCCAATCTTACTCTGTTATGTAAAATAAAAACTGTATCATCTACAGATTTCAGCTTAGCTGTGAGGGTGTAGTGGTTTGGGCATGATTCTGCCAAAACAGTGGTCTGGGTTTAATCCCTGCAGAACCAGGATTGTTTTGTCTGACCAGTAGGTTTCTGGAGTCGACCCTCATACTAATAGACACCAGACAATTGTAAGACTTTTTTGAAAATTGTTTGGGAAGAAATGGTGACAAGGAAGGTTAACTAGTCACCCACCTCATATATCATGGCCTACAGTGTGCGATGGCCTAACACTTCACACCCCTGACTGAAGGATATATAGGACTACCTTTATCTTTATTTTACCATCCATGTTAGAGACAGACACCACACCTCTATGCCACATCCACCTGCCCATCACCATATACCGACCTCTGTAATACAGGTTTCAACACAGCCAAAGGGGAACTGGTCAGGGCTATCCTGTTTCCCAAGCCACTGGACATCAAGTTCTACAGAGATGCCATGAGGTTCATTCTCTGCCTGGCTGCAATCGCCTCCATGGGCATGGCATATTCTCTGGCAAATTACATCTTGAAAAAGGTATGTAGGCTTGTGTGTCATATGTTTAACAGATTCTGTGCCAATCAAAAAGTAGGTTTGGAGCAAATGAAAATAGATGGCAGAAAGTTGGAAGTAGGGGTATGTAAAAGTTATGACTTAAAAGTTGTTAATATGGTAGCAGACATGTTGTATTGATTATCAAATTAAAGGGGGTTGCATAAGGAAAACTACTGTATATAAGGCCATGGCCGATACAGGGAGTTGTTTAAAACGATTAATCATCGCATGGCAATTAATCAGTTAAACATATTATGTTAAGTTTAAACACTTCCGGTCCAACATGGAGGTTAGGCGGTTGAGCTGTTAAGACCTCTGGAATGTTTATGCTTGTGGCTACAGATTGCTTATGCATTTTCCTCATGTTGGACTGGTAGTGCATGGTTCTGTCACCCAGCTTCTGAGTTAAGTGCGTGGAGTGACACTGTGAGCTGTCAATTTCATGTGGAGTGCTTTTACATCTGTCTGTGATTGTTTGTATCGTGAACTGCATGTTCAGAAAAATTGCAGGCAGGCCGGTCGCTGAACTAACTGGGTTGCCTTATGCAGTAATGTGTGGCTGCTGGTTTTCTAGTGACTGTCACTTCTATCGATGATGGACTGTATTTTTTGTGGCGGACTTTTGTGTTGGCATTCTGGCAGCGGCATTATGCAAAGTATACCTGTGAGGGCGGTTGGTTTGTCAAGACTCCTGTCTGTTCCACTTTTCACATGGGGCATTGAGGAGCATTTTGTGTGATATTCACTGGCACAGGAATGGAGCATCATGGGTATAACCCATTGCTGTGACGTTGGACAGCGACTATGTTAAG
Organism: Cepaea nemoralis; assembly: GCA_014155875.1. Lineage (NCBI taxonomy): Eukaryota > Metazoa > Mollusca > Gastropoda > Stylommatophora > Helicidae > Cepaea > Cepaea nemoralis. The sequence goes on along the minus strand of JACEFZ010004188.1, from coordinate 336,187 downwards.
TGTGCGGGTGGAAGGCTTCAACAGTGGGCAACACGTAATGACAGCATCTACACCAACTTCACCAAAATGGCACATGATAGAGAGGATTTGAGAGTCTTGATCCTCTATGTCTGCTGCAGACCAGGCACATGAAGTTCCTCGGTTCTCCTCCATCCCATAAAATGTGCATCTGAGCATTTTGGGGAGGGGGAAGATTGTTTACAAAGGACATGAATGCTTTGCATTAGTTGGTTGGAGTCTGATGCTCTGTTAGGAGATATGAGGAAAAATAAGAAACACTGGTTGTTAATATATGAGAAATAGATGCCAACAACAACAACAACCATTTTTAATCTGCGTCAATCTTCAATGCATTTACTCAGTTTATTCCTTCTTATACAGTCTGTATCTATTCTTTAGCCGGCTCTGTGGTGAAGGGCTTACTAATCCAATTTGTAATCCTGCATCCTGCTTTCGAAAAACAGCTGCGGGTGATTTGGAAGCAGACCACCTTAAGTTGGTTTCCCATTCAAGGGGATGAGTGCCTGTCATTCAGAAAGCAATGGCAAACTACTGAACATAAACTTGCCCACGAATTACAAACAACTAATTAATACTGGAGTTGACTGCTTACTTCCCATAAAGATTATGCAACTGACTTTAACTTTTATCCATTCTTTCTATATAACCAAACCATTTTAACCTATTAGATTTCATGTCATTAGAAATTGATGGATGCTTACTCACATGTATTAGTTCTTTGACCTTATTCATCATGTGCCATGACGATAAACGTGGGCGGTCATGTTTTGCCATCTCACTCGATCACCAGTCGTGGATCAGCTCAGTGTTCTTGTCTCAACCATACCCATGTGGCAAAGCCATCCAGGTATTTACTTCTCTCCTTCCTTTGTTCCACCAAGTTCTCCAATCTACTTCTTCTCATAACGTGACCAAAAAATGTTGACTGTCTACATCTAATGTCTCTAATAATTTTACAATTTTAATTTCTTTCTTGTAATACTTGCTCATTGGTTTTTCTGTCTGTCCATAGGCATTGTTTGCATTTTCTTCAGAAACCACAAGTATTATAATGTAAATGTGACCTTATATTGTGATGATTTCTGATATACGTTACAAGACTTATCAACATGTATGTGTTGCAGGAGCACGTGGAAAGGACAGTGCTTCGAGTTCTGGACATCGTCACCATTATTGTGCCTCCAGCATTGCCCGCTGCCATGACTGTCGGAACAGTGTACGCCCAGAGTCGACTGAAGAAGTCCAAGATTTTCTGCATCAGCCCACCTCGCATCAACTTCTGTGGCCGGATTAATGTCTTCTGTTTTGATAAGGTACATTTTGTGTATTTAAGATAGCATTGTTTGCCTACTATCTCTTGTCTAGCATCTGTTGTCTAGCTTCAGGTGGGATGATGTGGCTTTTTCTAATACACACTAGATACTAAACAGATAATCATAACAAGCCCTGTTGCAGGAAACTGCTTTGGGTACATGAAGTGGTAAAGTGTCAGAAGTGGGGGTGCATGCCACCAAGTTAAATGTTCTGTTCACTAGCGAGCAACCCTAGGTTGTCAGGAATTGACTCAGGGACAAAATCTATATGGCTGAAATAAAGATTACACCCCTGAATATTCGAAGAGTACAGCTATGAGTGGCTCGTTAACAAAAATGAAAATAGCTGGTCTTGATATTCGCCAGGGAGTGGGAAGGAGAAGGTTAGATGAGCTAGATTTAAGTCTACCAATTGACTACTAGCCCAGTGCAGGTTTCCCCCCGACACGTTTCCCTCCCTGGTGTATAAGTAAGCCCTCACCAAGGTAAGCAAGGCAATTGCGTCCCTTGGAAAACAAAAGTATAACACCTGAACTATGAGTTAAAACACACTATAATCAATTTTATTGTCTATCATATTTCATTTTACATGATGGTTCTCAAGATGATGATGGTGAACTACAATCCCATAAAGGTAGTGATGAAAATCTTAAACATAACTCTAAAGTTACTTGTGTCCTGTCTGGATCTGTGGCTGGGTTACAAGTGAGATACACGAACAGCAGCTATGTTCAGATCAGCACAGCTTGTCAGTGTTCGGAACAACAGTCCATCCTGACGCCACCAGGTTCCTCTGTGTCACTGCATGGGAAAATCTGGGCTCCTATTGAGTGCTTGAAAGAGATAATCAAGAATGTGTATTATCTAGTTCTACATCAGTACACTCCTAAGTAATACATACAATCTATCACCTCCCATATACAATCACAATGACAAGTCTGGCTGTGTCTCTCTTCCAGCTTCACTGCGTTCACTCCTCTTTCTCCCTCTATATCTCTGTACTACTGTCTAGTCTGGGAAGGACTTTTCCAGTAGTTGAACACGCCTGTAATTACAAATCCTGCCATCCCTTCTAATGTCCCTTCATTAGGAATGAAATGTCCTAAGTTCATGTCACTAATTCAGACACCAGGTTCCTTACAGCCACGCCGTTCAACTTTGGTTTTGCAGATCAAAGGGTAGGTAGTGATATCATAAAAGTATCTGATCTCTGGGCTTAAATGCCATGATCAGTCTCGGTGAAAGGCCTCAGTGAGTTACCATGCACGCTCGTACACCACACACTGGAAGCACCATATACCCATACCGATTGTGGGTAATGTCTGCATCACTAAACCTCTGCTTCAAACCCAATCAATACGGCAAAATGCCAGTGCACGCTGCACCTAAGAACAATATAGCATAATACTATTTATATTGGTAGGTTTGCATATGACAAATAAATATATCCAACATATATTTAAACATTAGGCATATGAAGATATTCCTACATAATGACAAAACAGTGAGTTAGTAATAATATTGTATGCTATACAAAATGAACATATAATGATATTCAACATAATAGCATAATGAACTAGATAGTCATACTATTATATACATCGAAGTGAGACACTATAAACAGGTCTCATAGGAGTAACCACACAGAACAGCCGCATTGCTGGTCTGCCCGATTCAGTCACTACTTAGCCACTGCCGTGGTAAGAATTAAAAGAAATGTAGTCATTTGACTATATTCTGTACAACAAATGCACATGACAACAAAAAAATAGACCAGGCTAGTTTACATAGGAATAACCAGAGTCGATAATCAACTGAAAGTCAGTACATCTAAAAGACTTGAATAGTTACTAAGAAATAACATTCCTAGGGAATTCTAGACAACACGAGAATCAGACATATGAATACAGAACATATACACTGAGATCGTCATACCTGTTTCAAATATTTGACTCATCTGATTTGACCATTAGAATCCTCTAGTATTTATGCCGGTTCTTATCTATTCTTATCTGTTCTGGCCTTTCATTCTCACAGTTCTCGAATGAATGGCTTCATTCATGCTGTCCATTTCACTTGCCATTGAGTCTACGTGGTCACCCCCCATCTGTGTAGTTTCACGCCTGCCCGGTTTTAATTGCCAGCCGTGGGTCAGTTTGACATTCCAATGAGTCTGCCCACCAGGGTTATTTCATTCTCCATTCACTCGCTCAGTTTCAGTTCACACTGTTGACTGTAGCACGGTTCGTTATCATTGTAAAGGTTCCCGGCTGTCTAACAATCTGTTGACTCTGGGTCTTTTCAACTTCCACCTGCATTAGTTTCATGCCTGGGCAGTTTCCTTGAGCTGTGTCAAGTGAACACTTAGGCTCCTGGGGTAAACCGCCAGTTTTACAACACTTTTGATAAACCAGGCTGCTTGTCTAACAGTAGGTTGAGTCTCAAGCAGACCGTGGTTGCTGGTGATTACTTGCCAGCTTTGCAAGCTTACGTCATGGCTGGATAGACGTATCCCAGATTTTCCCATGCAGTGACACAGAGGAACCTGGTGGCGTCAGGATGGACTGTTGTTCCGAACACTGACAAGCTGTGCTGATCTGAACATAGCTGCTGTTCGTGTATCTCACTTGTAACCCAGCCACAGATACAGACGTTGAGAAACGTGATTCAATTTTTATTTCTATAATTGGCCCATCAGATGTGTAGACCGAGAAAGTATTCTGGGATGGTAACGCTGTGATTCAATTTTTATTTCTCTAATTGGCCCATCAGATGTGTAGACCGAGAAAGTATTCTGGGATGGTAATGCTGTGATTCAATTTTTATTTCTCTAAATGGCCCATCAGATGTGTAGACAGAGAAAGTATTCTGGGATGGTAACGCTGTGATTCAATTTTTATTTCTCTAATTGGCCCATCAGATGTGTAGAACGAGAAAGTATTCTGGGATGGTAACGCTGTTTCTGTGACAGTAAGACTGTCACATTTTTGTTGGCTGAGTGCATTGAGGCATAGATGGCCAATTGTTTTCTTCGTGTGGTGAGCTATGAGGTCATTGGCTAGACAGGCTATGGCTCGCCATAGGGGATGGACTTCCTATGGTCAGATTTTTTTCCTAAACCTGCGACTGGCCTAGCAAGCCGGCAGGGGATCTTCATACTGCTCGTAGAAAAACTAAGAAGTATAAATGGACTGACCCAAATGGATATAGACCTGGCAATATTAATGGACTATGAGATAGATCATCGATGAAAAAACTAGGCACAATGAAGGTCTGCGGTTTTAATAGTAAAGAAGAAGAACTTATAGAAACAATGGAAGAGAGGAAAATTGGACTGACTGATGGGAATAGCAGACACCAGAATAAAAGGGGAAGGATGCAAGGAGATCCACCACAGTTACACATTTTTCTACTCTGGAGTGGAACAGCAAAAATGGGCAAAACGCGGTGTGGGAATAGTCATTGAACCATGGCTAGTAAGAGGAATACTAGAACAGGCAGACTTGTGCAGAGTTATAATCACATTGTGCAGGGAGTGGCCAGCATGGACCACAGAAGTGGAAATCCAGCAACAAATTCAGGATAATGCTCGCTCGGGTGACGTAATTATCTACATGGATGGGTCAGTGTTGAGAGGTAGGAGAAGCGCCTGGGGGTTCTTAGCAAAAGCTAATGGTCAGCGTTTTGTGCAGGAGAGCCTGGCATATGATACCACAACATTAGCTTAAGAATGGAGGTGGAGGCGGTCAGTGCCGTCTTTCCACTGGATGGAGAATACGATATACACACACACACATCGTGATTGTAACTGACTCAGAAAGCTTGCTGAGGAAGGTGAGGACAGGCAAGCTTCTGGCAGAGTGGCTTGCTTCGCTTCGGAGGTCACAGGTGGCAAGCATCGCCTGGATCTTTTTTCCGAGGCATGCCGGTGTGCTGGGGAATGAACATGCGGACAGATTGGCTGGCTCTGCAAAACTTGGTGGAGTATTGATGCATGACAAGGCAGACGTGGTTGCGGCTTGTGGGAGCACGTGTACACCTCGGAGGAGCAAATGGATCACCATGGTCTGGCAAGAATGAGACAGCAAGAAGTGACGAGGGGATCTGGCCGATGCTCGACGCTCAGAGGAAAGGCGAGACGGACATATAATCAGATTGCTACTGGTACTGTTGGTGTTGGAACTCTTCACTGGCTGCTGAGGATGGGGACGGAGCGCTTATGGGAATGCCTCAGATGCTGTGATGTCGGTTCCTAAATCAATCAATCAATCAAATCATCAATACTAGAAATAACATATATATCAGAAAGAATCATAACAGTGAGAATAAAAGAACAAACAATTACAACAAATATACACACCATGTAATACAAACAATAATGAGAAAGAATGTGAGGAATTCTAAGAAGACATCCATGACATGCTGAATAATATAGATAAGCAGGATAACATCATAGTTATGGGAGACTTCAATGCAAGACTAGGGCATAACAGAGCGGTCATAGAAAAACATCTTGTACCATTTGGAGACAAACAGAATGAAAGAAATGACAACGGAAGTAGACTGATAGAGCTATGCAGCTAACACGACCTCTATATTAACAAACACATTCTATAAACACAAAGACTCACAAATATGCACCTGGTATAAATGGAACGATCTAGATACTAAAAGCCAAATCGATTTTATATTAACAAGAAATAACAGAAAGAGAAATATATTAGAGGCAAGGGCAGTGCCCAACTTAAATATAAACACAGACCACAAAGCAGTCGTTGCCACAATAAGAACCATCAGTAGAAGAAAGCAAAGATCAGGAAAATACATGCCATGCGAATCAGTAAACTTAAAAGACCTCAAAGACGAGACAGTGAGGGAAAATTATGAGAAAGAACTGAGATCTTTGTAAAATTACCTATAGAAAGAAAGACAGTAGAAGAAGAATGGGAGATGTTCAAATCAAGCATTTTAAATACTGCAAAAATAACATGTGGAACCACGAAAAAACGCAAAACACGGATAAAGAAAATAAACTAACATAGAACTGGTGTCATCAGTCACTACACGCTGAGAGTCGGGAGTCTCTGTGGTGAAGTGGTCATCCCATCTGCCTCGCACTCCAAAGGTTGTGGGTTCAATTTCGGGCCGTGTCTTTCGGTTCACGGATGCGTTTTTCTCGAAGACTCCTGGGGGTCATCACTAGAGCTACAGAGTTTGTGCTTTGTGCAACGCTTTCGGCAGGCCGCCCTGCGGAAAGAGACAGCCATATGGGACAATACCCGGTGCAATGAAGTTGATCCTCTCAATTTTTAAGACTGTTTTTAAAGAGATACTGAGGATAGTGTCTGAGCACTTCTGGACTAATAGTTCAATGTGCAATGAGGATGTTCTGTTGACTAACTGACTGAACTAAGCTTATGTTGCAGGGCCAAATGTGTTGCCTTGGTTGTGTCATTTCCATGATTGTGTAATTAGTTCAGTGCCAAACAAAAAAGGTGATTTGCACCTAACATGGTGCACTGTAAAATGAACAAGTATTAAGAATGTGAATTTTCTTTCACTGTGCAATACAATTGCAGAAGGTACAGCGAAACGAAACAAATAACGCGATGACACTAGTATGGCGATATAATGCCTTTTGGTCCAAATGGTACGTCACATTTGGCGATGTATTATCCTGCGGCACTGAATCAGTTAATATAACCCTGATGTGGTCTGTCTATCTGCTTCCTTGGTCTAACACTGGCTCATATCCAGATCTTTGTTTTAGGTGTAATGCTTATTCTTGGCATATCATCATGTTTTATTCTCGAAAGACTTCAGTTGTTTTTTGATGAATTTGATACTATGAAATGGTGTTATAGATAATTCTGGTATTTTTTCACCAAGTTAATTGCATATCCTTTACAGGATGTGGCAATCAACCCCAGTGTCTTTTTGGCTGTTTGTGATTTCTTGGCAAGTTTACGTTCAGTAGTTTGCCATTGTTTTCTGAACAACCGGTAATCCTACAATTGTATGGAAACCAACGCAAGGCTGTCCTGCTTCCAAACTTCCCTCAGCTGTGTTTTGAACACATGCGGGATTACAATTTGCATTCCCAACCCCTTTGCCACAGATATGTCACCAAACCAACAAATATTTAATGTTGCCACTTTTGACACATTCATGCCATTACCCTCTGTGGACAACAATCACCTTCAAATTAATATCCTATTTGTGGACTGACTTGGTCACAGGATTATTAATCTGAGCCTGTGGATGGACCCTAATATAACTTCTCTTTGGGGTTGAACGGGGTAGGCGTAATGTTAGAATTGAATCGAAATGACACATTCATCTTGTCATGTTAGCTCTGCTACTTCATTTGCGGAGGTGTCTTCATGGTGAAGTGGTTAGACTGTCTGTCTTGTACACTGAAGATCGTGGGTTCGGGTTTGCACTGCATAGTTCAGACCACGAGTGCAAATTTTCACAAACAGATCAATAATGCTGGGGTTGATTGCTATGTCCTGTAAAGAACATGCAACTAACTTTTATTTCTACACTGGGCTTGTTATTGTTATTGTTATTTTTATATTTGTATTTCCAGATACATTTTTTTTACACATGCAGTTACATATGAACACTTTAAAAATACATATACACGACTGACACAGTATCTGCATCTTTGTATTTCTGAAGTTTTACACCCACATACAAGCACATTGTTGATATTTGTTTACTACATCTAGTCTATGAACTTTGACTGACACAGTATCTACATCTTGTATTTCTGAAGTTTTACACCCACATACAAGCACATTGTTGATATTTGTTTACTACATCTTGTCTACGAACTTAGACTGGCACGCTGACAGAGGATGGGCTTGACCTGTGGGGAGTGGTGCCAGTTCACAGACACAGGTGAGAATATGTTCACACTACAACATGTATCTCTTAGTTGTAGTAGTGTCAAGTAATGTCCCTATGTTCACACTACATCATGTATCTCTTAGTTGTAGTAGTGGTAGGTAATGTCCCTATGTTCACACTACAACATGTATCTCTTAGTTGTAGTAGTGTCAAGTAATGTCCCTATGTTCACACTACATCATGTATCTCTTAGTTGTAGTAGTGGTAGGTAATGTCCCTATGTTCACACTACAACATGTATCTCTTAGTTGTAGTAGTGTCAAGTAATGTCCCTATGTTCACACTACATCATGTATCTCTTAGTTGTAGTAGTGGTAGGTAATGTCCCCATGTTCACACTACAACATGTATCTCTTAGTTGTAGTAGTGTCAAGTAATGTCCCCATGTTCACACTACATCATGTATCTCTTAGTTGTAGTAGTGGTAGGTAATGTCCCTATGTTCACACTACAACATGTATCTCTTAGTTGTAGTAGTAGTAGGTAATGTCCCTATGTTCACACTACATCATGTATCTCTTAGTTGTAGTAGTGGTAGGTAATGTCCCTATGTTCACACTACAACATGTATCTCTTAGTTGTAGTAGTGGTAGGTAATGTCCCTATGTTCACACTACAACATATATCTCTTAGTTGTAGTAGTGTCAAGTAATGTCCCCATGTTCACACTACATCATGTATCTCTTAGTTGTAGTAGTGGTAGGTAATGTCCCTATGTTCACACTACAACATGTATCTCTTAGTTGTAGTAGTGTCAAGTAATGTCCCAATGTTCACACTACAACATGCATCTCTTAGTTGTAGTAGTGTCAAGTAATGTCCCCATGTTCACACTACATGTATCTCTTAGTTGTAGTAGTGTCAAGTAATGTCCCTATGTTCACACTACAACATGTATCTCTTAGTTGTAGTAGTGTCAAGTAATGTCCCCATGTTCACACTACATCATGTATCTCTTAGTTGTAGTAGTGGTAGGTAATGTCCCTATGTTCACACTATAACATGTATCTCTTAGTTGTAGTAGTGTCAAGTAATGTCCCTATGTTCACACTACAACATGTATCTCTTAGTTGTAGTAGTGTCAAGTAATGTCCCTATGTCCACACTACATCATGTATCTCTTAGTTGTAGTAGTGTCAAGTAATGTCCCCATGTTCACACTACAACATGTATCTCTTAGTTGTAGTAGTGTCAAGTAATGTCCCTATGTTCACACTACAACATGTATCTCTTAGTTGTAGTAGTGTCAAGTAATATCCCTATGTTCACACTACAACATGTATCTCTTAGTTGTAGTTAGTTAGTTAGTTAGTTAGTCTTTCCTCTTGAGCCTAAGGCGGCACATAGGGCAGAAGTTCTGTCTCTCCATGCTTGGCGGTTCGCTGCTACCTGTTGTAGATCTTGGATATCTACTTGGCCATTGAATGAGCCTTCTCTAATGATGGTTCTATGCAGGGTCTCTCTTGGTCTTCCCCGTTTTCTTTTCCCTACTGGTGACCATATGAGGGCTTGGTAGGGGAGTCTTGACTTGTCCATTCTGAGTACATGGCCGTTGTAGTTCCAACGGCGTCTTCTTATGAAATTGGATACTGTATCTTGCTTAGTCTCTTGTCTTATTTGCGAATTGGTTCTGAAGTCTGTCCAGTGGATGTTTAGAAGTCTTCTAAGACATTTGTTCTCAAAATTGTCTAATTTTTTATCTAAAGCTACCTTTGATTTCCAACTTTCACATCCATACGTTAACACTGGAATCACACAAGAGTTGAAGATTTTAAGTTTTGTGTGTTTGCTGAGTGTCTTTGACTTCCAGATGTTTGATAGTTTATTGAAGGCACTAGATGCCAGTGCGATTCTAGATGATATTTCTGGTGTTGAGTCCCCTGTAGATGTCATTTTGCTTCCTAGGTATGTAAAGCTGTTGACTTTTTCAAGAACGTAGCTGTTCAATTTGGTGTCATCTGAACTGTTGGTAAGATCAATAGTCTTTGTTTTTGTGGTGTTAATTTGGAGACCAATTTGCCCTGAAACATTTTGGAGGTGGTTTATTTTCTCTTGGGCATCCGGGTGTGTTGAACTCGAAAGCACTATGTCGTCGGCAAAGTCCAGGTCTTCTAGAATTTTGTCAACCCAATGGATACCCATATTTGTGTTGTTTGTGCATTTAGTTGTAGTAGTTGTAGTAGTGTCAAGTAATGTCCGTATGTTCACACTACAACATGCATCTCTTACTTGTAGTAGTGGTAGGTAATGTCCCTATGTTCACACTACAACATGTATCTCTTAGTTGTAGTAGTGTCAAGTAATGTCCCTATGTTCACACTACAACATGCATCTCTTAGTTGTAGTAGTGTCAAGTAATGTCCCTATGTTCACACTACAACATGCATCTCTTAGTTGTAGTAGTGTCAAGTAATGTCCCTATGTTCACACTACATCATGTATCTCTTAGTTGTAGTAGTGTCAAGTAATGTCCCCATGTTCACACTACATCATGTATCTCTTTGTTGTAGTAGTGGTAGGTAATGTCCCCATGTTCACACTACAACATGTATCTCTTAGTTGTAGTAGTGTCAAGTAATGTCCCTATGTTCACACTACATCATGTATCTCTTAGTTGTAGTAGTGGTAGGTAATGTCCCTATGTTCACACTATATCATGTATCTCTTAGTTGTAGTAGTGTCAAGTAATGTCCCCATGTTCACACTACATCATGTATCTCTTAGTTGTAGTAGTGGTAGGTAATGTCCCTATGTTCACACTACAACATGTATCTCTTAGTTCTAGTAGTAGTGTCAAGTAATGCCCCTTCGCATTCTAGTGTGAACGAATGAACAGACTTTATTCTTGAAGGGCCACAAATTGGCGCATGCAAGCCCATTTTACATTCGGACCTTCCAACTACTATTCTTTTGTATATCAATTATCTATTGTGCATGTTAAATACACATAGAAAAAACATTGTCACATAAATGCTGTGAACATAAAGTATAGTACCATGTTATAAGACAATGCACCATCTTGGGAGCACAGTTTAACTCTCTCTGTACTATGTTATGGGACAATGTGACATCTAGGGAGCACAGTTTAACTCTCTCTGTACTATGTTATGGGACAACGTGACATCTAGGGAGCACAGTTTAACTCTCTCTGTACTATGTTATGGGACAATGTGACATCTAGGGAGCACAGTTTAACTCTCTCTGTACTAGGTTATGGGACAATGTGACATCTAGGAGGCACAGTTTAACTCTCTGTGCTGGGTTATGAGACAATGTGACATCTTGAGCGCATGGTTTAACTCTCTCTATAATGGGTAATGAGACAATGTGATATCATAGGAGCAAAGTTTACCTCTATCTGTACTGGTAGCAGACAATGTGACATCTAGGGAAAACAGTTTAACTCTCAGTTTTGCAAAGAAAATTGCTCTAGTATGGCAAATTATGACTTCTATGATCATATCTCATATCTAGTGTCAGTACATTGTTTTGGACTCATTTCCTAGTGATTTTTTTTTGGGGGGGGGGGGGGGGCGGAATTCATGACCAGAGATATGTAGAAATTTCTCAATTTTGAGCTATCTCAGTTTTGAACAGAAAATTGCTCCAGTATGGCAAATTATTACTGCTGGAATTTTCTAAGAGCCATGTAATGTCATGTGGAACCCTGATATCATGGGTAGTGAGAATGGATACCTAGCTTTTTTGGATAAGTATGAAAATAGGAAGACCCATGCACAAACTGCTGGTGTTAAAAATCCCACCGCAGTGAAAATCACAAAGAGTAGGCTGTAAAGACACTATCTGGTACAATTGTTCTGAAAGAAAAGCCACTCGCAGCTAGATAGAGCCTGTTACTTTGGGTGGAATCTGTCTAGAGGAAGTCAATCTGGCATGCTGAAGTTGGGCACAATTATCTTTAAGGTGCCTAACTGAATACAACTCACTCTCCGTGAAAGAGGAAAGAAGAAAAAGAAATCAATGGGTGTTCTGCAACAACATTGGATATTAACAGTGGACATATTTTTTTTTCAGATTTCAGCAACCAATACCCAACCCTACAGTCTTGAGCCAAGGTCCATTGCTTGTTTGCATGGCAGCGTGTCACTCGCTCACAATCATTGATGGAAAATTGTGTGGGGACCCACTTGATCTCATTATGTTCAATGCCATCAACTGGGTATGTACTTACTTCTGTTGATTATTCATATGTGGGTTCGGTTTTTTATGTTCAGTGGAAACAACTGGGTATGTACTTACTTCTGTTGATTATTCATACGTGGGTTAGGTTTTTTTTTTTTTGTTCAATGCCAACAACTGGATATGTACTTACTCATGTTTGTTCTTCTTAAATCGGTTCACAAGCACTGTTTTGTTGGAGACTTCTTGGGGGTATCACTAGAGCTGCAGAGTTCGTGCTTTGTGCGACCCTGTCCGCAGGCCACCCTGCGGACAGAGACTGAGCCATATGGGATATAACCCAGTGCAATGAAATCAATCCTGTTGCCTTTTAAATCCTTTTAAACAGGAATAAAGCAAATTAATTCAATGTATGTACCATCAGGCAAAAATCAATCCATCAATCAGGTGCCGTCTCCACAATGAAGGTTGGCTGCAATGGATCTCCACAACTGTCTGTCTCTCACCTTGATTGTACATTCTTTTAGGCTGCTGTTCATCCATCTCTGATGTTACCTTCCTACTTGTTTTGTTGTCTACCTCTTGCTCGTTTGCCTTCAACTTTACCCTCCAGTATTTTTATAAGAGTGTTATGTTTTTTAACGTGGCTGAAATATTTCACTTGCCTCTTTTTTATTTCTTTCATCAACTCTCTTTTCATTCCCAGGTTTTCTAGAACCTCTGTATTTGATTGTTTTTGTTTCCATGAAATACAATATATTCTTTTGTATATTCACCTTTCCAGGTCATCTGTTCAACTTTCTAATTGCTTGCTCATTGTCCAGGCTTCTGTTCCATATAGTAATGTTGAATATGCATAACATTTGACAGTTGTCATTTTAATGTGTTAACATCATGCATATTTTTAGATCAAAGTCTGAATTACAAATATATAAAAATCTGCTTAGTTTGAAAGATACATTTGTAAATCATTGACAGGTGTGAAATCTGCATGGTTTGAATCTGTGTCAGATTTGTAGATCTGAAGCACATATCAATGCTGTAACTAAATGAAATATCTTTGTCTGCAGTACATTGAGGAGCCTGGTGCTGATACTCACAAGTATGATACTATTATGCCAACTATAGTGAAGCCCTTAACAAGCGAAACGTTTCTAGCAGAAGAGGCAAGTGGATTAGGTTGTTGTTACAGTCTTGTTATATAGTTTGTGGTCATTGTTACTGTCTTGTTATATAGTTTGTGGTGTTGTTACTGTCTTGTTATATAGTTTGTGGTTGTTGTTACTGTCTTGTTATATAGTTTGTGGTTGTTGTTACAGTCTTGTTATATAGTTTGTGGTTGTTGTTATTGTCTTGTTATATAGTTTGTGGTGTTGTTACTGTCTTGTTATATAGTTTGTGGTTGTTGTTACAGTCTTGTTATATAGTTTGTGGTTGTTGTTACAGTCTTGTTATATAGTTTGTGGTTGTTGTTACAGTCTTGTTATATAGTTTGTGGTTGTTGTTACTGTCTTGTTATATAGTTTGTGGTTGTTGTTACTGTCTTGTTATATAGTTTGTGGTTGTTTGTACTGTCTTGTTATATAGTTTGTGGTTGTTGTTACTGTCTTGTTATATAGTTTGTGGTTGTTGTTACTGTCTTGTTATATAGTTTGTGGTTGTTGTTACAGTCTTGTTATATAGTTTGTGGTTGTTGTTACTGTCTTGTTATATAGTTTGTGGTTGTTTGTACTGTCTTGTTATATAGTTTGTGGTTGTTGTTACAGTCTTGTTATATGGTTTGTGGTTGTTGTTACTGTCTTGTTATATAGTTTGTGGTTGTTGTTACTGTCTTGTTATATAGTTTGTGGTTGTTGTTACTGTCTTGTTATATAGTTTGTGGTTGTTGTTACAGTCTTGTTATATAGTTTGTGGTTGTTGTTATTGTCTTGTTATATAGTTTGTGGTGTTGTTACTGTCTTGTTATATAGTTTGTGGTTGTTGTTACAGTCTTGTTATATAGTTTGTGGTTGTTGTTACAGTCTTGTTATATAGTTTGTGGTTGTTGTTATTGTCTTGTTATATAGTTTGTGGTGTTGTTACTGTCTTGTTATATAGTTTGTGGTTGTTGTTACAGTCTTGTTATATAGTTTGTGATTGTTGTTACTGTCTTGTTATATAGTTTGTTGTTGTTGTTACTGTCTTGTTATATAGTTTGTGGTTGTTGTTACTGTCTTGTTATATAGTTTGTGGTCATTGTTACAGTCTTGTTATATAGTTTGTGGTCATTGTTACAGTCTTGTTATATAGTTTGTGGTCATTGTTACTGTCTTGTTATATAGTTTGTGGTCATTGTTACTGTCTTGTTATGTAGTTTGTAGTTGTTGTTACTGTCTTGTTATATAGTTTGTAGTTGTTGTTACTGTCTTGTTATATAGTTTGTGGTGTTGTTACTGTCTTGTTATATAGTTTGTGGTTGTTGTTACTGTCTTGTTATATAGTTTGTGGTTGTTGTTACTGTCTTGTTATATAGTTTGTGGTCATTGTTACAGTCTTGTTATATAGTTTGTGGTCATTGTTACAGTCTTGTTATATAGTTTGTGGTCATTGTTACTGTCTTGTTATATAGTTTGTGGTCATTGTTACAGTCTTGTTATATAGTTTGTGGTCATTGTTACTGTCTTGTTATATAGTTTGTGGTCATTGTTACTGTCTTGTTATGTAGTTTGTAGTTGTTGTTACTGTCTTGTTATATAGTTTGTAGTTGTTGTTACTGTCTTGTTATATAGTTTGTGGTGTTGTTACTGTCTTGTTATATAGTTTGTGGTTGTTGTTACTGTCTTGTTATATAGTTTGTGGTTGTTGTTACTGTCTTGTTATATAGTTTGTGGTCATTGTTACAGTCTTGTTATATAGTTTGTGGTCATTGTTACAGTCTTGTTATATAGTTTGTGGTCATTGTTACTGTCTTGTTATATAGTTTGTGGTCATTGTTACAGTCTTGTTATATAGTTTGTGGTCATTGTTACTGTCTTGTTATATAGTTTGTGGTCATTGTTACTGTCTTGTTATGTAGTTTGTAGTTGTTGTTACTGTCTTGTTATATAGTTTGTGATTGTTGTTACAGTCTTGTGATATTGTTTGTGGTTGTTGTTATTGTCTTGTTATATAGTTTGTGGTTGTTGTTATTGTCTTGTTATATAGTTTGTGGTTGTTGTTACTGTCTTGTTATATAGTTTGTGGTTGTTGTTACTGTCTTGTTATATGGTTTGTGGTTGTTGTTGCTGTCTTGTTATTTAGTTTGTTGTTGTTGTTGCTGTCTTGTTATATAGTTTGTTGTTGTTGTTGCTGTCTTGTTATATAGTTTGTGATTGTTGTTACTGTCTTGTTATATAGTTTGTTGTTGTTGTTACTGTCTTGTTATATAGTTTGTGGTTGTTGTTACTGTCTTGTTATTTAGTTTGTTGTTGTTGTTGCTGTCTTGTTATATAGTTTGTTGTTGTTGTTGCTGTCTTGTTATATAGTTTGTGATTGTTGTTACTGTCTTGTTATATAGTTTGTGGTTGTTGTTACAGTCTTGTTATATGGTTTGTGGTTGTTGTTACAGTCTTGTTATATGGTTTGTGGTTGTTGTTACTGTCTTTTTATATAGTTTGTGATTGTTGTTACTGTCTTGTTATATAGTTTGTGGTTGTTGTTATTGTCTTGTGTCAACAACTCACTGACAGGCCTCATCGGGTACTTCTCTCACACCAATACAAGAATACTTGCAAGTCGTGTGGGAGGCAAAATACATAGTGCAGTTTATTGCCATTGGCTCGCTACAGCAGTGAACAGTCGCTAATGAAACACATAACACTCTACCACAGAATTCTCTATCACAAATAGCTAACCACTATGCTACTTTCTATCTATGTAGTTACAACAAAACCCTAGCTCTATTCTAAACGAGGTGTACTCGACACGTCCTGTCTCCCGTCTGCCAATCTTTTCCCCAGCCGGTACACACCACGCGGAGTCACCTTCACCTTGACGCGTGTTGCCTCACCTGGCACGCTTGATGGCAAACGTGTCATGTTGAGTGTCTACTCAACTTCTCCCGCTACCACGAGGCGTGACGCTTATCGTGGTTAGAGTGCTAACTCTCTGAACCACGCCTGCGTGTCTCATGAGGGAATGGTTAACCTGACCCTATTCCCTCATCTCCCCTGCCCTTGCCTCGGGCACAGTATCCCCTCATGGCCTCTTTAAGATTACCTGCTCTTCCTGGCTGAGGGGATGTGTTCAAGTCTTTGACACACACCCGCCCCTCCTGTGTTGCGTCACCAACTTTCACTCATTGGTTGTGACGCAAGAGGTTTCTAAAAAATTAGTGTCTCTAATTTTTGTCAAAGACTCTAGATAACCTGGCTTTGGGCATTCTAATAGACTCCTACTGACTTTTACCACAATGTAGCGAAACTTTACTTGGCTACTGGCAATCGCCACAAACTTGACTGGTTGGCGTGAGCCCTTTCTCACATGCTATATTATACTTATTAGAGGTATGTCTGAACCGGACCGTTGTCTTATAAGACCTGCCCTCACATAGTAAATTAACTTACTACCCATCCAAAGTTGACTTTCTTAGGGTCAACACATGAATTGCTTCATGTCCCCCATATAATATCTAACAACCATTATACAAGAGTGTGTGCGATAGGCTTTACCTACATCGCTTCCGCGTGTAAAGTTCCATTTCACTGTTAAGATAGTTTTTCGTTGTCTATTATGTCCCCTGACCCAAAGTTATCTCCCTTTGATTTACAAAAAGTGTATGTAATTTATATGTTTGTTTTCCTGGTTGTTTGCGTGTTTAGTATGTAATTAATCTACTAATCTAATTCCTACTCTATGTTTCTAACTTTTTATGTGTATGTATATCAGTTTTTTTACGGGTCATAATTTGGTTAAATGTGCCACAAACAGGTGCATAACACTAATTCATGACTACATTCCCTGGTTATGAAACCCAAAATACTGTAATCTAAGTTCTAACCTATATTACAGACAACACATTCACACTTAGCACATGTTCACCTAACGAAAAACAACAATCACACAAACAAATATTAAAAGTTAAGCGAGGCAGCAGAAGAATTTGCTGACTAACCTCCCTCTCTCCTGTCTCTCTTCCATTCGTTTTCACATTCAAACTTCTGTCATACTCCTTTCACTCCTAATTCTATCATACATCTTTTATCCTTATATACCCATTCTTCTGATTATTTAAAAACCTTTGAGTAACACTGTACAGATTCGGCGCAGTTTGAGACTGTCGAGCCCAATGACTGTGCGTAAGTCGCTGCACGAGTCATCTATTTACACTATATTTACATGGATGAGACCGTGTTGATAATTTGTCCCCTTGATCTCATCGTACAGTATATTACATTAATCTAAGACTCTACACTATAACATAGTAATCCTATTTCTATATCTCAGTATTTGATGTGTTATCTAACTTTTGTCATGCTAATTATCTGATATGTTTATCTAATCTAAGGGATGTAATCTAACTATTTCACTGTACATGATGTGATGTGAGTTATGTACCTTAATTAAATGGATGATGTGAACAGAAATTATATACTTTTCTACCACTATATTACCTAATTTTTTTAAATTGACAAGAAATTATATGATTGATGTTCTTACTCTAAATGGTGTAAATGATGTAAGTTCACTTATGTAATGTAAAATGATAATACTAATAAATGGTAATGTTTGATCGATGGTATGATTTCACTAAGATGGAATAAGCTAAACTATATTGCAGTTAAATGAAATATCACAATCTAAATGGTGCTATGTCTATCACTATTTTAATTTAATTTATTATGATGTAATTAACTATATTTATGTTTAATCTAATATTGTAATTTAAATTTAAATTAAGTAACCGGGTTAATTACCGTACTACCTAAACTATTTAACTAAATGAGAATTATTATATTACCTAATTCTATCTCTAATTTATCATTATTTTAAAATATTTAATTACATATCACATTAAGTTTATATACACTGTATTCAGTTCCTTCAGGATAGTAGTTGCCTTCATGTTTGCACATTGGTTGTATAGGCATAATAAATCTACACAATTTGCCTGGGTATCTGAAATACATTATACAGTCATACTAGAGTTTTCTCGGTAGTGCCCGTGTAGAGATTCGCTGGTGTCGTAGCTCAGTCTTTTTCGTGTCTATAATTAAGCACTGTTCTGACACTGTTCTCTGTATTTCACATACATGATACACCGGAATGGAGCTTAGTTGAAAATGAGCTGTCCTATTACACACGGTAGTATCTACGTTCTGCAGCACAGTTCTTTAGTTCATGTCTGCGGACACCTGATAGTTCATTGTACTTGGATCATTATTTAGCACATAAAGTAGATGTATATGTAACACATTTTATATACATTATTGTAATCTATTTATGTACTGACTATCACTCTCTATCTATATGCGGACTTTCGGGTATTTCTACCCCTGATGGTCTACTAAGGGTATCAGCTAAAATGTTGTCTTTACCCTTGATGTGTTCTATACTAAACGTATAGTTCTGCAAAATAAGAGACCACCTGTATATCCGGTCGTTTCGGTGCACCCCGGACTGGATGACTGTAATGGGAGAATTATCTGTCTGGACAATGAAGTGTACACCTGCCAGAAATCGATGGAGCTTTCTCACCGCATAGATGACGCTTAGGGCTTCTAGTTCTGATATTGAATATCTGGACTCGGCAGGTGTGATCTTACGGCTCACGTAACAAATCGGGTGGAAGATGCCCTCATAAAATTGGCCTAGGACTGCAGCGATGGAGATCCTGCTGGCATCTGTCCTAAGATAATAAACGAGCCCAGGATTAGGCAAGCGGAGGATGGGAACATTACTAAAAAGCATTTTCAATTTTGACAATGCAGAAATTAATAATGCATCTTTCACATCTAATTTCACCGATGCTTTTAAAAGATTAGAAAATACACTTGTAATGTTTGCTAAATTTGGAATAAATTTACTATAGTAGTTAACTAATCCCAAAAGACTCCTAACCTGCTTTTTACTGGTAGGCATGGTCAGATTCATAATTTTTGTAATAATCCTATTGTCGGTCTTCAGTTGACCTTGAGAGATGACATGACCCAAAAACTCAATTTCTTTTAGGCCTAATTCAACTTTGCTTGGTTTGACAGTGAGACCGAAGAGTCGCAACCTATCAAAGACATGTCTCAGTTTCAGTAAGTGTGTAGTCCAGTCTTCAGTATGGACACATATATCATCTATATAGGTCACAGTATTCGTCACTCCATGTAATAGATCTCTAGTTAAGCGTACGAAAGTGGCAGGAGCATTTCGAAGTCCGAAAGGAAGAAATCGCCATTCGTATAATCCTAAAGGTGTTGAAAACGCAGTAAGATGCATAGATTGAGCCTGCATAGGGACCTGCCAGTATCCTTTAGTAAGATCTAGTTTTGAAAAGATTTTAGAAGTAGACATGTCCAATATAAGATCTTCGCAGGAAGGAATCGGTTCTGCGTCGATCTTAGTGATGTTATTAAGTTTTCGATAGTCCACACAGAGTCGAATTGTGGAATCCTTCTTCTTAACTAAGACGATTGGAAACGAGTACTCAGATGTAGACTTTTGGATAATCCCGCTAGCCTCTAAATTAAGAATTTCCTTATTTAGATTTTCCCTATAGCTAAGTGGGATAGAGTACGGCCTGCATTTAATAGGCTTGAGGTCCGAAAGAAGAATGGAGTGTTCGAT
This sequence comes from Cepaea nemoralis, assembly GCA_014155875.1. Taxonomy (NCBI): domain Eukaryota; kingdom Metazoa; phylum Mollusca; class Gastropoda; order Stylommatophora; family Helicidae; genus Cepaea; species Cepaea nemoralis. The sequence goes on along the minus strand of JACEFZ010004188.1, from coordinate 316,004 downwards.
TCTGTCCGTTCTACCTGGGATGTCAGAGAATAGGTCTTTGTATTCAGTTACTAAATCAACTAATTGTCTTCGTTGAATGTCTGTTAGTCCCTGATCTATATGTATACTGTCCAATGTCGCCGTTTTGTCTACAATGGGAACGGGTAGTTCCATTCCGTCGTCGTCTCCCTGATTCAGTACGGTGGTGGTGCTAAGTGTGTATTCTGTTAACTCACTAGATGTATTGCCATTGTCGGAACTGCCAGTCTCGCTAACTAGTGTAGTTGCGTTATGTATGTCTGTCGTCTGATCACTTGGTGTTGGTGCAATATGTTTGTCTGTCTCTACTCCTGTCTCTTGTCTTGAAAAGTAAGGTTTCAACATGTTGACATGGAATATCTTTAAGTGTCCGTTTATCGATATTTCATAGTCAACATCTGAAATTCTGCGTATCACCTTGAATGGCCCTTGCCATGAGGTCAATAGTAAATTTCTTTTGTCTGGAAGTAGCAAGAGTATGTCTTGATCTGGTTCAAGTTCAATTGTTCTTGCCCCTTTGTTGGCATATTGGCGGTAGATTTGACCCTTCCTCTCCAAAGCTGCCTTAGCTATAACACACGATTTCATGATCTTGTCTCGTGTTTCTGTCACCATTTCATACGGTGTTTTTGGGGTAGGAATTTCTATTGAGTTAGTTACTATTTGGTGGTAAATAGTTAGGGGTCCACGTGGGTTAGCCCCGTAAACTAATTCAAATGGTGAGAAACCCGTGCTTGAATGGGGAATCTCCCGATAGGCGAACAGCACTGTTGGTAACAGTGTATCCCAATCAGCTGGGTTTTCTGCTGTCACCTTAGCCAGCATATGCTTTAGATCACCGTTAATTTTCTCTACAATTCCGTTGCTGGCTGGATGGTATGCTGTCGTAAAATGTTGTTTAATACCTAACATTTTTGTAAGGGCTTGCGTTGCAGCCGATATGAACTGAGTTCCACGATCGGATAAAATGGTTCGTGGGAATCCGAATCGTGAGAACAGATGTAGAAATACATTGGCAACGTCTTTGGAGGTGATGTATTTCAAAGCTACTGCCTCAACCCACCTTGAACATAGGTCGACCATTGTCAATATGAAGCGATTTCCTTTGCTGGACACCTGATTAAGGGGACCAACAATATCTACCGCCACACTCTCAAATGGCCTAGAAGCCAATGTAGAAGGTTGTACTTCAGCTGTAGGATGTTTACCCTTACGTACTAATTGTTGACAGACATTACACGAACGACAAAATAATTTTATGTCATTGCAAAAACCTGGCCAATAGAAATGAGCCTGAATTCTGGCCCTGGTTTTATCATATGCAAGATGACCAGCAAACGGTGACTCATGTGCAATTTTCAGCACAGTAAGACGATGTTGTTCAGGTAACACCGTTTGCTGAATCTCATGGTTACCAGTAGTATAATATCTTGTTAAAATACCATTATTCAGTCTAAAGAACCATGATGCATTTTTGGTTACTTTGGCTTTCTCTTTCAATAATTTTAAGTATGGTGACACACTAGGGTCAGCTTTTTGCTGATCTATAAATTTCTGTCTGCTGGTGTCATCTGTGCCTGTTGGGGAAAGCAACAGTAATCTTTCTTCTTGCAATGTGTCTTGATGTTTCACACTGTCTGCCCTTGTTGTTGCATTAACTGCATTTAATTTCTCCCATGCAACTATTTCTTCATTAGTACATTGTTTCAGTTGGGGTAAGCACCCCAAAATTAAGTCAGTACAAGGGTTGTTTAGTATTGCACAAGTAAAGGTACCAGAGAGAAAAGGAGAATTAATACGGGCTTTTGCCAAAGGGTAAATCTCAATGTTACCCGAGAAGGTTCGACACTTTGACCGTATCACCTGTGTAATCACCCGGATTCACCAGTTCTTTCCGAAGACCAATAAGGGTGCTGCCGCTGTCCAGCAAACATTGGCATGGTACATTATTGACCATTGCATTGTGGAACACAAGATTGCCTCTGGAGGCTAATGCTGCATTTACATTCTCAGAGGAGAATGGTACTGTATGCCCACATTCTAGTTTCCCATCTGCATGGAATTGGTGACATCGTTCACAGCTGTCAAAGCTTAACATATCGTTTGCACTACAAACGTCTTCACACTGATTAAATGGCAGTTCATTCTCAACCTCACATTCACTCTCACTACCACTATCTGAAGAGGTGTCAATCAGAATAGCATTGCTAGCTTTCATACGTTGGCGGCCCAGGCACTTATTACTATAATGCCCATAGCTGGAACAAAAAAAACATTTAATGGCCCGCCTGTATGCCGATCTTTTGCTCTGCTGTTTCTTGATCACTTTTTCAAGATGCGCCGGATAATTTGGCGATTTGTCACACATAGCATAAGAATCATGTACAAGTTGACAATGTATGCATTTGGACACTTTCATGTCTTTCTTATCATATTTCTGAAATGGTTTTCTATTACTCTGATATTTTGGTTGGTCTTTCACAAAAGAAACTATTTCAGAGTCATTTGAAGTTTTAAAGACATCTCTGTTAGAAGAAAAATATGCCGATCCTTTCTTTTCAAACTGTTCTATGTTTTCTATGTCTGACTGCTGTAAAAATTTAGCAAAAGGAGAAGGTATGGTGGATATAACCTTATCCATAGCAATTAAGTTTTTTAATCTATCAAAGTCTCTTCCTATGTTAGCCGCTTTAAGCCATCTATTTAGTACACTTAGAACATTTGAGACGTAATCAATGAAAGTCTCATTGGGTTTAGGCTTTAAATTTGAAAATTGATTTTGATATCCAGGGGCATCAAGTAAAAAGTGTTGCATTATCCTATCATGGATGTATTGATAGTTAGATCTGAGGTCTGTTGGTATGGACTCTATTACTTTGAGGGGCTCACCACTGAGATTCTTCATAAAAATTGGAGCCCACATTTCTAATGGAACTTGGTGAAATTTAAATTGGTACTCTACGTTCTCTATCCATGCTGATATGGGATCATCTTTACAGTATGGTTTGATAATATTTTTGTATTTGTTGAACTTATTTTCCTCTTGTTGACTTCTTAGTTTAGTGGCAGAGACTTCTGCGTGTGACTCTATGTCTCTTTCTTTCATCTTTAACTGTGTCTCTGATTCTACTTGTATCTGTTTTTCTTTGACTCTTGCCATTTCAGCTATTTCAGATTGCTTTAATTCTTTGTCCTGTTCTAATTGCCTTTGCTTTAATTCTAGTTCTTTCTGTTTTATCTCCTTCTCATGTTCTAACTGTTGTTGCTTAATCTCTAATTCTTTTTGCTTAATCAGTTTATCATCTTCTAGCTGTTTCTGTTTTGTTATCTCAGCTAGTTGAGCAATCTCTTTTTGATGTTGTCTTTCTTGTGCGCGTTCGTTTCTTTCAGCATCTTCTTTTCGTATGCGATCGGCTTTTTCAGCCTCTTCTTTTCGTATGCGATCAGCTTTTTCAGCCTCTTCTTTTCGTATGCGATCAGCTTTTTCAGCCTCTTTTGCTTCTTTCTCAGCATCTTTTAATTCTTTAAATTTCTGATCTGCATATTGCTGTAGTTCTTTCCCTGTTAATTCCAGTTCTTTACCTGCTTTTATGAAATCTGATAAAGTTGCCATCTTAATTTAGTAATTGGCTAGCAGTGACAGACAATGATCTTTTTATTAATTATCTATCTTTGATATGTTATTTTTATTCACCAATGAGCGCAAAGACGTGTACTCTTTGCTTGTGCCCTGCAAAATTTAATGCTGAAAAAACAGAGCACAAAAAATACAATAGTGTCTCAACAGCTGAAAAAGAGATGCACTATTAATCAAATTGCATGCCAAAATATGTAAGTGTACTCAGCTTTAACGTTCCCGAGGATCGGGGAACGGAACTCCGTCGACACAGGTCACCTTGATACTTTAGGGTGGAAACACGTTACGTAATTGGGACACCCTAGTTGGCACACCGGCATCCGTACACAGCTGTTGTTCACTCTTCGATATGTAGGGCGGCAGTGTTACGCCCAGAGGTGCACGATATAATTACCCTGACAACTAAGGACAATGACTTAGACAATGACAGAATCACGAACAACTAGAATATGTACCACGTAAATTAAATGTCGATGTCCTGTCTTCGTTCTATCAGTATTGCCTTACGTTACTATTCTAGTTAATTTATGTAAGTGTTGTGCAAGCAAGTGCCATCTGCTCGCCCGAAAGTAGTTCCATCGTGACGGTAAACAATGAGAAAATAGACCAAAAATATTAATAACTGCTTTTCATAAATATAAATAACCTAATGATGTTTAAATAAATAAATATATTACTTTCGTAAATCAAATAAAGAAATAATAGCTGATATAACGTACCGATTCAGGCGAGCGCTGTTTAGCAACTTTGTAAACACTCGCTTGCTGTAAGCTAATGAGCCCAGACGACTGTTTGTCAATCATCTGACGTCACAGCACAGCGCGATGAAAAATCGATATTGTTTGCTGGCTTCGTATCGCTCCGCCGTGAATCATTTTTGGTACTCATTTCTCAACAAAAAGGTAAATATATAAATAAATACGAGAAACCAAGAATATTAATACTTACAGCTTTGATGAATACATACTTTGACTAAATAAATATTTCATAAACACAATTAAACAGTTTAATACGTCACGATAGGCACATTTCTAGCTTGCAACATTTTTCTCGTCTGCACAAATCACCGTCACTACACAAATTAAATTAAACCCTAGTCTGGAGCTCGTGGACGAGTGGATTAGCTTGAACTTTGCGTCCAAGCTTCACTTCTGACAACCACAATTACCCTGGCCTGTCAACAACTCACTGACAGGCCTCATCGGGTACTTCTCTCACACCAATACAAGAATACTTGCAAGTCGTGTGGGAGGCAAAATACATAGTGCAGTTTATTGCCATTGGCTCGCTACAGCAGTGAACAGTCGCTAATGAAACACATAACACTCTACCACAGAATCCTCTATCACAAATAGCTAACCACTATGCTACTTTCTATCTATGTAGTTACAACAAAACCCTAGCTCTATTCTAAACGAGGTGTACTCGACACGTCCTGTCTCCCGTCTGCCAATCTTCCCCCAGCCGGTACACACCACGCGGAGTCACCTTCACCTTGACGCGTGTTGCCTCACCTGGCACGCTTGATGGCAAACGTGTCATGTTGAGTGTCTACTCAACTTCTCCCGCTACCACGAGGCGTGACGCTTATCGTGGTTAGAGTGCTAACTCTCTGAACCACGCCTGCGTGTCTCATGAGGGAATGGTTAACCTGACCCTATTCCCTCATCTCCCCTGCCCTTGCCTCGGGCACAGAATCCCCTCATGGCCTCTTTAAGATTACCTGCTCTTCCTGGCTGAGGGGATGTGTTCAAGTCTTTGACATCTTGTTATATAGTTTGTGGTTGTTGTTACAGTCTTGTTATATAGTTTGTGGTTGTTGTTACTGTCTGTTTTTATATAAGTTATCAGTTATCAGTTGGGGTATCTTCATTGCACTCCGGACAGGTCCATAGGTGCTCAGATCCTCCCCCCAGCATATGCATCAGCGTCCGGTGGCTAACAGTGCCAGTTCTGTATTGGTTGACGAGGCGCTTTGTTTTCCCGATGTACCTCTCGCGTCTGGCTGTGCTGATTCTTACTCCCAAGTCTTTCATCCTGGACAGCGATGTGGAATCACTGACGTCAAAGTCCTCTGTTCTCGCCATATCTTTAAGGACGTTAATAACATCGGCACAATCCATAGGCTGGCCATCTACAGGGGGTGCAGAGCCAGCCAGTTTATCAGCTCCTTCATTTCCCTCGACTCTCGCATGTCCCGGGACAAAGATGAAGGTGACTTTACGCACAACAGACTTCCGCAGCGACTCAGTCCACTGTCTACGTACATATCCAGCTTCGACCTTCTGAATCATGCTCATTGAATCACTAAGTACACACACGTTGGTATAATGCTGTGATTCCAGCCATATGAAAGCCTGTGTAACTGCCATCACCTCCATCGTCATGCTGCTCGTGGTCATAGAGTGGGCACCACTGGATTCTTGAACTGTTCAGCCCGCTGAACGGGCTGTAAATGCCCACGCACTTCTCTGCTGCTTTACAACAGATCCATCTGTATAGATGAGCACTTCGGGGCTATCTGAGTGTTCATAGATGAGCGCGTTAACCTCAGCATTGACAGTGGCAGGGTTCTGCTCTCTGCACCGTCTGTCGAGTGTGATAATGCAGGAGAAAGTGCACTTAAAAGCTGGAGGCACCGGCACCCATTCCTTGCCGGGGTTGATACTGGTAAGACTGCAGACCTGTCTGACGACATCTTCCACCCAACCCATCCATGATTTGCCCCTCTTTAGCCTGTCTCCCTTTTCTCTGAATATAGCGTCATGCAGAGGGTGCTGCTCATTTGCACTTATTTTTAAGTATGCACGAGCTATCCAGATCTTGATCCTGTGTTCCATTGTCGGGAAGTCAAGGAGGTATCTCATTGCTACACAGCTGGTGTCTCTCGTGCAGCCCAAAATGATGTGCATGGCTTCGTTTTATACCTTTTCAAGTCTTCCAATCTGTGTAGGTCTGACAGTGAGGATGGCCAGGGCATACTCGATGCCTGTTTTTATAATTTTTGGTCATGGTTACTGTCTTGTTATATAGTTTGTGGTTGTTGTTACTGTCTTGTTATATAGTTGTGATTGTTGTTACTGTCTTGTTATATAGTTTGTGGTTGTTGTTACTGTTTTGTTATATAGTTTTTTGTTGTTACAGTCTTGTTATATAGTTTGTGGTTGTTGTTACTGTCTTGTTATATAGTTTGTGATTGTTGTTACTGTCTTGTTATTTAGTTTGTGGTTGTTGTTACTGTTTTGTTATATAGTTTTTTTTTTGTTACAGTCTTGTTATATAGTTTGTGGTTGTTGTTACTGTCTTGTTATATAGTTTGTGATTGTTGTTACAGTCTTGTTATATAGTTTGTGGTTGTTGTTACTGTCTTGTTATTTAGTTTGTTGTTGTTGTTACTGTCTTGTTATATAGTTTGTGGTTGTTTGTACTGTCTTGTTATATAGTTTGTAGTTGTTGTTACAGTCTTGTTATATAGTTTGTGGTTGTTGTTACAGTCTTGTTATATGGTTTGTGGTTGTTGTTACTGTCTTGTTATATAGTTTGTGGTCATTGTTACTGTCTTGTTATATAGTTTGTGGTGTTGTTACTGTCTTGTTATATAGTTTGTGGTTGTTGTTACAGTCTTGTTATATAGTTTGTGGTTGTTGTTACTGTCTTGTTATATAGTTTGTGGTTGTTGTTATTGTCTTGTTATATAGTTTGTGATTGTTGTTACAGTCTTGTTATATAGTTTGTGGTTGTTGTTACTGTCTTGTTATTTAGTTTGTTGTTGTTGTTACTGTCTTGTTATATAGTTTGTGGTTGTTTGTACTGTCTTGTTATATAGTTTGTAGTTGTTGTTACTGTCTTGTTATATAGTTTGTTGTTGTTGTTACTGTCTTGTTATATAGTTTGTGGTTGTTTGTACTGTCTTGTTATATAGTTTGTAGTTGTTGTTACTGTCTTGTTATATAGTTTGTTGTTGTTGTTACTGTCTTGTTATATAGTTTGTAGTTGTTGTTACTGTCTTGTTATTTAGTTTGTTGTTGTTGTTACAGTCTTGTTATATAGTTAGTGGTTGTTGTTACAGTCTTGTTATATAGTTTGTGGTTGTTGTTACTGTCTTGTTATATAGTTTGTGGTTGTTGTTACTGTCTTGTTATATAGTTTGTTGTTGTTGTTACTGTCTTGTTATATAGATTGTTGTTGTTGTTACTGTCTTGTTATATAGTTTGTTGTTGTTGTTACTGTCTTGTTATATAGTTTGTGGTTGTTGTTACTGTCTTGTTATATAGTTTGTGGTTGTTGTTACTGTCTTGTTATATAGTTTGTGATTGTTGTTACAGTCTTGTTATATAGTTGTGATTGTTGTTACTGTCTTGTTATATAGTTTGTAGTTGTTGTTACTGTCTTGTTATATAGTTTGTAGTTGTTGTTACAGTCTTGTTATATAGTTTGTGGTTGTTGTTACTGTCTTGTTATATAGTTTGTGGTTGTTGTTACAGTCTTGTTATATAGTTTGTGGTTGTTGTTATTGTCTTGTTATATAGTTTGTGGTTGTTGTTACAGTCTTGTTATATAGTTTGTGGTTGTTGTTACTGTCTTGTTATATAGTTTGTGGTTGTTGTTACTGTCTTGTTATATAGTTTGTGGTTGTTGTTACAGTCTTGTTATATAGTTTGTAGTTGTTGTTATTGTCTTGTTATATAGTTTGTGGTGTTGTTACAGTCTTGTTATATAGTTTGTGGTGTTGTTATTGTCTTGTTATATAGTTTGTGGTTGTTGTTATTGTCTTGTTATATAGTTTGTGGTTGTTGTTACAGTCTTGTTATATAGTTTGTGGTTGTTGTTACTGTCTTGTTATATAGTTTGTGGTTGTTGTTACAGTCTTGTTATATAGTTTGTGGTTGTTGTTACAGTCTTGTTATATAGTTTGTAGTTGTTGTTATTGTCTTGTTATATAGTTTGTGGTGTTGTTACTGTCTTGTTATATAGTTTGTGGTTGTTGTTACTGTCTTGTTATATGGTTTGTGGTTGTTGTTACAGTCTTGTTATATAGTTTGTGGTTGTTGTTATTGTCTTGTTATATAGTTTGTAGTTGTTGTTATTGTCTTGTTATATAGTTTGTGGTTGTTTTTACAGTCTTGTTATATAGTTTGTGGTTGTTGTTACAGTCTTGTTATATAGTTTGTGGTTGTTGTTACTGTCTTGTTATATAGTTTGTGGTTGTTGTTACTGTCTTGTTATATAGTTTGTGGTTGTTGTTACAGTCTTGTTATATAGTTTGTGGTTGTTGTTACTGTCTTGTTATATAGTTTGTGGTTGTTGTTACTGTCTTGTTATATAGTTTGTGGTTGTTGTTATTGTCTTGTTATATAGTTTGTAGTTGTTGTTATTGTCTTGTTATATAGTTTGTGGTTGTTTTTACAGTCTTGTTATATAGTTTGTGGTTGTTGTTACAGTCTTGTTATATAGTTTGTAGTTGTTGTTACTGTCTTGTTATATAGTTTGTGGTTGTTGTTACAGTCTTGTTATATAGTTTGTGGTTGTTGTTACAGTCTTGTTATATAGTTTGTGGTTGTTTGTACTGTCTTGTTATATAGTTTGTTATTATTGTTACTGTCTTGTTATATAGTTTGTGGTTGTTGTTACTGTCTTGTTATATAGTTTGTAGTTGTTGTTACAGTCTTGTTATATAGTTTGTAGTTGTTGTTACTGTCTTGTTATATAGTTTGTAGTTGTTGTTACTGTCTTGTTATATAGTTGTGATTGTTGTTACTGTCTTGTTATATAGTTTGTAGTTGTTGTTACAGTCTTGTTATATAGTTTGTGGTTGTTTGTACTGTCTTGTTATATAGTTTGTAGTTGTTGTTACAGTCTTGTTATATAGTTTGTGGTTGTTGTTACAGTCTTGTTATATAGTTTGTGGTTGTTGTTACTGTCTTGTTATATAGTTTGTAGTTGTTGTTACAGTCTTGTTATATAGTTTGTGGTTGTTTGTACTGTCTTGTTATATAGTTTGTAGTTGTTGTTACAGTCTTGTTATATAGTTTGTGGTTGTTGTTACAGTCTTGTTATATAGTTGTGATTGTTGTTACTGTCTTGTTATATAGTTTGTAGTTGTTGTTACAGTCTTGTTATATAGTTTGTAGTTGTTGTTACAGTCTTGTTATATAGTTTGTAGTTGTTGTTACAGTCTTGTTATATAGTTTGTAGTTGTTGTTACAGTCTTGTTATATAGTTTGTGGTTGTTGTTACTGTCTTGTTATATAGTTTGTGGTTGTTGTTATTGTCTTGTTATATAGTTTGTGGTTGTTGTTACAGTCTTGTTATATAGTTTGTGGTTGTTGTTACTGTCTTGTTATATAGTTTGTAGTTGTTGTTACTGTCTTGTTATATAGTTTGTGGTTGTTGTTATTGTCTTGTTATATAGTTTGTAGTTGTTGTTATTGTCTTGTTATATAGTTTGTGGTTGTTGTTATTGTCTTGTTATATAGTTTGTGGTTGTTTGTACTGTCTTGTTATATAGTTTGTGGTTGTTGTTATTGTCTTGTTATATAGTTTGTGGTTGTTGTTACAGTCTTGTTATATAGTTTGTGGTTGTTTGTACTGTCTTGTTATATAGTTTGTGGTTGTTGTTATTGTCTTGTTATATAGTTTGTGATTGTTGTTACAGTCTTGTTATATAGTTTGTGGTTGTTGTTACAGTCTTGTTATATAGTTTGTAGTTGTTGTTATTGTCTTGTTATATAGCTTGTGGTTGTTGTTACAGTCTTGTTATATAGTTTGTGGTTGTTGTTACTGTCTTGTTATATAGTTTGTGGTTGTTGTTACAGTCTTGTTATATAGTTTGTGGTTGTTGTTACAGTCTTGTTATATAGTTTGTGTTTGTTGTTACAGTCTTGTTATATAGTTTGTGGTTGTTGTTACTGTCTTGTTATATAGTTTGTGGTCATTGTTACTGTCTTGTTATATAGTTTGTGGTTGTTGTTACAGTCTTGTTATATAGTTTGTGGTTGTTGTTACAGTCTTGTTATATAGTTTGTGGTTGTTGTTACTGTCTTGTTACATAGTTTGTGGTTGTTGTTACTGTCTTGTTATATAGTTTGTGGTTGTTGTTACTGTCTTGTTATATAGTTTGTGGTTGTTTGTACTGTCTTGTTATATAGTTTGTGGTTGTTGTTACTGTCTTGTTATATAGTTTGTGGTTGTTGTTATTGTCTTGTTATATAGTTTGTAGTTGTTGTTACTGTCTTGTTATATAGTTTGTAGTTGTTGTTGCTGTCTTGTTATATAGTTTGTGGTTGTTGTTATTGTCTTGTTATATAGTTTGTGGTTGTTGTTACAGTCTTGTTATATAGTTTGTGATTGTTGTTATTGTCTTGTTATATAGTTTGTGGTTGTTGTTATTGTCTTGTTATATAGTTTGTGGTTGTTGTTATTGTCTTGTTATATAGCTTGTGGTTGTTGTTACAGTCTTGTTATATAGTTTGTGGTTGTTGTTACTGTCTTGTTATATAGTTTGTGGTTGTTGTTACAGTCTTGTTATATAGTTTGTGGTTGTTGTTACAGTCTTGTTATATAGTTTGTGTTTGTTGTTACAGTCTTGTTATATAGTTTGTGGTTGTTGTTACAGTCTTGTTATATAGTGTGTGGTTGTTGTTACAGTCTTGTTATATAGTTTGTGGTTGTTGTTACTGTCTTGTTATATAGTTTGTGGTTGTTGTTACTGTCTTGTTATATAGTTTGTAGTTGTTGTTACTGTCTTGTTATATAGTTTGTGGTTGTTTGTACTGTCTTGTTATATAGTTTGTGGTTGTTGTTACTGTCTTGTTATATAGTTTGTGGTTGTTGTTATTGTCTTGTTATATAGTTTGTAGTTGTTGTTACTGTCTTGTTATATAGTTTGTAGTTGTTGTTGCTGTCTTGTTATATAGTTTGTGGTTGTTGTTATTGTCTTGTTATATAGTTTGTGGTTGTTGTTACAGTCTTGTTATATAGTTTGTGATTGTTGTTATTGTCTTGTTATATAGTTTGTGGTTGTTGTTATTGTCTTGTTATATAGTTTGTGGTTGTTGTTACAGTCTTGTTATATAGTTTGTGGTTGTTGTTATTGTCTTGTTATATAGTTTGTGGTTGTTGTTATTGTCTTGTTATATAGTTTGTGGTTGTTGTTATTGTCTTGTTATATAGTTTGTGGTTGTTGTTACTGTCTTGCTATATAGTTTGTGGTTGTTGTTATTGTCTTGTTATATAGTTTGTGGTTGTTGTTATTGTCTTGTTATATAGTTTGTGGTTGTTGTTACTGTCTTGTTATATAGTTTGTGGTTGTTGTTACAGTCTTGTTATATAGTTTGTGGTTGTTGTTATTGTCTTGTTATATAGTTTGTGGTTGTTGTTGCTGTCTTGTTATATAGTTTGTTGTTGTTGTTACTGTCTTGTTATATAGTTTGTGATTGTTGTTACTGTCTTGTTATATAGTTTGTGGTTGTTGTTATTGTCTTGTTATATAGTTTGTGATTGTTGTTATTGTCTTGTTATATAGTTGTGATTGTTGTTATTGTCTTGTTATATAGTTTGTGGTTGTTGTTATTGTCTTGTTATATAGTTTGTGGTTGTTGTTACTGTCTTGTTATATATTTTGTGGTTGTTGTTACTGTCTGTTTTTATATCAGTTATCAGTTGGGGTATCTTCATTGCACTCCGGACATGTCCATAGGTGCCCAGATCCTCCCCCCAGCATATGCATCAGCGTCCGGTGGCTAATAGTGCCAGTTCTGTGTTGGTTGACGAGGCACTTTGTTTTCCCGATGTACCTCTCGCGTCTGGCTGTGCCGATTCTTACTCCCAAGTCTTTCATCCTGGACAGCGATGTGGAATCACTGACGTCAAAGTCCTCTGTTCTCGCCATATCTTTAAGGACGTTAATAACATCGGCACGATCCATGGGCTGGCCATCTACAGGGGGTGCAGAGCCAGCCAGTTTATCAGCTCGTTCATTTCCCTCGACTCCCGCATGTCCCGGGACAAAGATGAAGGTGACTTTACGCACAACAGACTTCCGCAGCGACTCAGTCCACTGTCTACGTACAGATCCAGCTTCGACCTTCTGAATCATGCTCATTGAATCACTTAGTACACACACGTTGGTATAATGCTGTGATTCCAGCCATATGAAAGCCTGTGTAACTGCCATCACCTCCATCGTCATGCTGCTCGTGGTCATAGAGTGGGCACCACTGGATTCTTGAACGGTTCGGCCTGCTGAACGGGCTGTAAATGCCCACGCACTTCTCTGCTGCTTTACAACAGATCCATCTGTATAGATGAGCACTTCGGGGCTATCTGAGTGTTCATAGATGAGCGCGTTAACCTCATGCATTGACAGCGGCAGGGTTCTGCTCTCTGCACCGTCTGTCGAGTGTGATAATGCAGGAGAAAGTGCACTTAAAAGCTGGAGGCACCGGCACCCATTCCTTGCCGGGGTTGATACTGGTAAGACTGCAGACCTGTCTGACGACATCTTCGCCCGACCCATCCATGATTTGCCCCTCTTTAGCCTGTCACCCTTTTCTCTGAATATAGCGTCATGCAGAGGGTGCTGCTCATTTGCACTTATTTTTAAGTATGCACGAGCTCTCCAGATCTTGATCCTGTGTTCCATTGTCGGGAAGTCAAGGAGGTATCTCATTGCTACACAGCTGGTGTCTCTCGTGCAGCCCAAAATGATGCGCATGGCTTCGTTTTGTACCTTTTCAAGCCTTCCAGTCTGTGTAGGGCTGACAGTGAGGATGGCCAAGTCATACTCTATGCCTGTTTTTATAATTTGTGGTCATGGTTACTGTCTTGTTATATAGTTTGTGGTTGTTGTTACTGTCTTGTTATATAGTTGTGATTGTTGTTACTGTCTTGTTATATAGTTTGTGATTGTTGTTACAGTCTTGTTATATGGTTTGTGGTTGTTGTTACTGTCTTGTTATATAGTTTGTGGTTGTTGTTACTGTCTTGTTATATAGTTTGTGGTTGTTGTTACTGTCTTGTTATATAGTTGTGGTTGTTGTTACTGTCTTGTTATATAGTTGTGATTGTTGTTATTGTCTTGTTATATAGTTTGTGGTTGTTGTTACTGTCTTATTATATAGTTGTGATTGTTGTTACTGTCTTGTTATATAGTTGTGATTGTTGTTACTGTCTTGTTATATAGTTGTGATTGTTGTTACTGTCTTGTTATATAGTTTGTGGTTGTTGTTACTGTTTTGTTATATAGTTTGTTGTTGTTACAGTCTTGTTATATAGTTTGTGATTGTTGTTACAGTCTTGTTATATAGTTTGTGATTGTTGTTACAGTCTTGTTATATAGTTTGTTGTTGTTACATGTCTTGTTATATAGTTTGTGGTTGTTGTTACTGTCTTGTTATATAGTTTGTTGTTGTTACAGTCTTGTTATATAGTTTGTTGTTGTTACAGTCTTGTTATATAGTTTGTGATTGTTGTTACAGTCTTGTTATATAGTTTGTGGTTGTTGTTACTGTCTTGTTATATAGTTTGTGGTTGTTGTTACTGTCTTGTTATATAGTTTGTGATTGTTGTTACTGTCTTGTTATATAGTTTGTGGTGTTGTTACTGTCTTGTTATATAGTTTGTGATTGTTGTTACTGTCTTGTTATATAGTTTGTGATTGTTGTTACTGTCTTGTTATATAGTTTGTGGTTGTTGTTACTGTCTTGTTATATAGTTTGTGGTTGTTGTTACTGTCTTATTATATAGTGTGTGGTTGTTGTTACTGCCTTGTTATATAGTTTGTGATTGTTGTTACAGTTTTGTTATATAGTTTGTGATTGTTGTTACTGCCTTGTTATATAGTTTGTGATTGTTGTTACTGCCTTGTTATATAGTTTGTGATTGTTGTTACTGCCTTGTTATATAGTTTGTGATTGTTGTTACTGCCTTGTTATATAGTTTGTGATTGTTGTTACTGTCTTGTTATATAGTTTGTGATTGTTGTTACTGCCTTGTTATATAGTTTGTGATTGTTGTTACAGTTTTGTTATATAGTTTGTGATTGTTGTTACTGTCTTGTTATATAGTTGTGGTTGTTGTTACAGTCTTGTTATATAGTTTGTGATTGTTGTTACTGTCTTGTTATATAGTTTGTGATTGTTGTTATTGTCTTGTTATATAGTTTGTGATTGTTGTTACTGTCTTGTTATATAGTTTGTGGTTGTTGTTACTGTCTTGTTATATAGTTTGTGATTGTTGTTACAGTCTTGTTATATAGTTTGTTGTTGTTGTTACTGTTTTGTTATATAGTTTGTTGTTGTTATTGTCTTGTTATATAGTTTGTGGTTGTTGTTACAGTCTTGTTATATAGTTTGTTATTGTTACTGTCTTGTTATATAGTTTGTTGTTGTTACTGTCTTGTTGTATAGTTTGTTGTTGTTGTTACTGTCTTGTTATATAGTTTGTGGTTGTTACTGTCTTGTTATATAGTTTGTTGTTATTGTTACTGTCTTGTTATATAGTTTGTTGTTGTTGTTACTGCCTTGTTACAGTCTTGTTATATAGTTTGTGGTTGTTGTTACTGTCTTGTTATATAGTTTGTGATTGTTGTTACTGTCTTGTTATATAGTTTGTGATTGTTGTTACAGTTTTGTTATATAGTTTGTGGTTGTTGTTACTGTCTTGTTATATAGTGTGTGGTTGTTGTTACTGCCTTGTTATATAGTTTGTGATTGTTGTTACAGTTTTGTTATATAGTTTGTGGTCATTATTAGTCTTGTTATATCTGCCACCAAGAGGTGCATTCCCTGTCAGCCTATCAGCCTGTTCATTGTTTGTGACTGTGAGAACAAGCGCTCGCTACAGTTTAGGTTATGTGTCACACTTCCTGGGAAGTGAAGGCGTCCAATATCATATTGACCACATTATCCTTCTAGTACTGATTGTTCTGTAATATGGGGCTGCCATCATATACCTGATATGCCTCATGGTGCATGAAAATGGGTTCTTTACTTTCTTACTGTCTGTTGTTGTGTTAAAATTCAGTAATGTTATCTTTCTTTGTTTGACTTTATCAAGTTATCTTAAGAATATTTTAATTTCACCGTTTGTTTTCACTTTGAGAATACATTACCATTTTCCTGTCTTGCTTTTTAGGGAATACATGAAAATAATTTTTTATGTTACTTTTTTTTAGGGAATATGTGAATATAACTGTTTGTGTTACATTTTTAGGTAATACATGAATGAAACTTTTTATGTTACGTTTTTAGGGAATACATCTATAAAACTTATGTTTTAGGGAACATCCCGCTCTGTGGCAAAGGGGTTACAGACGCAGTTCATAATCCTGCATACTGCATTCGAAACACAGCTGCGGCTGATTTGGCAGCAGAATGCCTGCATTGGTTTTTATAGAATGGTATGAGTGCCAGTCATTCAGAAAGCAGTGGCAAACTACTGATTGTAAACTTGCCAAGAAATCACAAACAGCCAAAATCTGCTGGTGTTGACTGACATCCTTTAAAGAACATACAACTAACTTTATTTTTAGGGAATAAATGAATATAACTTTTTATGTAACATGTTTAGGGAAGACATGAACAAAACTTTTTCTGTTACGTTTTTAAAGAATACATGAATATAACTTTTTATGTTACGTTGTTAGGGAATATGTGAATACAACTTTTTATGTTATGTTTTTATGGAATACATGAATATAACTTTATAGTGACGTTTTTAGGAAATACGTGAATAAAACTTTGTATATTATGTTTTTAGAGAATACGTGAATATAACTATTTATGTTACATTGTTAGGGAACCATGAATATAGTTTTTCTATGAGCAGTATGAAGATCCCCTGCCAGCTTGCTAGGCCAGTCGCAGGTTTAGGACACAAATCTGACCATAGGGAGTCCATCCCCTATGGCGAGCCATAGCCCTGTTAGCCCATGACCTCGCGGTCATGGTTGCCCGGTCTGCACCACGCAGAGGTGAGGGTTGACTTGTGTAGTCTGCGGGTAATCAGCAGGCTACTAATTTTCGCTCTTCACCCCTCCTGGGAGAGGCTAGCCAATCCTAACCCTGCTGGCTGCAGGGCCAGGCGCAATCCACACCTTGCAGTTCTACATGTGGGTAGAACAACAGACACCACGAGATTGGGGAAATGCCATAATTATCCCAATTTGGAAAAACAAAGGCAGCAAAAGAGACTGCACACAATACAGAGGCATTTCACTGTTGAGTGATACTGGGAAAATATTTTGCAAAATTCTTGAAAACAGATTACGAACTACTTTAGAACCCCAGCTAAGCGAAACACAACTTGGATTTAGGAAAAACAAAGGATGCACAGATGCAATTTTTGCTCTTAGACAACTTATAGAAAAATCAATCGAATTCAATGAAACACTCTACTTAGCCTTTGTCGACCAAGAAAAGGCATTCGATAGAGTAGATAGAAACAAGTTGTGGCAAATCCTTAAACAATATGGAGTGAGTACACATCTAACAAACCTATGTAAAAGTTTATACAACAACAGTGAATGCATAGTGAGAGCAACTGGAGGACACTCAGAACCCTTCACCATAAGATCTGGAGTACGACAAGGTTGTGTCCTGTCCCCTCTCTTGTTCATAACATATATAGACAACATATGTAAAGAAACCAGCCAAGCAGAGATAGCAAGAATACCACATGACGAGAACACAGAAGAAGAACCAATCTGCAAATCTAACCATTAGAGAACTCCTGTTTGCGGACGACCAAGCACTAATAGCAAAATCAGAAGCTGAATTACAAGACCACATGAATAGTCTAAACGAAATGTGTAGGGAACATAACATGAAAATTAGCACAAGCAAAACAGAGGTAATGACTATAACTAAAGAAGAACAAACAACAACAATTCACCTAAACGAACATCCCTTGAAACAAGTGAAGAGTTTCAAGTACCTAGGAAGTATAATATCATCAAATGGCAGATCAGAAGACGAGATCGAAAATAGGTGCAATAAGGCAAATCAACTCATTGGACAAATGGCACCAATACTAAAGAACAAACATGTATCAATAACTACTAAGAAAGCACTTTACAACACAATCTTCCTGCCAACTCTATGCTACCAATGCCAAACCTGGACAATGACAGAAAAAGAGAAAAGAAAAATCACAACAACAGAAATGAGGTTCCTGAGAAGAATACTCAACGTATCAAGAAGAGATAAGATCAGAAATGAAGAAATCAGGACTAAAGTGGATTTTATCAGAAAACAGCAAGTCAAATGGTTTGGCCATGCAAGTAGGTTACCAGTCAACAGCATACCACAGCAAGCAATGATGTACAGACCAGATGGAAACAGAGGAAGAGGCCGACCACGTAAACGTTGGACGGAGGGAATAGCAGAGTCCATGGGAATATCGATATATGAAGCCCATAATTGGGCACTCTCACGAAGTTTATACTTCACCTCGACACCGCAAGGTACAAGAGGAACATGATGAGATGAGATGAGACATGAATATAACCTTTTATGTTATGTTTGTAGAAAATACATGAATATAACCTTTTATGTTATGTTTGTTGAAAATACATGAATGTAACTTTTTATTTTACGTTTTTAGGGAATACATGAATATAACCTTGTATGTTATGTGTTTAGTGGGTACATGAATATAACCATTTATTTTATGTTTTTAGGGAGTATATCGGTATAAACTTTTATGTGACTTTTATGTATTTTCAGGAGGAATTTGAGTACCTGCAGCGTGAGGTAAGATCACTTCAGTTTAAAACATCCTTCAGAGAAATACACTACTGTTCAGAGCATAGCATGTCACATGAATTCTTAGCAGATGCACTAAGGAAACACACTTGTTGCCTGTTGTTTTGTAAATGTAATTGCTTTCAGATACCTCCATAGGTATTTCAGTCAACACCCACCAGTTTAAATGTAATGGCAGTTTTAATCTTTGAACAATTACTGTAGCAATGTAACAATGCTGTTTACATCATCATTTTAAACATATCATGCAATGCACTGCTCCCGTAAAGCATTCTACAAATGGTGTAATATGACAAGTTTTGATGATGTTATTAAAATAATATACTCAATTGATGCCATTACATTTAAACTGGTGAGCGACTACTTTACTGCGTATACATTTTTCTGGTGCATATATATATATATATATATATATATATATATATATATATATATATATATATATATATATATATATATATATATATATATAAAGAATCATTTACTCTGTGTTGGACTGAAAATGTTGACTTCTCATACTTGATTTGAGGACATAAATTACAAGTACCTCTTTAGTCATAGTGGGTTCATTTGATGGCAAGGGACACTGGTAATAGGGAAAGTTAATCCATATGCAAAAATCAGTTCAAAATGTTTGTCTGGACAGAGACATATTTGGGCTGCTGTTTTTAATTTCTAACTGATGAAGGCTTGTTAACATTCACAGCACCTCTTGGTAAACCTAGTTTTTCACCCTTTCTAGGAATAGGATGACATGAACGCAGGTGCATCAGACTTAAAGAGTTACAACTCAACAGTCTCCCATTAGCAGTTGAGTCGAGTTCAGTCAAGAACCGACATCACAGCACTAATCAGACTGCTACGGATACCATTAGTATTGGGACTCTTCACTGGCTGTTGAAGATGAGGACGGAGCACGTATGGAAATGCCCCAAGAGCTTTGATTTCATTTCTTGGCTCAACTCAACTCAGTTATATCGAATATATTGTTAAAATGTATTAACAGTACAACAGATTCACAACACTAAGAGTTAAATCAGGAGAGCAATGTATATGCCTGAATGCCTTATTCTTGCCTTGCATGTTGGTGTTGGTGATGTGTTGTGTATTCGCCTTCAGTGTTGCTGCTTTGATGAAGCTGATGTTATATCATTTCAAATACCAGCGCTGTTATTGCAGTCTTGATCTCCCATCTCCATGCTGCTGTTCTCTGAGGAAGCTGGACTGCAGCTTTCTGACCATAGTGTGTTTAAAATGTGTGTGCCCGAATGTTTAGCTAAGTTGAGGATTGAAAACAAAATTTTGTTGTAACATAGTGGTTAACAGGCCTGGCTTAACGTAGCAGTCTTGGGTTTAGTTCCATGTAGAGGTAGGCACTCCATTCCCCCACCACACACACATGCATACACTCACTCATGTGTGTGCATGCACACAAGCACACACATACATACAGACACACACTACATACATGCACACACACATGCATGCATACACAGATACATAAATATTTCCAAATATTAGTAACTAATTTGCATTATGGGTGTGATAGGGAAGGGGCAATAATACAAATATTAGTGGCTGAAGGCAATTATTTGGAGGTTGATAATATGTCCACGCATTAGTGCCTAAGGGTCAGTATTTGGGAGAAAAGTGTTTTCAAGCATTGGTGAGTAAAGGTAATATTTCCAAGTATGTGTGACTAAAGGCCATTATTTCCCAGTATTAGTGACTAAAGGCCAGTATTTCCCAGTATTATTGACTACACCAGTATTTCCCAGTATTAGTGACTAAATGCCAGTATTTCCCATTATAGTGACAAAAGTCCAGTATTTCCCATTATTAGTGGCTAAAGGCCAGTATTTCCCAGCATTTGTGACTAAGGGCCAGTATTTCCCAGTATTAGTGACTAAAGGCAGTATTTCCCAGTATTGGTGACTAAAGGCCAGTATTTCCTAGCATTAGTGACTATTGGTCAGTATTTCCTGGTATTAGTGACTAAATGCCAGTATTTCACAGTATTAGTGACTAAAGCCCAGTATTTCCCAGTATTAGTGACTAAAAACAGTATTTCCCAGTATTGGTGACTAAAGGCCAGTTTTTCCTGGTATTAGTGACTAAAGGCCAGTATTTGACAGTGACTAAAGGCCAGTATTTCACAGTATTAGTGACTAAAGACAGTATTTCCCAGTATTGGTGACTAAAGGCCAGTATTTCCTGGCATTAGTGACTAAAGGCCAGTATTGGTGACTAAAGGCCAGTATTTCCCAGTATTGGTGACTAAAGGCTAGTATTTCACAGTATTAGTGACTAAAGGTCAGTATTTCCTTGTATTAGTGACTAAGGGCCAGTATTTCACAGTATTAGTGACTAAAGGCCAGTATTCCACAGTATTAGTGACTAAGGGCTAGTATTCCACAGTATTAGTGACTAAAGGCCAGTATTCCACAGTATTGGTGACTAAAGGCAAGTATTTCCTGGTATTAGTGACTAAGGGCCAGTATTTCACAGTATTAGTGACTAAAGGCCAGTATTCCAAGTATTAGTGACTAAAGGCCAGTATTCCACAGTATTAGTGACTAAAGGCTAGTATTTCACAGTATTAGTGACTAAAGGCCAGTATTCCACAGTATTAGTGACTAAGGGCCAGTATTCCACAGTATTAGTGACTAAAGGTCAGTATTCCACAGTATTAGTGACTAAAGGCCAGTATTCCACAGTATTAGTGACTAAATGCTAGTATTTCACAGTATTAGTGACTAAAGGCCAGTATTCCCTTGTATTAGTGACTAAAGGCCAGTATTCCACAGTATTAGTGACTAAAGGCCAGTATTCCACAGTATTGGTGACTAAAGGCTAGTATTTCACAGTATTAGTGACTAAAGGCCAATATTTCCTTGTATTAGTGACTAAAGGCCAGTATTCCATAGTATTAGTGACTAAAGGCTAGTATTTCACAGTATTAGTGACTAAAGGCCAGTATTTCCTTGTATTAGTGACTAACGGCCAGTATTCCACAGTATTAGTGACTAAAGGTTAGTATTTCACAGTATTAGTGACTAAAGGCTAGTATTTCACAGTATTAGTGACTAAAGACCAGTATTTCCTTGTATTAGTGACTAAAGGCCAGTATTCCACAGTATTAGTGACTAAAGGCTAGTGTTTCACAGTATTAGTGACTAAAGGCCAGTATTTCCTTGTATTAGTGACTAAAGGCCAGTATTCCACAGTATTAGTGACTAAAGGCCAGTATTCCACAGTATTAGTGACTATAGGCCAGTATTTCACAGTATTAGTGACTAAAGGCCAGTATTCCACAGTATTAGTGACTAAAGGCCAGTATTCCACAGTATTAGTGACTAAGGGCCAGTATTTCCCAGTATTAGTGATTAAAGACCATATTTCCCGGTATTAGTGACTTAAGACCTTGTATTTTCCAGTATTAATGACTAAAGGTCCTGTATTTTCCAGTATTAGTGACTAAAGGTGATTATTTCCAAGAATTTGTGACTAAAGGTCAGTATTTCCCAGTATTATCAACAAAGACCAGTATTTATATTGTGTGTTTGGCACTACATGCCATGGGATTTCTTTTAACTTTTAACTTATATGAGACTGTTTGCCACAGGATTCCTTGTGTTGTTTTTTGTCACTATTTCCCATCGGATCACCATTACCTTAGTTTGACTGTACCAGCTATGGAATGACATTGCTGTTTTCATGTATACCATGACAGTTGAGCCTGAGCATGAGCATGAGTGGAGAGGAGCTGAAAGCTCACAATCAGCAGCGTTATCTGGAGGGACAGGATGTGAGCTGGGTTGTTTCCTCCGCGTTCTCCAGCTTCTGTTTGAGATTACTCTGTGTTGTGTTTGTTGTGCATCCCTCCTGATACCTCTGTGTTTGTTTGTTATACATTCCTCCTGATGCCTCTGTGTGTGTTCGTTATATATCCCTCCTGATGCCTCTGTGTTGTTATGCAACCTTTGTGTTACTGACATGTTGTTTTTGTTATTGATCCAGTAATGTTCATTTTAACATCTGTCCTGATGCCTCTACTTTGTCATACAACCTGGGTCTTTTGTGTTTTTGTCATACAGCCTAGATTTTTGTGTTATTGTCATACAACCTCAGTCTGTTGTGTTATTGTCATACACCCCCAGTCTGTTGTGTTATTGTCATACAACCTCATTCTGTTGTGTTATTCTCTTGTTCATGCTGACCATCCAATGATGTTCACTTTAACATTCCTGATCCCTGCTTTGTTATACAACCTCAGCGCTCCCCCCTCCCCCTGTGCCGGTTGGGCACATTATCAAGCCCAGCACAGTTGGATATCACAACATGGCAATAAAACAAAAGACTCTGGGTAAAAACAATGCTGGGGTTGACTGTAATGTCCTGTACAGGATATGAAACTAACTTGATTCCTCAAGCCAGATTCTATTCAAGGTCACAGGCTCTATCTACCCACAGGTAACTTCTTTCCTAACAATTCTACCAGGCCAGCAGCCTTACTGCTTTGTTATGCCAGTTCTTGACTCAATTCATCTTACCAAGCCCTTTGTAGACTTGTTCATAGTAGTAGTAGTAGTAGTAGTAGTAGTAGTAGTAGTAGTAGTAGTAGTAGTAGTAGTAGTAGTAGTAGTAGTAGTAGTAGTAGTAGTAGTAGTAGTAGTAGGCCTCTTTCAGTCCTGTAGGACTATAGAGTTGGGCTCTCCGTGGAAGGTTAACCCGGTCAACAAATGCCTGCAGAAGTCGGATGTGTCAGCCTAACGGCGCAAGAACACAGCTCTGCTGTAAACAGGCACAACGCAATCACGTCCGGAAAAAAAACTCCGGATGAATGCAGAAGAAGAAGAGTTGGGCTGCTGGGGAGGCTCCTGACAGCGCCACTGATGACTGCATAGTCCAATGTGAGACTGACAGTCTCTGACACAGTTTCCACATCTGTATGACAAGGCAAGTACCACAGTAGGTGACTGCATTTTAAGCTGTGCCTCCTATCCTCAGTTTGTTGTATCAGATTGTGCTCAAAGAGCACCTGTCCATTTCGTACTTCTCATTTCCAGGAGCATCTATCTGTTGCAACTTTCTCCCACGTGTCTGGATAAATGCCGAGGATTTCATATCTTGTTTACACACATCCTTATATTGCATTAGGAGTCTTCTGGTTGGCCTCTTCCCTGTAAGACTTGTTCATAATTGGTTGAAATTTGCAGCTAACCGTATCTATGAGATGAGGTAACCAATGTCACGGCAGTCCTCTTTAGTTCCCCTCCTGCTACAGGCATGGTAGGTTACAATGTTTCTAATATTTGCTTTCTCCTTTATAGGTCATTTACCAAATTTCTTTATGGTAAAGCTAACTACACTTTTGCAGTTTCATTATCGTAAAATGAAGTATGCCGCACTGTTTTGTCAGGTCTGTGTGCCAGTTCACCATGGCTCCAAGGAACACACGGGCAGCGCGCAGTATACTAAGAATTAAAAGGGTTTGCTTGGCCATCTGTGGGTCATTTACCAAATTTCTTTATGGTAAAGCTAACTATAATTTTGCAGTTTCATTATCGTAAAGTGAAGTACATCACACTGTTTTGTCAGGTCTGTGAGCACAAGCGTCCATTTCATCAGGCATTTCTATTTGGCTTGTCTGCCCTAGCCTGTAACTGCCACCCCTGGGCTACCTGTAAGGTGGCTGGTTTGTATCCATGTAAGTCTAGTCCTGACCTCTCGGCCTGTCTGAGGGTAGTTATCCCTTCACCGCCACAGCTCTTGAAGTCATGGGGACCTACAGGTTGCTCAACCACTGTGAGATGGACACATAGGAAAGGAGTAATTTCACACATTCATTTGCTTATTATGTTATATTGTGTATTTGTTAAAATAACAGTTAACTCACTATGGTAGGGAGAATATGTCTGTAACAAAATAACATATAACATACAGTAAGAATGGTAGGAGAAAGAAGTTGTGAGGGACACAAAAGAGCTTAACCGCTATGATATGGACAAAGGGAGAAAGGGTAACTTTATAAATTCATTTTATTGTTACATTGTTAAAAAGTTAGTTGCATATATACTTTACAGGCGTAGCAGTCAACCCCAGCATTTTTGGCTGTTTGTGGTTTCTTGACAAGTTTACGTTCAGTAGTTTGCCTTTGCTTTCCTGAACGACCGGCACTATACCATTGAATGAAAATACCAACGCAAGAAAATTAAACCATAATGATATCTTTACACTCCAGAGTAGAAGAAAATTAATTAAACCATATAATATCTTTACAGTCCAGGATTTTTTTTTTTTTCTCTCATATCCTTTATAGGACAGTCGCTGTCAACATCAGCATCTCTCAACTGATTGTTGATTTCTTGGCAAGATTATGTTCAGTAGTTTGCCATTGCTTTCTGAGCGACTGGCTCCTATATCCCGTAAGTTACCAACGCGGAGAGAACCGCTACCAATTCTTGCGCAACGTTTAGTTACTTACGAGAGTATATGAGAAAGTCCTCTAGACCAGAGAGAACAGCACAGTCCAGGATAGAAGAAGAAAATTAATCCATATGATAACTTTACACTCAAGAGAAGAAGAAAATTAAACCATGTAATATCTTTACTTTTTAAAAACAGCTGACGGCTGTGGAAATGTGGTTTCTGAGGAAAATGCAAAGAATACCATGGAAAGAGAATAATCAATGAACAAGTCCTTCAAGAAACAAATGAAGATCGTAAACTGATTAGAGATATTAGACATAGACAGTCAAAAATTTTTGGGGCATGTTATGAGAAGAAATGAATTGGAGAACTTGGTGATGACTGGCAAGATCGAAGGGAAGAGACCAAGGGGAAGACCGAGAAGTAAATACCTGGATGGACTATTGACAACACATACATAATTCCAAAAATACTATATTTGTGCATGTCCTAAGACACCCTGACGTCAGACTGTCACAAACATAAACACAAAGATATCAAGCATATATGACATATGATATAGCTAAAATACTATGGTTGAATAGACATAAATCCTCTCATTATTTTACAAAACCAGTGCCTAAAGACACTTGCAAATAAAAATGTTTCGAACGCGTTTTCCATACGTCCTTTCGGACAGTATGGCTGAACGACGCACTCATACCAACATGTTCATCTTCACGACAATAGACACTAGTTCGTTGCTTATCCAAGTTATTCGTTATAATTTATAACACTATAAGGTTTTATTTAAATTATTTTGACTTACTATTATAAATAGTGAAAATATTTTTCGGTATTGAATGTGCATTCCTTGTTTGAAAATATATCCTTATAACTTTATATACTTGGTTTCTTGATTTTGCAAACATTACCGTTAATTATTAAAAGTAAGAATCCATCGTGTTAATTCCCTTTGATAATATAATAGTCTCCCTTTAAATTTTACAATATTCACGTAATTTAATGATTATTGCCCTTATATTTTTACACGTATTTGGTTATGTTTTAGCCTCTGGAGGACATTCGTTTGGCTTTATTCTGGCAGTCTATCAACTCTTTCATATTTATTTGTTCACAATCCATGAGTTTCTGCCACAGTAGAACAGGTTTGATAATACATTTCAGGAATCTCTTTATCTGTAGTTAAACAATGAATAAATTAACCGGGCAATCACACATAGTGATGTAAATGAAATGTGTGATAAGTAAGATACACAGAATATCTCGAAGATGGATAAGTCTGTTGTGTGCAAACAGAATGACATGATAGTCAGTTTAAAATTACTGTGGTAAACAATTGAAATTACAGTGCGAATATGTGTATATTTCAGCTTGAAGGATTTATCTAATTAATTGTTGTGTGATGTTTGCAGTGTGCACCTGACGAGATGAGGTATAATATGCCAGGCAATAAATCGTGCAATCTATTGTTCTTTAGAGTAAAGACAATTAAACCATTTGATACCTTTACACTCCAAAGTAGAAGAAAATTAAACCATATGATTTTATGATATCTTTACACTCCAGAATATAAGAAAATTAAACCATTTGATACCTTTACACTCCATAGAGAAGAAAATTAAACCATATGATTTTATGATATCTTTACACTCCAGAATAGAAGAAAATTAAACCATTTGATACCTTTACACTCCAGAGAGAAGAAAATTCAACCATATGATATCTTCATGCTCTAGAGTTGAAGAAAATTCAACTATATATCTTTACACTCCAGAGTAGAAGAAGAAGAAAAATAAATCATTTGATACCTTTACACTCCTGGGGGTGTAGCAGAAGAGTGATTATCAACATAAGAAGAAGAAGAAGAAAGCTTCAGAAGCAATTGTTATAAAGAAAACTATCCCACCGTATGATTTAATTTATTCAAGGTTATATCCCTTTGTAATACTTGATAGAAATTGTGTCCCATGTTTCCACATTTTTACCTGTTGTATTTCCAGGAATGTGATTTTCATCAGTTACTCATATGTAACCATACCGTTTCAGTTTGCTAAACTCCTTTAATCCTGGACAGTTATTGCTTTTACCTCAGAATGTCTTGTTTTGAACTGTACTTGTTTATTTTCTTGTGATTACTTCAATTGCATTTATTATGATTAATTATCGGACCCAGGGTATTTTGAATAAGTTGACTATTTTACATTTATGTTCATAAGATGACTATTGTATGTTTATGTATATAACATAAGTTGACCGTTTTATGTTTATGTTAATAACATAAGTTGACCTTTGTATGTTTATGTATATAACATAAGCTGAACATTGTATGTTTATGTTCATAACATAAGTTAACCATTGTTAATTTATGTTCATAACATAAGTTGACCATTATATTTTTATGTTCATAACATAAGTTGACCGTTGAACGTTTATATTCATAAGTTGACCATTGTATTGTTATGTTCATAAGATAAGTTGACCTTTATATGTTTATGTCCGTAAGTTGACCATTATACATTTATATTCACAGCATAAGTTGACCGTTGTACGTTTTGATAGCTTGTTACGGTTAAACTCAATGGATAGTTGGCTTTGGGTGTAAAAATTGGAATCTGGTTTCAAAGGGGGCTGAGTGGTCTCGAGATATGGTGTCCGCCTTGAATGCTGGAGGTTCCGAGTTCAAGCCCCGGTGAGGGTCGGGATTTTTTTCACGTGGACTTCTAGTAACAAAATTTCACCTGGTCTCTGTGTAGTGAGATTGGACCTCGTGTGTATTGTTGCGCACGTAAAAAAATCCCTTGGCAGTTGGAAATCAAAAAAGAGTAGCCTAAGGGCGCTGCCCAGGCAAAATTTTGAGTTAAAAATCTACCCAAAGTATTTCAGGATCCTTGCCAGTGCCACGGAGGTCGTGCACTGAGCTGAGATTTTCTGAACTCAGGCTTGAGCTAGGAGTAGAACGGAGCACTTATGGGTTACACCCGTGTGCTGCGATGTTGGTCTAGTCGACTAATAGATGGCTTCGTGGAAATGTAACTTCATTATATATGTAACTGTTAGCTTTTTTTTTGCATATCCTTTTTACAGGACATCGCTGTCAACACCAGTATTTTATTGCTGTTGTTGATGTCTTGGCAAATTTACGCTCAGTAGTTTAAAAATGTCAGAAATAGATGGCTTTGTAGACATGTAACTTCATTATATATGTAACTTTTAGCTAGCTGGTTAAAAATTTCAAAAATAGATGGCTTCGTAGAAATTTAACATCAGTATACATGTTAATTGTTAGCTCATCATCAAGTGTCTTGCCATCTGGCATAGGCGTTTATGTCTCTCCACAGAGCTCGGTCTTTGGTGTTCTGGATCAACTCTGCTGATGATATTCCCCCATGCCACCGTCTTAGTCCATCCACTCTCTGTCTGTCTCTACCTCTCTTCCCATTGATCTTTCCAGTGGTCACAATATTCTCCAATGCCTCTCTTCTCATGACATGACCAAAGAAAGCGGTTTGTCTCATTCTTATAGTTAAATATAATGTTCTAGTTTTATTAGCCTCTTTCAGGCAGTCATTGTTAGTTACTCTGGCAGTCTAAGGAATTCGAAATATTTGTCTCAGGAACCACATCACTGTTGCTTCTAAGCTCTTCCTAATTTGTTCATTTACATTCCAAGATTCACTACCATACAGCAAAACAGATTCTATATAGCATTTCAGCACTCTCTTTCTTACATCCAATGATAGTGACTAATTGAATATATTATATTCTGAAATACAGCTTTTACTTACCCTATTCTTTTCTTAATCTCTGTTGTGTATCGTCCATCTGATGTTATAATTACCCCTAGATATTTAAAACTATGCACTTGTTAATCTAACTTGTTAAGAATGTCAGAAATAGATGGCTTCATAGAAATGCAACATGGAAGTTTAAATTGTGATATGATGTCTCGTGTAAGAAATATAGTGTTTCTACAGTCAGACTTCATGGCTTAACCCATCTTCATCTGCAGCATCCCTTTGAAGTGGGCATCATCCGACAGTTCCCATTTTCCTCGGCTTCCCAGCGGATGAGTGTTATCACCAGGACCATGGGAGAGCCCCACATGGAGGTCTACTGTAAAGGAGCTCCGGAGAAAATTGCTTCTCTATGTAGACCCGAAACAGGTATTTTGTTTTTTTGGCGCTCGCTCGCTTTGAACTATAGTCCATACACACAAATTTTTTTGGCATGTTATGAGAAGAAATAAACTAGAGAATTTGGTGGCAACTGGCCAGATTGAGGGGAAAAGAACAAGGGGAAGGCAAAGAGGTAAATATCAGGATGGCTTGGCCACATGGCATGGTTGAGACAAGAACACAGAGCTTAATCCACGATCCTGGTGATCGTGTGAGATGGTGCAAGATGACTGCCCATGCTTACTGGCAAGGCACATGATGATAATTAACACCTTACATCTCTATGTGTGTGTACAACATCAGAAACTTTGGGAAATCATGAGGAATATGGGCTTTCCATCACATGTAGTACAACTCATAAAAATGATCTATCTAGACCAACAAGCTGCAGTTAGAATAGATGGTGAGACATCAGATTGGTTTGACATCAAGCAAGGAGTCCGTCAGGTCTGCGTGCTGTCACCCTATTTGTTTAACCTGTACGCCGAAAATATAATGAGAAATGTAAGAGATGATATAAACAGGGAGCTATATGATGCCCTAAATATTGGCGGTCATGACATACCAGAGATTCGATATGCTGATGATACAGTATTACTATCCACAACACAGAATGGCATAGAAAATCTAATAATCTCAACCCAAATGAATAGTGAAAATCACAACTTATATCTTAACATAGCAAAAACAAAGATAATACATACAGATAAAATTACTATGGAGAAAGAAATATACATTAATGGGGGAAAATTGGAGGTGATGGAAAATTTTGAATATCTTGGGTCATTGATTACCAATAACGGTGACACAATGAAAGAAATTAAACGGCGACTATCCATTGCTCTTCAAAGACTAAAACAGATGAATAAATTATGGAATGGGACAGACAGAACTACAAAAATTAGATTTTTAAGAGCATGCATCTTTCCCATTGCAACATATGCCTGTGAGACATGGACACTTACTAAACAAGCTGAACAGCGCATAAACGCCTTTGAATATAAATGTTATAGACGAGTTCTAAGAATATCTTGAGTAAAGAAAAGAACAAATGCATCCATACATTCAAGAGTTGAATATTGAGGAGGGTTGGCTATTAAAGACGATAAAACAAAGAAAGTTGAAGTATTTTGGTCACTTGAAACGTCACGAAAGTTTGGAGAGAACAATAATGGAAGGGTACATGCCTGGGAAGAGAGGAAGAGGAAGACCAAAGAGAAGATGGGTGCAGGATGTGGCGGATGATCTCCAGATGGGTGTATCAGACGCGGGACATCTTGCTTGTGATCGAGAAGTTTTCCGGAAGGTTGTTATGGGAGTGAGGTTCTTCAAAGGACATGCTACTGAATGAATGAATGACATCTCTACGACAGTATCTGAGGCAGCCTTTTAGTATATTTGCCTTAATGGCACAGGCTTGTTTTACCTTTATCAGTGTTGCAGTTTTGATTCCTTAAGGTCCAGGGATATTGACACTTTGACTTTCTGTCTGCATCAGTGCCAGAGGATTTCCCCACAGTCCTGCACAGTTACTCCATCCAGGGTTTCCGCGTGATTGCTTTAGCCTACCGGGAGATGGACCCCAAAGTCACCTGGCATCAAGTGCAGAGGATATCCAGGTGAGAGATTGACCGGGTGAGAGATTGACAGTTTACATGGTTTTATAGAGCATTGAAATCTCCCATCTTTTCATTTGACGTTCTTTCATAGATACCTAATTTGTTTTTACAGGTACTAATCCAGATTCAGATATAAATCTTACTGTTAGATGGCTCTGTGCTGAGGTGTGAATGAAGTACCTGGGGGTTTGTGGTAAAGGTTGGTAGACAGTGTTTAGTGCAGGAGAACCTGTCATATGATACCACAACATCTAGTCTGAGAATGGAGGTGGAGGCAATAATGCCGGGTGATGCTGGTTGCAGAACAAACAGCACATGCATGTCGTGATTGTAATGGACTCATAAAGTATGATGAGAAAGGTGAAGACAGGCATCCTTCAACAGAGTGGCAGGCTTCCAGTCGACAATCAAAAATAGAGAGCATCTGTTGGATTGTTTTCCCAGGACATGCTGGTGTGGTGGGAAATGAGCAGGCGGACAGATTGGCTGGGTCTGCAACACTCGGTGGGATATTGGTGCATGATAAGGCAGATAGGATCGGGGCACTTTGGGATTATAGTGCGGAAGAACAGATAGATCATCGCAGTCTGAAGAGAATGGTGCTGCAGGGAGTGACCAGAGAATCTGGCTAACACCCAGGAATCAGAGGAAAGGCCAGACAGACACATAATCAGACTGCTACTGGTACCATTAGTATTAGGACTTCTTTGCTGGCTGTTGAGGATAAGAACTGAGCATTTATGGAAATGTCCAGAGTGCTGTGATGTGACTCAACTCAACTTACTAACTTCCACTGTTTCTTTGTCTAACCAGGGAGAAAGTGGAGAAGGATTTGAAATTCCTAGGTCTTCTGGTAATGCAAAACCAGCTGAAGCCACAGACAGCCCCAGTCATTCGTACTCTGAAGGAAGCCAACATCAGAACCGTCATGATTACTGGTCAGTTATATGTCCCTGACTGTTTTAATCATAATGACCATGACTGTTTTCGTCAAAATGTCCATGACTGTTTTCATCATAATGACCATGACTGTTTTCATCCTATTGTGTCGTATTCTTTGCTGATAGTTGCTTTCATCACAGCTAAACTGAAGTATGTTATTATATTCTTCTTTTACTCTTCCTCTATTTACCTCAGTGATTTTTTGGGGGAAGATGTAAAGATCTATATGCTTTTTCTTATGTTGGGAGGAGATATAATGATCTTTATGTGCTCTTTCTAATGTTGGGAGGAGATATAATGATCTTCATGTGCTCTTTCTAATGTTGGGAGGAGATATAATGATCTTTATGTGCTTTTTCTAATATTGAGAGGAGATGTAATGATTTTTATGTGCTCTTTCTAATGTTGGATGTGGGGCGATGTAAAAATCTGGTGTGTTCTTTCTAATGTTGGGGGAAGATGTAAAGATCTGTTATGTGCTTTTTCTAATGTAAAGGCCTAATGTAAAAATATGCTGCTCCTAATGCCCTAGGCATTAATTTCTCTAAAAATGGTTTTAATACAACTCTCCACCATTAACATGGTCTTCTTGCTCTGTATCCATTATATTTCTTCAATGTGGCCCTTTGTATAATAAGGTGCAGCTCCTGCCTCATCACCAGTTCTTTCTGAAACATTCTGAAAACACCCAGTGCCCATTTTACGAAGCTGTCTTGTATCCCACATTTAAGCTTGGGCCCGTAACCAACCATACTCAGCCATCCTATCTTTAGCTGTCTCCTGCATCCCCGCCCATGCTTCCCCCATATTATTAATCATGTTTTTAGTTGTTTCTTTCTCTGTGTATTTGTGGGTCTCCCTCTGTTTATTTTTACCCTGTGGGTTCTAGAAAGTGGATTTTCTTGTTATACTTTTATAAGATTTTCTCATTTTGTGTTCTTTTAAGCGCCAGCATCCTTTCCGTACCTCCTGGTTCACTGAATCTGTCCAATTCTGTCCCTATGCTCTGTTAATGTTGCTAACATCAAGTGTTACTAAAGAGTGCCAGTCTCGGGATTAGTATCCCTAATCAGTCATGAGACCATTTTATCCACTGGTTTTCTGGTCATTTATTCGCAGGATTTATGCATCCATGCAAGTTATTCTTGGGGCGGTGAGCCATGACCACTCACAATGACTCTAAACTCTACCCGTTATAAACCCCTACCCAAACAGGCATGTAAGTCATGATCAAAGATTGTCACAAGCATCAGGCTGGAAAGAGATTTCTGTGAAGAGCTTTGTTTGGGCTGTGTACAAGATTACATTAGCTGCTTATTTTCCATTCTTCCTAAATACAATCCTTGTTATGAAGATCTTTGTTGAGCTGTGTACAAGATTACATTAGTTGCTTGTTTTCCATTCTTCCTAAATACAATCCTGGTTATGAAGTGCTTTGTTTGGGCTGTGTACCAGATTGTCAGTTGCTTGTTTTCAATTCTTCCTAAATACAATCCTGGTTATGAAGAGCTTTGTTTGGGCTGTGTACAAGATTACATTAGTTGCTTATTTTCAATTCTTCCTAAATACAATCCTGGTTATGAAGAGCTTTGTTTGGGCTGTGTACAAGATTACATTAGTTGCTTATTTTCCATTCTTCCTAAATACAATCCTGGTTATGAAGAGCTTTGTTTGGGCTGTGTACAAGATTGTGTTGCTTGTTTTCCATTCTGTTTAAATACAATCCTTGTTATGAAGAGCTTTATTTGGGCTGTGTACAAGATTGTGTTGCTTGTTTTCCATTCTGTTTAAATACAATCCTTGTTATGAAGAGCTTTATTTGGGCTGTGTACAAAATTGCATTAGTTGCTTGTTTTCAATTCTTCCTAAATACAATCCTGGTTATGAAGAGCTTTGTTTGGGCTGTGTACAAGATTACATTAGTTGCTTATTTTCCATTCTTCCTAAATACAATCCTGGTTATGAAGTGCTTTGTTTGGGCTGTGTACCAGATTGTCAGTTGCTTGTTTTCAATTCTTCCTAAATACAATCCTGGTTATGAAGAGCTTTGTTTGGGCTGTGTACAAGATTACATTAGTTGCTTATTTTCCATTCTTCCTAAATACAATCCTGGTTATGAAGTGCTTTGTTTGGGCTGTGTACCAGATTGTCAGTTGCTTGTTTTCAATTCTTCCTAAATACAATCCTGGTTATGAAGAGCTTTGTTTGGGCTGTGTACAAGATTGTGTTGCTTGTTTTCCATTCTGTTTAAATACAATCCTTGTTATGAAGAGCTTTATTTGGGCTGTGTACAAGATTGCATTAGTTGCTTGTTTTCCATTCTTCCTAAATACAATCCTGGTTATGAAGTGCTTTGTTTGGGCTGTGTACCAGATTGTCAGTTGCTTGTTTCAATTCTTCCTAAATACAATCCTGGTTATGAAGAGCTTTGTTTTGGGCTGTGTACAAGATTACATTAGTTGCTTATTTTCCATTCTTCCTAAATACAATCCTGGTTATGAAGAGCTTTGTTTGGGCTGTGTACAAGATTACATTAGTTGCTTATTTTCCATTCTTCCTAAATACAATCCTGGTTATGAAGAGCTTTGTTTGGGCTGTGTACAAGATTGTGTTGCTTGTTTTCCATTCTGTTTAAATACAATCCTTGTTATGAAGAGCTTTATTTGGGCTGTGTACAAGATTGTGTTGCTTGTTTTCCATTCTGTTTAAATACAATCCTTGTTATGAAGAGCTTTATTTGGGCTGTGTACAAGATTGTGTTGCTTGTTTTCCATTCTGTTTAAATACAATCCTTGTTATGAAAAGCTTTATTTGGGCTGTGTACAAGATTGCATTAGTTGCTTGTTTTCTATTCAATCTAAATACAATTCTTGTCACGAAGAGCTTTGTTTGGGCTGTGTACCAGATTGTCAGTTGCTTGTTTTCCATTCCTCCTAAATACAATCCTGGTTATGAAGAGCTTTGTTTTGGCTGTGTACAAGATTGTGTTAGCTGCTTGTTTTCCATTCCTCCTAACTACAATCCTGGTTATTCCTGTGTTGCCAGGGGACATGATTCAAACTGCCATTAGTGTGGCCCGCAACTGTGGCATGGTGGGGAAGGAGGAGAGGGTGATTCTCGTCACCGCTCACCCTCCAGATAAAGACGGCATGGCAAGAATAGAGTGGGAGGAGGCTGAACACTCTCCACTGACAGCTTCTGAAACAGGGACTCTGGAGACAACAGTGACAATTGAGTCTTGTTCCGATGAAGAGGTGAGTGTTTCTTTCTTTCTTTCTTTCTTTCTTTCTTTCTTCTTTCTTTCTTTCTTTCTTTCTTTCTTTCTTTCTTTCTTCTTCTTCTTCTTCTTCTTCTTCTTCTTCTTCTTCTTCTTCTTCTTCTTCTTCTTCTTCTTCTTTTTCTTTTGTCCAAAATAATGTTTTAGAGGTAATTGAGTTGTGCATGTGTACAGCAGAGCTGTGATATTTACACCTTTCGGCTGAAACATTCAACTTCTTCAAGCATTTGTTGACCGGCTTACTTTCCCTGGTGTGTTTCTTTCAACAAGTAGTAAGAGCTGCAGCATGAAGAGTCTCAGGCACAAGAGGGGTTTCTCCTGGAAGTAGGGATTTTTAAGAAACAAACACTCACCTGGGCTGTCAGGTCAACCCTAGCCTAACCTTGGTGCAGTGAAAGGCTCTGGGAAGTAGAGGTGGCTGGCTTGAGGTTGACCACATCATCCATTAAGTGTCGGTTGATCTGTACAGATGTAGGGCTAGCAATCCATTATCTTGTTATCCATTATCCTTACCTTGTTATCCATTCAATTTCTTCAAGCATTTGTTGACCGGCTTACTTTCCCTGGTGTGTTTCTTTCAACAAGTAGTAAGAGCTGCAGCATGAAGAGTCTCAGGCACAAGAGGGGTTTCTCCTGGAAGTAGGGATTTTTAAGAAACAAACACTCACCTGGGCTGTCAGGTCAACCCTAGCCTAACCTTGGTGCAGTGAAAGGCTCTGGGAAGTAGAGGTGGCTGGCTTGAGGTTGACCACATCATCCATTAAGTGTCGGTTGATCTGTACAGATGTAGGGCTAGCAATCCATTATCTTGTTATCCATTATCCTTACCTTGTTATCCATTATCTTGTTATCCATTATCCCTTCCTTGTTATCCATTATCTTTACCTTCTTATCCATTAACTGTATCCAGTATCTTTACCTTGTTATCCATTATCTTGACTTTGTTATCCATTATCTTTACCTTGTTATCCATTATCTTTACCTTGTTATCCATTATCTTTACCTTGTTATCCATTATCTTTACCTTGTTATCCAATATCTTGGCCTTGTTATCCATTATCTTTACCTTGTTATCCATTATCTTTACCTTGTTATCCATTATCTTTACCTTGTTATCCATTATCTTTACCTTGTTATCCAATATCTTGGCCTTGTTATCCATTATCTTTACCTTGTTATCCATTATCTTCACCTTGTTATCCATTAATGGTATCCATTTTTTGCCTTGTTATCCGTTATCCTGACCTTGTTATTCACCATCTTGACCATTCGCCATTACCTTTAACTTTTTTATCCAGTATCTTTGACTTTTTATCCATTACCTTTACCTTGTTATCAAACATCTTTAACCTTTACCTTCATCTTGTTGCCCTTTTATTTTCACCTTGATTTCAATTATTTTCATCTGTTTCCACATTATATTTACCATGCCCTCCTCCCCCCATTATCTTTACCCTGTTTCTCCCCCCCCCCCCCCCAATCATCTTTACCCTGTTTCCCACCATTATCTTTACTAAGTTACCTATTTTGTTACTTTGTTACCCATTATCTTTATCTAGTTACCTATTTTGTTACTTTGTTACCCATTATCTTTAGCCTGTTATCCATTACCTTTCTCTTGCCATGCATTACCTTTGATATTTCTTTATTGCAGAAATTTGGCCCTTTCTGCATAACTCAGCTGGAGCCAACAAAGCATTTGGCCGTTGGAGGGAGGTCATTCCATATCATATCCACCTACTTCCCAGAACTGATGCCTAGGGTAAGTGTAAACTATGTTCATTTTCCATAGTCATATAAGTGGGGCAGGTAGGGGTATCCCCTATCCAAGAAATTGTAAGGCACATCTTTCCCTCTGTTAGCTTACAGGAGGTGGGCACGGTGGAGTAGTTGTTTAGTGGGAACAGGACACTCTTAGACAAGGTGGAGTACCCGTTTACTGGGAACAGGACACTTTTGGGCAAGGTGGAATAGTTGTTTAGTGGGAACAGGACACACTTGGGCAAGGTGGAGCAGTTGTTTAGTGGGAACAGGACACTCTTGGACAAGGTGGAGTAGTTGTTTAGTGGGAACAAGACACCCTTAGGCAAGGTGGAATACTCAGCAAGTTAACGTGAAACCACTTTAGCAGGTAGCTTGTATAGACAATGCTTCAGTTCAAAGCAAAATTAAATGTACCCAATTCCTGTGGTATAACTATATTGTAGTTGTGAAGGTGGTGGTTGTTCAGAGTCATTCATGCTTTCTACCGACACCAAACCCAAATCATAGCCACACACAACCTGAGACCTTTTTGTTACACAAGTGAAAACCTTATTTTACAGTGACTTTTTGATTACCGTGGGACATTAAAACAATATCAGAGACTATGTATGTTCTACATTTCAGCCGAAATATGATTCATATATAATTCTGTAGTAGGCACCTAACGAGATGCTGCAAAATATTCCAGGCAATAAATCATGCAATTGATTGTTTTTGGCATCTGTGTTTGAGAGTAATGAAGAAATCATATGGTCATGTGATAGCTGGTTTAGTTTGTAAAGTAGGGTGTTCTATTGCCAAGGTATTGTCAAAGATGGCGTAAGTGTGTCAGTTCAAGTGATGGCCATAGTGAATAGGAATAAGTTAGTTGCATTTCCTTTATAGGCTGTCGCTGTTAACCCCAGCATTTTTTGGCTGTTTATGATCTCTTGGCAAGTTTACGTTCAGTAGTTTGCCATTACTTTCTGAACGACCGGCACCCATACCATTTTTGTTAAAAAAACGTCAACACAAGGTGGTCTGCTGCCAAATCGCCTGGAGCTGTGTTTCGAATGTGGTATGCACGATTATAAACTGCACCCATAACTCCCTTCGCCACGGAGTCGAAAAGGAATAAACACTACAAAAATATTTGACTTTATTATAACATTTCCTTCATAGTCAGGGTAAAGGCCCAAGGACTGACAAGGCATGCTGAGAAGGGTTTAAACAAACATGCTTCGTGCAGAGTGGCTTCACTTAAAAAATCAAAGATAAGGAGCAGCGGACAGATTGGCTGGGTCAGTACTGCTGGGTGGTGTATTGGTTCATGATAAAGCAGATGTGGTCGTGGACATTTGGAAATCATGTGAGAAGTGTAAAAAACAGATGAAATCATCACAGCTGGAAGAGAATGGTGCAGCAGGGAGTGACCCAGGGATCTGGAGGACACTCAATGCATCACTATTTTTTATGTTTCACAATGTATAAGAATTTTTTTTTTCATTTTCACCATTTTTCCATCTTTTCCATGTTTTCCCATTTTTTTCCCAATTTAGTCAATTTTTGTGAGGATCTGCCTGTCTCATAGCATGGTAATATGCATTGTTTATGTTTACAAAATCAATTTGAAACTGTATTTTTTCCTATGTGAATGTAACATGCACAATTAATAAACAAAAGATGAGTTATTGGAAGGGCCAAATGTATGATGGGCCAGCATGCCCAATTTGCGACCCTTTGAAAACAAAGTTTTTTCGTTCGTTTAGTGCTCTGAGGAAAAGCTAGATGGACACATAATCAGACTATCACAGGTACTTTTACTATTGGGACTACCTGGGAAGGTAACCCGGTCCACAAATGCCTGAAGAAGTTGGATGTGTCAGCCGAAAGGCTCAAACATCGCAGCTCTGCTGTAAACGGGCACAACGCAGTTACGTCTAAAGCAACATTCCAGATGAACGCAGAAGAAGAAGTATTGGGATTCTTTGCTGGTTATTGAAGATGGAGACAGAGTGTATGTGGGAATGTCCTGAGTGATGTGATGTTGGCTCTTTGCTCAACTCAACTCAGATTACCCCAGCTTAATTGTGATTCCTTGTGTATCCTCCAGATCTGTGTCCAAGGCACGATCTTCGCACGCATGGCCCCTGACCAGAAGTGCCAGCTGATTGAACAGCTGCAGGAGTTAGAGTAAGTATGAGACTGATATGTTATTCTTGTGCCTTCCCCACACATTTTGTCTTCTTCTGCTATGTACAATTTGAGCAACTTGAGGTTGTTGACATCTCCATAGAGTCTGTCTTCAAATGGAGCGGGTGTATGTGAAGTAAAGAACTATTTACATACCTGAAGATGCATTGTATAGACCAGGTAATTGAGCATGCATCTTTCCCATTGCAACATATGCCTGTGAGACCTGGACACTTACTAAACAAGCTGAACAGCGCATACATGCCTTTGAAAATATATATTATAGACGGGTTCTAAGAATATCTTGGATACAGAAAATAACAAATGCATCCATATGACAAGAACTGAATGTTGAAGAAGGTTGGCTACTAAAGACAATAAAACAAAGAAAATTTAAATATTTTGGTCACTTGAAATGTCATGAAAGTTTGGAGAGAACAATAATGGAGGGATATATGCCCGGGAAGAGAGAAGAGGAGGGCCATAGAGAAAATGGGTGCAGATGATTTCCAGGCAGGACATCTTGCTTAGTTTTCGAGAAGTTTTCTGAAAGGTTATGGGAGCGAGGTTCTGCAAAGGAATGGCTACTGAATGACTGAGTAAATTGATGAGTAATGTGGTTGGTATCGTGCTGGCTGCCATTATTCCCCCAAATATGTCCTGGTAGCCACTTGAGGCTAGGTCAGCCTGGGAGCCCAGATCAGTTGTACAAGTCTATCTTTACGCAGATTTGAACCCCTGACTACAGGGTCAGCATGTGAGCTTCTAACCACTACACTACCACAGTTCCTGGAATTGGTTGGGGTCAAAGTAATTGTCTCCTTTCTGCATATGATGGACACTTGATGCATGTTTAGCTGTCATTTTACCAATTCTGGTTTCATTTATCAGTGTCTCCTATCTTTAGTCTAACTGTACCATGTTTGAAGATTCCTCATCAGCTAGACATTGTAGAGAGCAGGCTATGACTTGTTGCTGCCCTGGTGAAAATTAAAACATTAGAAAAGCTATGGACAGAATAATATTTATAGCATATCTCCTATATGGATGGGAGATAAGTTTGTATACACCTGGGACATAAGGTTTATGGACACATGGGGCTTTGAAGTTTATAGACACCTAGGGCATGAGGTTTATAGACACCTAGGGCATGAGGTTTATAGACACTTGGGGCATTAAGTTTATAGACACCTAGGGCATGAGGTCTATAGACATTTGGGGCATGAAGTTTGTGGACACTTGTCTCTCTCTCTCTTTCTCTCTCACTCTTTCTCTCTCCCTTTCTCTCTCTCTCTCTCTCTCTCTTCTCTTGCTCTTTCTCTCTAACTTTCTCTTTCTCTTTCTCTCTAACTTTCTCTCTCTCTTGCTCTCTCTCACTCTCTCTTTCTCTCTCTCTCTCTCTCTTTCTCTGTCACTTGCTTTCTCTCTCTCACTCTCTCTCTTTCTCTATCACTCTCTCTCTTTCTCTCTCTTTCTCCATCGCTCTGTCTTTCTCTCTCTCTCTCTTTCTCTATCACTCTCTCTCTTTCTCTCTCTTTCTCTATTGCTCTCTCTCTCTTTCTCTATTGCTCTCTCTCTCTTTCTCTATTGCTCCGTCTCTCTTTCTCTCTCTCTCTCCCTCTCTCTCTCTCTTCTCTCTCTCTCTCTCTCTCTCTCTCTCTCTCTCTCTCTCTCTCTCTCTCTCTCTTCTCTCTCTCTCTCTCTCTGTCTGTCTGTCTGTCTGTCTGTCTCTCTCTCTCTCTCTCTCTCTCTCTAAGTTACATATCCTTTACATGATATCACAATCAACTCCATTTTTAGCCTGTTTGTAATGTACCAGGCATCCTAGTCTCTAGGACTTCTATATTTGATTTTTTCCCCCCATGAAATATGGCCAATTTGTTGAGCAGTAGTATAATTTGATGTTTTCTTCAGAGTTTTGTTTTTATACTTTCAGTTACACCGTAGGAATGTGTGGCGATGGGGCTAATGACTGTGAGGTATGTATTGGTGTGTGAGGTATGTATTGGCATGTGAGAAGTGTGTTTCTGAAATGGAGACAGATACAAATGAAAGAGGAAGTTTCATGTTTACAGCTGTTCTGGAAAATGATGAAAATATTAACTGTATCAGAAAAGTTGGAAGGGAGGCGAGGCAGGGGAAGACAGAGAGAATATTTTTGCAGTTTGACATCATGGGATGGAGGAACATCAGTATCATAGATGATTGTCTGGACATGGGACATCAGTATCATAGATGATTATCTGTACATGAGACATTGGTATCATAAATGATTGTCTGTGCATGAGACATCAGTATCATAAATGGTTGTCTGTACATGAGACATTGGTATCATAAATGATTGTCTGTGCATGAGACATTAGTATCATAAATGATTGTCTGTACATGAGACATTGGTATCATAAATGACTGTCTGCGCATGAGACATTGGTATCATAAATGATTGTCTGTACATGAGACATCAGTATTATAAATGATTGTCTGTACACAAGACATCGGTGTCATAAATGATTGTCTGTACATGAGACATTGGTATCATAGATGATTGTCTATACATGAGACATAAGTATCATAGATGATTGTCTCTACTTGAGACATCAGTATCATAAATGATTGTCTGTACATGAGACATTGGTACCATAGATGATTGTCTGTACATGAGACATTGGTATCATAGATAATTGTCTGGATATGAGACATAAGTATCATAGATGATTGT
This sequence comes from Cepaea nemoralis, assembly GCA_014155875.1. Lineage (NCBI taxonomy): Eukaryota > Metazoa > Mollusca > Gastropoda > Stylommatophora > Helicidae > Cepaea > Cepaea nemoralis. The sequence continues at coordinate 274,481 of JACEFZ010004188.1, read as the reverse complement.
CTGTACATGATACATCAGTATCATAAATGATTGTCTGTACATGATGCATTGGTATCATAGATGATTGTACATGAGACATCAGTATCATAGATGATTGTCTGCACATGAGACATCAGTATCATAAATGATTGTCTGTACATGAGACATAGGTACCATAGATGATTGTCTGTACATGAGACATTGGTATCATAAATGATTGTCTGTACATGATACAATCATATCATAAATGATTGTCTGTACATGAAATATTGGTATCATAGATGATTCTACATGAGACATCAGTATCATAGATGATTGTCTGTACATGAGACATCAGTATCATAAATGATTGTCTGTACATGAGACATTGGTACCATAGATGATTGTTTGTGCATGAGACATTGGTATAATAAATGATTGTCTGTGTATGAGACATTGGTATCATAAATGATTGTTTGTACATGAGACATCAGTATCATACATGATTGTCTGTACATGATACATCAGTATCATAGATGATTGTCTGTACATGAGACATTGGTATCATAAATGATTGTTTGTACATGAGACATAAGTATCATAAATGATTGTCTGTACATGAGACATCAGTATCATAAATGATTGTCTGTACATGAGACATTGGTATCATAGATGATTGTCTGGACATGAGACATAAGTATCATAAATGATTGTCTGTACATGAGACAGAAAGTAGTGGACAGGCTTGATCAACAAGACCAAATGATGTGGACTGTAAGAAGTAAATTAACCATATACACATGTACATGCACACATGCACACACACTTTCTCTGTCTGTCTGTCTGTCTGTCTGTCTGTCTGTCTGTCTGTCTGTCTGTCTGTCTGTCTGTGTCTATCTCTGTCTGTCTGTGTGTCTGTCTGTTCATCCATCCACCCACCCACCCATCCATCCGTCCATCTGTTCGTCCATCCGTCTGTCTGTCTGTCTGTCTGTCTGTCTGTCTGTCTATCTGTTTATCCATCCATCCACCTCTCTTCTCTATCAATCCATTCATCTACCCACCCACCCACCCATCCATCTGTCCGTCCGTCCGTCTGTCTTGTCTATCTGTCTACCCATCTAATCAGCAGAGAAGCACACATACATCATAGTTTATACATGTTACAGGACTGTGTTAACAATTCACTGGATGAAAAAAAAAGAGAAGAAACAGATCTATCCAACTAACTCAATATCAAAGAAGATTGGTTTTAAGACAGAAAGAAAAGCCATCTGGGTTTCTGATAATTGTTCTTCTAGTAATGGTCTTAATCTTCTTTAAATGATTTTGGCATACACCTGTGTGCTTAAGTAGAGAGATTCCCTTATATTAGTGCAATCTTTCATATGTCCTTCTTATTAACTATGTAGATGTGTTAATACGAATGACGTGTGTTTGATCTTTTTTCTACCAGGCTCTGAAAGCTGCCCATGCAGGTATTTCCCTGTCTGAGGCCGAGGCCTCGGTTGCTGCTCCATTTACTTCCTGTATTAGCAACATTGAGTGTGTTGTTACGGCTATGAGGTTGGTGATATCTTTCAGTGTGCAGTCATCTTACTTTGTATATTTTGTGAGGATGGGATACATATAGTTGACTAAATTTGTATGTATTTGTGAGATGGATAGTTGTCTAACTTTGTATGTTTTGTGAGGTGGGATAAATATAGTTGTCTAACTTTGTATGTTTTGTGAGGTGGGATACATATAGTTGTCTAACTTTGTATGTTTTGTGAGGTGGGATACATATATTTGTCTAACTTTGTATGTTTTGTGAGGTGGGATACATATAGTTGTCTAACTTTGTATGTTTTGTGAGGTGGGATACATATAGTTGTCTAACTTTGTATGTTTTGTGAGGTGGGATACATATAGTTGTCTAATTTTGTATGTTTTGTGAGGTGAGATCTATATAATTGTCTGACTTTGTGTATGTTTTGTGAGGTGGAAACATATGATTGTCTAACTGTGTATGTTTTGTGAGGTGGAAACATATGATTGTCTAACTGTGTGTGTTTTGTGAGGTGAGATCTATATAGTTGTCTGACTTTGTGTATGTTTTGTGAGATGGGATACATATAGTTGTCTAACTTTGTATGTTTTGTGAGGTGAGATCTATATAGTTGTCTGACTTTGTGTATGTTTTGTGAGGTGAGATACATATAGTTGTCTAACTTTGTATGTTTTGTGTGGGAGGATATATATAGTTGTTGTTACATTTACATTTACATTTACATTTATATTTACATTTATATACAGGCTATTAGGTGGGTGATCTCTTTCAGTGTGCAGTTATCTTACTTTGTATATTTTATGAGGATGGGATAGATATAGTTGACTGATTTTTCATGCTTTGTAAGGTGGTATACGTATAGACGACTGATTTTCTATGCTTTGTGAGGTGGTATACATATAGTTGTCTAAATGCGTATGTTATGTGAGGTAGTATACATATAGTTGACTGATTTTGTATACTTTGTGAGGTGGTATACATATAGTTGTCTAAATTTGTATGTTTTGTGAGGTAGTATACATATAGTTGACTGATTTTGTATGCTTTGTGAGGTGGGATACATATAGTTGTCTAACTTTGTATATGTTTTGTGAGGGTCTTATACATGCAGTTGTCTAGCTTTGTGGGGGTACTTATGACCTCATCTCATAATACCATGACCTATCATATCTCTTCTCTGGTACTAGTATCTCCCACATGGCCATATTAAGTATTGCTTTTTTTTATTTAAACAGGGAAGGCAGAGCTGCCCTGGTCACATCATTTGGTTGCTTCAAGTACATGGCTCTGTACAGTTTTATACAGTTCACCTCCGTACTGATACTCTATACTGTAAGTACTATAATGTTTAGTTCACCTCTGTGTTGATAATCTATATTGTAAGTAATGTTTAGCCCATCTGTGTGTCGATACTCTATAATGTAAGTAATGTTTAGTCCATCTCTGTTTCGATATTTTATACTGTAAGTAATGTTAGCCTATCTCTGTGTCAATACTCTATACTGTAAGTAGTGTTTAGTCCATCTCGGTGTTGATACACTATACTGTAAGTAGTGTTTAGTCCACCTCTGTGTTGATACTTTATACTGTAAGTAATGTTAAATAAGAATGTGGATTCTGAGATAGCGGGAGCCTAGAAAAGTAGAAAAAATGTACAAATATAAGAATGAGAAACGAGGCATTGGAAAATATCATGACAGCTAGACATATTAGTGGTAGTAGAGGAAGGAGCAGACCAAGAGAAATGATGCTGGATGAACAGAAATGATGGCATGGAGGAATATCATCAACAGAGTTTATCCACAACAACAAAGGTCGAGATCTGTGGCAATGCATGAATACATATGCCAGCTGGCAGGGCACCTAAAGATGGCTCTGGATTGTAGAAGATATATAGACAACCCTCCGGACAGCCCTCTTGGTTGTTTTGATACCTTTATTGCTCCTTTTTAACCCAGGAATGACTAGGCATGCTTCGGACAGAGTGGCAGGCTTCCATTCAACAATCAAACATAGAGAGCATCTGATGGATATTTATCCCCAGGACATGCTGGTGTGGTGGGAAATGAACAGACGAACAGATTGGTTGGGTCTGCACTACTTTGTGGGGTATTGGTGCAGGATAAGGCAGATGTGGTTGGGGCCTCTTTTGGAATTGCATGTATAGTTCAGAAGAACAGATAGATAGATCATCACGGCCTGGAGAGAATGGTGCTGCAGGGAGTGACCAGAGGATCTGGCCAACACACAAAACTCCAAGGAATGGCCAGACGGACATATATCAGACTGCTACTGGTACCATTAATACTGAGACTCTTCACTGGCTGTTGCAGATGAGGATGGAGCACGTATGGGAATGTCCTGAGTGCTGTGATGTTGATTCTTGACTCAACTCAACTCAGCCAAGGAACATAGAAGTCACATAGAATGCATATATTAGAGAGCCATCCAGAAAGCCCAGTCCTTTTATAAACCGCAGGCTTTTGCCACCTACACTCCTCTGCATCCTTACTCTCTTCTTGTGGTTGTCACATAGTTTGAATCTCAGACATTTGCCAACTATTCCTCTTTCCTGCCTTACTCTCTCATAACTGCTTCGGTTATGTTGTTGCATCAGTTTCTTGATTGCCCAGGAGATCAGGACCATAGACTGTTGTCAGGCACTCCTCTTTCCTCCCTTGTCCCCTCCATGACTGCTTGATGATATTATTCCTGCAGCCTCTTGGTTGTCTAGAAGGTCTGAACCTCAGACTGTTGCCAGCCACTCCTCATCCCGTGTAACTGCTTTGGATTTGTTGTTGCATCAGCTTCTTGGTTCCCCAGGAGGTCAGGACCATAGATTTACTCCTCTTTTCTCCCTTACACCCTCCTTGATGATATTGTTCCTGCAGCCTCTTTATGTCCCGACAGTTTGAACCTCTGAAATTCTACCAACCCAGCTCCTCCATGACTTCCTAGGGGAGTGATGATCTTCTCTTATTCTGCAGAAATTACTGAAACATCACAGCTGCAACTTAATCTAAAGACTCATGATCCCTGAACCTGAGATTTTCACCAGGTTGCAAACTGTATCCCTTCTTGGCACATGCTCACCTTTTCAAACATCTCATCATATCATTTCTAAGGACCCGGGAAGGCTAACCTGGTCAACAAACGTCCGCAGAAGTCAGATGTGTCAGCCTAAGGGCGCAAATAAACTTGGCACAACGCAAAAACATCCAAGTAAGAGTGAAATGTCTTTCGAAGCACATGGGAAGGTTAACCCGGTCAACAAACACACGTAGAAGTCGGATATGTCGACCTAAGAGCGCAAATAAACTTGGCACAATACATTTACATCTGAAAAAACACTCTGGATGAACGCAGAAGAAGAAGAAGATTTCTAAGGGGGAGTCCTCATGGCAAAGTGGCTGTGCTACCTGTCTCGCACTCTGAAGATTGTGGGTTTGATTCCGGCCTATGGCATTCAGTTTACAAATGCAGTTTTCTTGGAGATTCCTGGGGATCATCACTGGAGCTGTGGAGTTCGTGCTTTGTGTATCATTTCAGCATGCCGCTCTGTGGAAAGAGACCGAGCCAAAAGGGTTCAAATCTGGTGCAATGAAGTAGATTGATCCTCTGGCTTTTCAACCCTTTTTAAAAAATAATTTCTAAGGTTATGAAACAAAATGACGATTGTTGTCCAGAAATAAATAAAATTTATAGAAATGTATTAGATTTATTAGTATGCTAAATTCAATATTTTTATTTTTTCTCACAGGAAAGATCAAATCTGTCTGACTTTGAGTTTCTCTACATTGACTTGGCTATTACCACCACTGTTGCTATCCTGAGTGAGTATCTTACGGCTGGGTGTTTGGAGTAGAATGTTGATTTATTATGTTGAGTAAAGGTGTTTCCTGTGTGTTGTGTGTTTGAGTATGTTGATGTTGTTTTCAGATGGTGACTGGGACCAAAAGAATAAGTGAATATGAAATATAACATCACCATAGGTTGCAGCCACAATCTTTATCAGTGAATGATACATTGGATACAATTATTATCCGAAAGGTTGAAGTGGGCTCTGTACGCCACAGCTCCCCCTGGCAGGCCAGTGTACTAGTAACTGCAGTACCACAGCTCCCCCTGGCCGGCCTGTGTGTTAGTAACTGTAGGTGCCACAGCACCCCCTGGCAGGCCTGTGTGTTAGTAACTGCAGTACCACAGCTCCCCCTGGCAGGCCCGTGTGTTAGTTACTACAGTACCACAGCTCCCCCTGGCAGGCCTGTGTGTTAGTAACTGCAGTACCACAGCTCCCCCTGGCAGGCCTGTGTGTTAGTTACTACAGTACCACAGCTCCCCCTGGCAGGCCTGTGTGTTAGTTACTGCAGTACCACAGCTCCCCCTGGCAGGCCTGTGTGTTAGTTACTGCAGTACCACAGCTCCCCCTGGCAGGCCCGTGTGTTAGTTACTACAGTACCACAGCTCCCCCTGGCAGGCCTGTGTGTTAGTAACTGCAGTACCACAGCTCCCCCTGGCAGGCCCTTGTGTTAGTTACTGCAGTACCACAGCTCCCCCTGGCAGGCCCGTGTGTTAGTTACTGCAGTACCACAGCTCCCCCTGGCAGGCCCGTGTGTTAGGTACTGCAGTACCACAGCTCCCCCTGGCAGGCCTGTGTGTTAGTTACTGCAGTACCACAGCTCCCCCTGGCAGGCCCGTGTGTTAGTTACTGCAGTACCACAGCTCCCCCTGGCAGGCCTGTGTGTTAGTTACTGCAGTACCACAGCTCCCCCTGGCAGGCCCGTGTGTTAGTTACTACAGTACCACAGCTCCCCCTGGCAGGTCTGTGTGTTAGTAACTGCAGTACCACAGATTCCCCTGGCAGGCCTGTGTGTTAGTTACTGCAGTACCACAGCTCCCCCTGGCAGGTCCGTATATTAGTAAATGCAGGTGCCACAATTCCCCTTGGCAGGCCCATGTGTTAGTAACTGCAGGTGCCACAATTCCAATGGCAGACCAGTGTGCTAGTAAACTAACAGTGTGCTATAAACACTCCTGAGGCCTTAGCTCAATCGCCTATCCTCCATGTTAGGCTTGCATCTATCCGGTTGAGGTCCTGAGTCCTGAGTGTTGGCCAGATCCTCTGGTCACTCCCTACAGCACCATTCTCTCCAGGCCATGATGATCTGTTCTTCTGCACTATACACACTATCCCAAAGGGACCTGATCAGTCTATCCGCTTGCCTGCTCAACGACTTATCATCATCATATGCCCTGCCAGAGGTCAGCATGGCCGAATAGATAAGAACGTTTGTTCTTAAATATCCTGTGTGCTGATGCCTACACCGGACAGTTGGACTAAAATGTTGACCTCTCGTCCTTAACTTGGGGATGTAAATTACAAGTACCTCTGACGTCAGAGTGGGTTTGCCTCATGGCAAGGCACACTATTAATAGGGAAAGCTAATCCATGCGCAAAATTCAGTCCAGCACTGCTAGATGTAATGTGTTTGGACTACGCTTGAGTTCAAGCAAGCGAGTGCCAAAAAAAATATATCCTGCCTACTGGTGTGGGTTTTCATGTCTCTTCATATATTTCACACCTTGGTGTTCTGCCTGCCTCAACTCCACTGATGGTATTCCTCCAAGACACCATCTCAGTCCATCCGGCATCATCATCAGTAGCTTCATGATGGTCTGGTGTCACATGTGGCTTGTGACAGTCCCTACCAGAGTTGGTTATCCTAAGACAACCATTAACATCATTCTCTGACTCTGATTTGTGGAAATACATGAATTCTTGGGAAGACAATGTGGTGGTTTCCCCTTGCCCTCCACATCCACACAGGGGTATTTAAGCTCTGCCTTTGACAGCCATTTCCAACTGTCAGGACAAGGAGATGCTCTGCAGAGGTGTCCATTTATCCCGGTGGATACTCTGTCCCCAGAGCTGCGTTTGCCACACCATGGTATTTTTCCCAACCTCTACCACTGGGAGGTGCAGTTGGGATTTTCCCTTCCCAGAGTTAAAGGGTCTTGCTGGCATTCCCCCAAACTCTCTAGTACTTGTAAAGGACACTGTGGGACTACCTGTATCTACTACCTATCACCTCACATGAGGTCGAATTCCTTCTCTTGACCCTTTGACTGATCTCATCAACAGTGGGTGCCACCGGAGCTTACAAGAAGCTGGTCAACAAGATCCCTCCAGGCAGTTTGGTCAACGTCTCCACTCTGTTGTCCATCATTGCTCAGGTCGCCCTCTCCATTGGCTTCCAGCTCGGGGGATACTTCTATCTCAAGCATCAGAGGTGAGTCTGTGAAGAGGGTTAGCATTGGAAGATGTTCGTAACTACCTAGCAATGTGAAATTACATAACCACATATACATGCAGAATATGCATGGGTTGATGCAAAATAAGAAACCCAGTTATAACACCTCAGTGGAGGACAGCATAGCCGAATGGATAAGAGCGCTCATTCTTAAACATCCAGTGTGCTGATGCTGAGGTAGTATACTGATCAGTTGGACTAACTATCTTGATCTCATCCTTAAATTGTGGACGTAAATCGCAAGCACCTCAGAAATGGGAGTATGTTCGCCTAATGGTGAGGCTGGTAATAGGGAAAGCTAATCCACATGCAATAATAAGTTCAGTGTACTAGAAGTAGTTGAATGTGTATGGACTATGCTTGAGTTCAAAGCCAGTGAACAGAACAAAGAACCTCTGTATTCTTGTACAGGTTAGTTTCTACAGTGACACTCATTTATTTGACACTATTACTCTTTGTGTATCTCAGTTTCTACAATGACACTCATATATTTGACACTATTACTGTTTGTGTATCTCAGTTTCTACAATGACACTCATATGTTTGACACTATTACTCTTTGTGTATCTCAGTTTCTACAATGACACTCATATATTTGACACTATTACTCTTTGTGTATCTCAGTTTCTACAATGACACTCATATATTTGACACTATTGTACTCTTTGTGTATCTCAGTTTCTACAATGACACTTATATATTTGACACTATTGTACTCTTTGTGTATCTCAGTTTCTACAAGGACACTCATATATTTGACACTATTGTACTCTTTGTGTATCTCAGTTTCTACCATGACACTCATATATTTGACACTATTACTCTTTGTGTATCTCAGTTTCTACAATGACACTCATATATTTGACACTATTGTTCTCTTTGTGTATCTCAGTTTCTACAATGACACTCATATATTTGACACTATTGTACTCTTTGTATATCTCAGTTTCTACAATGACACTCATATATTTGACACTATTGTACTCTTTGTGCATCTCAATTTCTACAATTACAGTCATATATTTGACACTATTGTACTCTTTGTGTATCTCAGTTTCTACAATGACACATATATTTGACACTATTGTACTCTTTGTGTATCTCAATTTCTACAATGACAGTCATATATTTGACACTATTGTACTCTTTGTGTATCTCAATTTCTACAGTGACACTCATATATTTGACACTATTGTACTCTTTGTGTATCTGTTTCTACAATGTCAATCATATATTTGACACTATTGTACTCTTTGTGTATCTCAGTTTCTACAATGACACTCATATATTTGACACTATTGTACTCTGTGTATCTCAGTTTCTACAATGACAGTGATATATTTGACACTATTGTACTCTTTGTGTATCTGTTTCTACAATGGCACTCATATATTTGACACTATTGTACTCTTTGTGTATCTCAATTTCTACAATGACAGTCATATATTTGACACTATTGTACTCTTTGTGTATCTCAGTTTCTACAATGACACTTATATATTTGACACTATTGTACTCTTTGTGTATCTCAATTTCTACAATGACAGTCATATATTTGACACTATTGTACTCTTTGTGTATCTCAATTTCTACAGTGACACTCATATATTTGACACTATTGTACTCTTTGTGTATCTGTTTCTACAATGACAATCATATATTTGACACTATTGTACTCTTTGTGTATCTCAGTTTCTACAATGACACTCATATATTTGACACTATTGTACTCTGTGTATCTCAGTTTCTACAATGACAGTGATATATTTGACACTATTGTACTCTTTGTGTATCTGTTTCTACAATGACAGTCATATATTTGACACTATTGTACTCTTTGTGTATCTCAGTTTCTACAATGACACTCATATATTTGACACTATTGTACTCTTTGTGTATCTCAGTTTCTACAATGACACTCATATATTTGACACTATTGTACTCTTTGTGTATCTCAGTTTCTACAATGACAGTCATATATTTGACACTATTGTACTCTTTGTGTATCTCAGTTTCTACAATGGCAGTCATATATTTGACACTATTTTACTCTTTGTGTATCTCAGTTTCTACAATGACACTCATATATTTGACACTATTGTACTCTTTGTGTATCTCAATTTCTACAATAACAGTCATATATTTGACACTATTGTACTCTTTGTGTATCTCAGTTTCTACAATGACACTCATATATTTGACACTATTGTACTCTTTGTGTATCTCAGTTTTTACAATGGCAGTCATATATTTGACACTATTGTACTCTTTGTGTATCTCAGTTTCTACAATAACAGTCATATATTTGACACTGTTGTACTGTTTGTGTATCTCAGTTTCTACAATGACAGTCATATATTTGACACTATTCTACTCTTTGTGTATCTCAGTTTCTACAATGACACTCATATATTTGACACTATTAATCTTTGTGTATCTCAGTTTCTACAATGACAGTCATATATTTGACACTATTGTACTCTTTGTGTATCTCAATTTCTACAATGACAGTCACATATTTGACACTATTGTACTCTTTGTGTATCTGTTTCTACAATGACAGTCATATATTTGACACTATTGTACTCTTTGTGTATCTCAGTTTCTACAATGATACTCATATATTTGACACTATTGTACTCTTTGTGCATCTCAATTTCTACAATGACACTCATATATTTGACACTATTGTACTCTTTGTGTATCTCAGTTTCTACAATTACACTCATATATTTGACACTGTTTTACTCTTTGTGTATCTCAGTTTCTACAATGACACTCATATCATTAACTATCTTGATCTCATCCTTAAATTGTGGACGTAAATCGCAAGCACCTCAGAAATGGGAGTATGTTCGCCTAATGGTGAGGCTGGTAATAGGGAAAGCTAATCCACATGCAATAATAAGTTCAGTGTACTAGAAGTAGTTGAATGTGTATGGACTATGCTTGAGTTCAAAGCCAGTGAACAGAACAAAGAACCTCTGTATTCTTGTACAGGTTAGTTTCTACAGTGACACTCATTTATTTGACACTATTACTCTTTGTGTATCTCAGTTTCTACAATGACACTCATATATTTGACACTATTACTGTTTGTGTATCTCAGTTTCTACAATGACACTCATATATTTGACACTATTGTACTCTTTGTGTATCTCAGTTTCTACAATGACACTCATATATTTGACACTATTGTACTCTTTGTGTATCTCAGTTTCTACAATGATACTCATATATTTGACACTATTGTACTCTTTGTGTATCTCAATTTCTACAATGACACTCATATATTTGACACTATTACTGTTTGTGTATCTCAGTTTCTACAATGACACTCATATGTTTGACACTATTACTCTTTGTGTATCTCAGTTTCTACAATTACACTCATATATTTGACACTGTTGTACTCTTTGTGTATCTCAGTTTCTACAATGACACTCATATATTTGACACTGTTGTACTCTTTGTGTATCTCAGTTTCTACAATGACACTCATATATTTGACACTATTGTACTCTTTGTGTATCTCAGTTTCTACAATGACACTCATATATTTGACACTATTGTACTCTTTGTGTATCTCAATTTCTACAGTGACACTCATATATTTGACACTATTGTACTCTTTGTGTATCTGTTTCTACAATGTCAATCATATATTTGACACTATTGTACTCTTTGTGTATCTCAGTTTCTACAATGACACTCATATATTTGACACTATTGTACTCTGTGTATCTCAGTTTCTACAATGACAGTGATATATTTGACACTATTGTACTCTTTGTGTATCTGTTTCTACAATGGCACTCATATATTTGACACTATTGTACTCTTTGTGTATCTCAATTTCTACAATGACAGTCATATATTTGACACTATTGTACTCTTTGTGTATATCAGTTTCTACAATGACACTTATATATCTGACACTATTGTACTCTTTGTGTATCTCAATTTCTACAATGACAGTCATATATTTGACACTATTGTACTCTTTGTGTATCTCAATTTCTACAGTGACACTCATATATTTGACACTATTGTACTCTTTGTGTATCTGTTTCTACAATGACAATCATATATTTGACACTATTGTACTCTTTGTGTATCTCAGTTTCTACAATGACACTCATATATTTGACACTATTGTACTCTGTGTATCTCAGTTTCTACAATGACAGTGATATATTTGACACTATTGTACTCTTTGTGTATCTGTTTCTACAATGACAGTCATATATTTGACACTATTGTACTCTTTGTGTATCTCAATTTCTACAGTGACACTCATATATTTGACACTATCGTACTCTTTGTGTATCTCAGTTTCTACAATGACACTCATATATTTGACACTATTGTACTCTTTGTGTATCTCAGTTTCTACAATGACACTCATATTCTTTGTGTATCTCAGTTTCTACAATGACAGTCATATATTTGACACTATTTTACTCTTTGTGTATCTCAGTTTCTACAATGACACTCATATATTTGACACTATTGTACTCTTTGTGTATCTCAATTTCTACAATAACAGTCATATATTTGACACTATTGTACTCTTTGTGTATCTCAGTTTCTACAATGACACTCATATATTTGACACTATTGTACTCTTTGTGTATCTCAGTTTTACAATGGCAGTCATATATTGACACTATTGTACTCTTTGTGTATCTCAGTTTCTACAATAACAGTCATATATTTGACACTGTTGTACTGTTTGTGTATCTCAGTTTCTACAATGACAGTCATATATTTGACACTATTCTACTCTTTGTGTATCTCAGTTTCTACAATGACACTCATATATTTGACACTATTATTCTTTGTGTATCTCAGTTTCTACAATGACAGTCATATATTTGACACTATTGTACTCTTTGTGTATCTCAATTTCTACAATGACAGTCACATATTTGACACTATTGTACTCTTTGTGTATCTGTTTCTACAATGACAGTCATATATTTGACACTATTGTACTCTTTGTGTATCTCAGTTTCTACAATGATACTCATATATTTGACACTATTGTACTCTTTGTGCATCTCAATTTCTACAATGACACTCATATATTTGACACTATTGTACTCTTTGTGTATCTCAGTTTCTACAATTACACTCATATATTTGACACTGTTTTACTCTTTGTGTATCTCAGTTTCTACAATGACACTCATATCATTAACTATCTTGATCTCATCCTTAAATTGTGGACGTAAATCGCAAGCACCTCAGAAATGGGAGTATGTTCGCCTAATGGTGAGGCTGGTAATAGGGAAAGCTAATCCACATGCAATAATAAGTTCAGTGTACTAGAAGTAGTTGAATGTGTATGGACTATGCTTGAGTTCAAAGCCAGTGAACAGAACAAAGAACCTCTGTATTCTTGTACAGGTTAGTTTCTACAGTGACACTCATTTATTTGACACTATTACTCTTTGTGTATCTCAGTTTCTACAATGACACTCATATATTTGACACTATTACTGTTTGTGTATCTCAGTTTCTACAATGACAGTCATATATTTGACACTATTGTACTCTTTGTGTATCTCAGTTTCTACAATGACACTCATATATTTGACACTATTGTACTCTTTGTGTATCTCAGTTTCTACAATGATACTCATATATTTGACACTATTGTACTCTTTGTGTATCTCAATTTCTACAATGACACTCATATATTTGACACTATTACTGTTTGTGTATCTCAGTTTCTACAATGACACTCATATGTTTGACACTATTACTCTTTGTGTATCTCAGTTTCTACAATTACACTCATATATTTGACACTGTTGTACTCTTTGTGTATCTCAGTTTCTACAATGACACTCATATATTTGACACTGTTGTACTCTTTGTGTATCTCAGTTTCTACAATGACACTCATATATTTGACACTATTTTACTCTTTGTGTATCTCAGTTTCTACAACAACACTAATATATTTGACACTATTGTACTATTTGTGTATCTCAGTTTCTACAATGACAGTCATATATTTGACACTATTGTACTCTTTGTGTATCTCAGTTTCTACAATGACACTCATATATTTGACACTATCGTACTCTTTGTGTATCTCAGTTTCTACAATGACAGTCATATATTTGACACTATCATACTCTCTCAGTTTCTACAATGACACTGATATATTTGACACTATTTTACTCTTTGTGTATCTCAGTTTCTACAATGACACTCATATATTTGACACTATTGTACTCTTTGTGTATCTGATTCTACAATGACACTCATATATTTGACACTATTGTACTCTTTGTGTATCTCAGTTTCTACAATGACACTCATATATTTGACACTATTGTACTCTTTGTGTATATCAGTTTCTACAATAACAGTCATATATTTGACACTGTTGTACTCTTTGTGTATCTCAGTTTCTACAATGACAGTCATATATTTGAAACTATTGTACTCTTTGTGTATCTCAGTTTCTACAATGACAGTCAATATTTGACACTATTGTACTATTTGTGTATCTCAGTTTCTACAATAACAGTCATATATTTATAACTTGTGTATTCTTTTACATCTTACGGTTGCTGCGACTCTCATATATTTGACACTATTGTACTCTTTGTGTATCTCAGTTTCTACAATGACAGTCATATATTTGACACTATTGTACTCTTTGTGTATCTCAGTTTCTACAATGACACTCATATATTTGACACTATTGTACTCTTTGTGTATATCAGTTTCTACAATAACAGTCATATATTTGACACTGTTGTACTCTTTATGTATCTCAGTTTCTACAATAACAGTCATATATTTATAACTTGTGTATTCTTTTACATCTTATGGTTGCTGCGAATCTCATATATTTGACAATATTGTACTCTTTGTGTATCTCAGTTTCTACAATGACACTCATATATTTGACACTATTGTACTCTTTGTGTATCTCAGTTTCTACAATGACACTCATATATTTGACACTATTGTACTCTTTGTGTATATCAGTTTCTACAATAACAGTCATATATTTGACACTGTTGTACTCTTTGTGTATCTCAGTTTCTACAATGACAGTCAATATTTGACACTATTGTACTCTTTGTGTATCTCAGTTTCTACAATAACAGTCATATATTTATAACTTGTGTATTCTTTTACATCTTACGGTTGCTGCGACTCTCATATATTTGACACTATTGTACTCTTTGTGTATCTCAGTTTCTACAATGACAGTCATATATTTGACACTATTGTACTCTTTGTGTATCTCAGTTTCTACAATGACAGTCATATATTTGACACTATTGTACTCTTTGTGTATCTCAGTTTCTACAATGACACTCATATATTTGACACTATCGTACTCTTTGTGTATCTCAGTTTCTACAATGACAGTCATATATTTGACACTATTGTACTCTTTGTGTATCTCAGTTTCTACAATGACAGTCATATATTTGACACTATTGTACTCTTTGTGTATCTCAGTTTCTACAATGACACTCATATATTTGACACTATTGTACTCTTTGTGTATCTCAGTTTCAACAATGACACTCATATATTGTACACTATTGTACTCTTTGTGTATCTCAGTTTCTACAATGACACTCATATATTTGACACTATTGTACTCTTTGTGTATCTCAGTTTCTACAATGACACTCATATATTTGACACTATTGTACTCTTTGTGTATCTCAGTTTCTACAATGACACTCATATATTTGACACTATCGTACTCTTTGTGTATCTCAGTTTCTACAATGACACTCATATATTTGACGCTATTGTACTCTTTGATATCTCAGTTTCTACAATGACACTCATATAGTTGACGCTATTGTACTCTTTGTGTATCTCAATTTCTACAATGACACTCATATATTTGACACTATTGTACTCTTTGTGTATCTCAGTTTCTACAATGACACTAATATATTTGACACTATTGTACTCTTTGTGTATCTCAGTTTCTACAATGACACTCATATATTTGACACTATCGTACTCTTTGTGTATCTCAGTTTCTACAATGACAGTCATATATTTGACACTATCGTACTCTTTGTGTATCTGTTTCTACAATGACAGTCATATATTTGACACTATTGTACTCTTTGTGTATCTCAGTTTCTACAATGACACTCATATATTTGACACTATTATACTCTTTGTGTATCTCAGTTTCTACAATAACAGTCATATATTTGACACTATCGTACTCTTTGTGTATCTCAGTTTCTACAATAATAGTCATATATTTGACACTGTTGTACTCTTTGTGTATCTCAGTTTCTACAATGACACTCATATATTTAAAACTTGTGTATTCTTGTACATCTTACGGTTGCTGCGACTCTCATATAGTTGACACTATTGTACTCTTTGTGTATCTCTATTTCTACTCAACTTCTACAACAACAACACTCATATTTTTGACATAATTTTTTACTGTATCTTACAGTTTCTGCAATCACAATCATATATTTGATACTAGTTTTATTGTTACATCTTACAATTTCTACCAAGACACTCACGTATTTGACAGTACTGTTTTATTGTTACATCTTACAGTTTCTGCAATGACAATCATATATTCGACACTAGTTGTATTTTTACATCTGACAGTTTCTGCAATGACAATCATATATTTCACGCTATTGTTTTATTGTTACATTTTACAGTTTCTACAAAGAAGAAATCGACAACACTACAAGCTCCAGACCAGATGACTTAAGTAATGAAGACGAAGTCAAAACCTGGGACAGTACCACAATTTTCCTCCTATCCTCGTTCATGTACATTGCTGTGGCCTTCACCTTCTCCAAAGGTCCTCCGTTTCGTAAGCCCGTATACACGAATGGTAAATTCTTGTGGTCACATGATGTTTTGCTGTGTGTATTGACTCCTACAGTGTTGGAGCTAGTCTCAGGAACTGATATTTGCGAGTGACTTTAGCCACATTAAAAGTCATATTGGCTTAGAAAGAACCAAAATGGAAGCATGGCTTCTGAAATAAGAGGCAGGGATCAATCAGTGTGAAGCCATGTTGCTCTGATCTCTAGGGTAGTCTTTGTGTGTGTGTGCGTGCGTGCGTGCTGTGTGTGCGTGTGTGTGGGTGGGTGGTGGTGGGTGGGTCGGGCTGTAAACTCAAGTGTAGTCCGTGCATGTGCTACTACTTCAAGTGCACTGGATTGTATTTGCCTGTGGATTAGCTTCCCCTATTACCTGTATCCCTTGCCATCAGGCTGAACAGGTTCTGATGTACTTGTAATTTACATCCCCAAGTCCAGGATGATAGGTCAACATTTTAGTTCAACTGACCAGTGTAGGAGTTGAATCCGCTTACCTCGGCATCAGCTTAAGAGCAATCATTATCCTTTTAGCCACGCTGACCTCTCTTGGGTAGTGAAATTTGATACATAGTCTATTTAGATGGGGTGGAGGGGGCGGTGAGGAGGTTCTGTGTGCATATTTTAAAAAATCCACGACAGATGGAAAATTACAAATCAGTCATAAAGTCACCAACACCAGCTTATGACAACTACCACTTTATGGACAGACCAGAGCAAATCATTATTCTGCGCCTCAGAGTAGGACACAATAGATTATGCAACCACATGTATATAAAATTCAAGATTGGCGAATCAGCCATGAGCACATGTAGATTGGCGCCGCAGACAGCAAATCATGTACTCAAAGTCTGCCCAAAATTATGACATATCCAAGCAAACCTTCTGGCCTAGAGAAACAACAGTGGAAGATAAACTTATGCAACACTGAGTGAACTTAAAAAGACAGTGAAGTTCATACAAGAGACAACATTGCAGTTATAGAAACATGTCAAGTGAATATAATAAGAAGACAATCTAATCCAGTGCTTATTGATGTATTCAAACATGAAGTTAGCACCATGTACCCGATAAACCTCTAGTAGGTTTAATCTCTGGTAAGGGTGCTGTTTTTTCCTGACCAGAACAGCTCTCGGGGTTTTACCCCACAGCCTGAGGGGAAGTCAAGGCAGCCAGTGTATTGCTGATCACATGACCCTTTCATGTGCCGATTGGTCATCACAAAAATGCACCCACCATTTCATCAGAATGTCCTTCATCTTATGGAGAATTACTTTACTACTGCTGCTGTTGCTGCACTACCACTAATGTTGTTACTATTGCTAGGACAACCACTACTACTTTTGCTCTAATATTACTCCTACTGCTATAATTGTTGCTCAACTACTGTATTGGCACCTTGCCATCTTGGCAGGCGCTAGTTATTCTGCTAAAATAAGTTGTAATTACCTCTCCATTGCACAAAGCGCAGGCAGACTTGTAGAGACTTGTTAGAGACCATAAGTTGTCCATGCAGCATGATCCCTGTCTAGGCCTGCCTACTTTACTCCAGAGGAAAGGTAACACCAATACATCTGGAACAAGGCAAGCTGCAGAAGTTGCCGGATGAGCAAAGCAATGCTCTAACTGTCAGCCTGTCAGAGTTTTGATCCTAGACCAGTTGCCGACCATGGCTTAGGGGCCTGGTCTGCCCTGCCATGACATTTAGTCTTTAGGTTGCATTTCCTCACACCAGGATAAGGCTTGTGCCCTCCCAATTGTGCTATTCCGCCCGAAGCCATTGGCACAAAGTGGGGTGTCTGGTTTGGTGAGTAGTGCCCAACATTTGGCACTAACAGAAAGCACGTAGTACCATCTACTGTCATATGGTTGCTCAGTCATTTCTAAGACCTCTATTACTACTACTACTACTACTACTACTACTACTACTACTACTACTACTACTACTACTACTACTACTACTACTACTACTACAGCAACTACTACCACCACTACTACTACTACTACAGCAACTACTACCACCACTACTACTACTACTACTACCACCACCACTACTACTACCACCACCACTACTACTACTACAATTACTGCTGATACAATTGCTGTTACTGCAGCAACTCTACAGCTACCACTAATTTAACAACTATAACCACTACTACTGTTGCTCTGCTAGCATTACTAATACTACTACTGCTACTATTATTAGGGATGTTCATTTGAAACCCGTTCCAATGGCTTTATTACAAAAGCATGAAAGAAACATTAACAGGTGTGGTAGAATTAAACAAAGCATTCATTTTGAATGAATTATGCACCATGGGTTGGTCGGAACAAGTTGCTGTAGGCATTCAGGCAAGCATCCCATTGTTTAGGTAGGCTGCGAATACCGTTCATAAAAAAGGATTATGGTTGCTCATTGAACCAAGTGTTTGACGCGTTCATTTTGTCTGCATCTGTGTGAAATCATTGCCCCTTGAGAGCTTTTTTTAGAGGTCCGAACAAATGAAAATCGCATGGTAACAAATCAGGACTATAGGCTGGATGTTGCAGAATTTCCCACTTCTTCCTTGTTAATGCTTCCTGCACAAGCTTTGTGACATGCGGACGAGCATTATCATGCAAAACAATCATGGTAACAAATCAGGACTATAGGCTGGATGTTGCAGAATTTCCCACTTCTTCCTTGTTAATGCTTCCTGCACAAGCTTTGTGACATGCGGACGAGCATTATCATGCAAAACAATCACACCGCGAGAAAGCATGCCTTGTCATTTATTCTTGATGGCTTTTTGCAGCTTGTCTAGTGTTTGCAAATAGTGGGTAGAGTTGATGTTGACACCATGTTCTTTAAAGTCGGCCAACAATGCCCTTCATGGTTAAAAAAATGCACTCAGCATAACCTTACCAGCGAACACCAGTAACATGAATTTTGTGGCTTTTGGTGATCCAGCATGCTTCCATTGCATACTCTCTCTTTTGCTGCTTGGCTCAAAGTGGTGACACCATGATTCATCGCCTGCCACTATGCGGAAGAGAAATGCATCACCCTCCACTCAGTAATGCAGCAAATGGTTCAAACACCACCCCATGCGTTCCTCTTTTTGGTGGTCGTCAACATCCATGATACCCACTGTGAACACACCTTCCGATATTGCAGTTTCTTACGAACGGCCTTTTGAATTGTCCCAATTGACACATCAAATTCTTTCGCTAGCGAACGTATGCTTCGACAACAGTTCATCTGGTCTGCTGCATCAATTTTGGTAATGGTTTTTTCTGTTGACCCGGCCGTCGAAGATCTGTCGTGAACTGATGTCCTTTCTGAAACATTCATGCCCAGTCTGTCACTGTTGTCTTCGACATACATTTGTTACCGTATGCTGCCTGCATTTTTCGATGAATGTCCACTGGTCGACATCCTTCAACTGAAAGAAACTGAATCACCAGCTCTTTGAGCTTCTTTGGACGGATTTTGGATCAACCCGGCCATTTTCTCAACGGTCAGAAACAGTACCTATGCATCATGGGACGATAAGCAGTGCTCTTTTATTCATTGGTCAGTACTTATCACATGACTATTACATGATCATGTTCAAGCGTACGCAATTACGTGTTGTGCGACACAAAAGGATTTCAAATGAACGCCCCTTATACTATTGCTTGAACAATTATTTCTACAATTATTACTACTGCTATAACTGCTGCTACTACTACTACTTGCCAGCTCTGTGGCGAAGGGGTTTCAGACGTGGTTCGTGATCTCGCATACCCATGTTTAAAACACAGATGAGCACAATTTGGCAGCAGACCGCATTGCGTTCATTTTTTATGAAATGGTATGGGTGCCGATCGTTCCAGAAAGCAATGGCAAACTACTGAACATAAACTTGTTAAGACATCACAAAAAATGTTGGTGTTGACTGCAACTTCCTGTATAGGATATGCAACTAACTTTAACTACTACTACTACACTACTACTGCTGCTGCTCTGCTGCTGCTGCTACTACTACTAATTCCATCAATATGTCTTTTTGAAGATTTCATGTTCAGAGTAAAGTTGCGTGTAGTTGACATATCTGTCTGTTTTCTGTCCACAGTTGCATTCATGATCACGCTGATATTCCTGTTTGGACTCAACACCTTCCTACTGCTCTACCCGTGGAAGCCCATCCTGGATTTCTTGGATGTTAGTCATATTTGTATTTTTTTTGGGTTGAGAGTTGAAGTCACAATTAAACATCATCCTCTTTCAGATACTCCTGGGGTGTTCACATATACTAGGTTATGTTCTTTATGATCTGTTGGCTTAAAGAGTGCCATCTGTTGGAGCTCTCACAATGGACAAGGCAGACATTCTGGGACAACTATTGTCACTTCCTTCGCATAGAACGATACCAAAAGTACTAAAACAAGTTTCATAAGAACATTTTTTAGCCAACATTATGCTATCATTGTCAAACATGGACGCTAGCTGCAACTCATTCATTCAGTAGCATGTCTTTTGGAGAACCTTGCTCCCATAACAACCTTCCAGACAACTTCTCAGTCATACGCAAAATGTCCCGCATCTGATACACCCATCTGGAGATCATCTGCCTCATCTTGCACATATCATCTCTTTGGCCTCCCTCTTCTTCTCTTCCTGGGCATATACCTCTCCATGATTGTTCTCTCCAAACTTTCATGATGTTTCAAGTGACCAAAATATTTAAATTTTCTTTATTTTATAGTCTTTAGTAGCCAACCTTCTTCAATATTCAGCTATTGATGTATGGATGCATTTGTTCTTTTCTGTATCCACGATATTCTTAGAACCTATCTATAACATTTATACTGATGACTAATAAGCACAAAATCATAACAACAGAGATGAGATGTCTTAGAAGAGCTGCAGAAGTAACCGTGAAAGATAGAATTAGGAAAGAAGAAATTAAAAGATGACTAGGTCTGAAATCGATTATGTACTTCATGAAAGAACAACAGATTAAATGGTTTGGGCACCTCACAAAATACCCTGGTACCATCTGCCTCATTGAAAAAATATGGAAACAGAGCAAGGGGAAGACTACATAAGTGATGGTATCAAGAACAACCTTAGAGAAATGAATACAATCTTACAAAGAGCATTAGAAAGTGTGCATACAAAATCCTTACATTTTCCCCCAACACTTCACTGAGGTACATGGAGGAAGAGAAGAAGAAGAAAACATCCTGAACAATGTAACACAGAAGCCACAAACAATAATTTGCACCATTTATTGCCTTGCATGTTTCACTTATTATTATGAAGAATAACTATGAATGCTACTGGTTGGAGATATAATAACAAATGAAACAACATATTTCAGGATACTTGAATTTGGATTTAAGCGTGGTTCTAGCAAGAAACGATATGTGAAAGGACGAATTTGAAATGTTACATCCTAATGTGTTAGTTGTTAGTCGCTCTTCCAACTTTACGGCAAAGGGTCACCCTATAATGCTCTGTTCTTGTGCCAGTGAATATCACACAGAAATGCTCCTCACTGTCCTGTGTGAAAAGTGAAACAGACAGCAGTCTTGACAAACCAATGGCAAGCACAAGCATACATGCATAAGGTCTCTCTGCCAGAATGCCAACAAAACAGTCCGCCACTAAAATTACAGTTCATCGTCGGTGGAATAAAACCAATAGTTTCACACACATTACTACATAAGGCAAAACCCAGCTAGTTCAGCAACATGCTGTCCATCATTTTTCTGAACATGCAGTTCACAATACAAACTGCAGACGGATGTAAAATCATTCCACATGAAATCCACAGCTCACAGTGTCTCTCCACGCATTTAACTCAGTAGCTGGGTGATAGAACCATGTACTACTAGTCCAACACGAGGAAAATATGTAAGCAAACCTTAACCAGAAGCAGAAAAACTCCAGAGGTCTTAACAGCTCAACAACCTGTCTGGACCGGAAATCAACCCAATATGTTACTGACACTATCATCATCTTTACCTTACATGTTTGCTAAGGAAGATATTCTATGGCTTTGCTATCTTGATTCCACATAATCACATCTTGATTCCACATTACTAAAGTGGGGGTTATAGCAGCACTAGAATTTATTAGAAAGCAGCAAGTCAAATGGTTTGGCCATGCAAGTAGGTTACCAGTCAACAGCATACCACAACAAGCATTGATGTACAGACCAGATGGAAATAGAGGAAGAGGCCAACCACGTAAACGTTGGATGGAGGGAATAGAGTCCATGGGAATATCGATATATGAAGCCCATAATCGGACACTCTCACGATGTTTATACTTCACCTCAACACCGCAAGGTATAAGAGGAACATGATGAGATGAAATGAGATTCCACATTATTATATCTTGATTCCACATTATCACATCTTCATTCCATGTTATCACATCTTGAATCCACATTATTACATCTTGATTCCGCACAGTCACATCTTAATTCCACACTATCACATTTTGATTCCACACAGTCACATCTTGATTCCACATTATAACATGTTGATTCCACAAGATTATATCTTGATTCCATATTATCACATCTTGATTCCACATTATTACACCTTGATTCCACACAGTTATATCTTGATTCCACACTATCACATCTTGATTCCACACAGTCAAATTTTGATTCCACACTGTCACATCTTGAGTCCACATTATCACATCTTGATTCCACATTATCACATTTTGATTCCACGTTATCACATCTTGATGCCACATTATCACATCTTGATCATGTAGAATCAAGATGTGATCATGCACACATGACAGCAATACAGCCTGGACATGTGACTGAAGACTGAGATACATTTTGTAAGACTAAAGATGGGGAAGTTCGGTAAGGGTGGGCCATTTTATGATGTCTTGCAATCATGCTTTTTATTGCTTGTTATTATGGTCCTGTTTGGTCACAGGTCATCACCACCATGTGCTGATGCTGATAAGCATGGGCGGTCATGTTTTGCCATCTGACACGATCACCAAAGTCTTGGATCAGCTGTGTGTTTTTCTCTCGACCATGTGGCCAAGCCATCCAGATATTACTTCTCTGCCTTCCCCGTGTTCTTTTCCTCTCAATCTTGCCAGTTGTCACCAAGTTCTCTAGTTTATTTCTTCTCATAAAATCGTAACTGTCTACTATCTACTAGTAGCATAGTGTTGGTTGAAAGATAATTCTGGCAACGGCAATGATGAAATGTCCTATCATGATAGTATTTTGTTATTGACTCATAACTGGACTGCAGTCCTCCTCTTTAATGTTATCATGTTATTGACTGCCTCGGTTGTTTCCTGTACTTGCAGATGATGCCAATGGATACACAGACTGACATGGAATTCCGATTGGTTGTGTTTGGTCTGGCACTGGGCTTCATGCTAGCTTCCTGTCTGCTGGAGGTAAGTGCAGATTAAGTTAGTTGCATATCCTTTACAGGACGTCACAGTCGGCCCAGCATTTTCTTTGGCTATTCGTGATTTCTTGGCAAGTTTACATTCAGTAGTTTACTCTTGCTTTCTGAATGACTGGCACTCATACCATTTTATAATAACCAACACAAGATGGTCTGCTGCAAAACCTCCCGCAGCTGTGTTTCAGACGTGGTATGCGGGATTACAAATTGTGTCTGTATACCATTTGCCACAGAACCAGGGAGAATAATTTAGCCAACCATGGTGGAAGGAGTCTAGAAGGGGTATAACGTGGTGCGGAGAAAGCCACAAAGAGTCCAGATTGCAAACTCACCTCCATTCTCCTAGAAGAATCGTCAGAATTGACACCTGAAATGTTATAATAATGTATGGACTGAGGGAGACGCCACACGTAGTAGAAGAAATTAAATATTATAATAAGGGGAGGACATGTGGCGAGCTGCAGGAGATGACAAAAGATAGGATGTCTTGGCGTTGGTTAAAGACATGGTAAGGGTGGATTAAAGGCCTATGGTGTGGGTGGGTTAAAGACCTACGGTATGGGTTAAAGATCTATGGCATGGGTAGGTTAAAGACCTCTGCTCCTGTGAAGGGTATAGGTAGAGGAGGAAAAATTAAAGAATTTTAGATTCCACACTGAACACAGCCTTCTGCAGGCACATCTCCTACTTTTCAACCTATAACATTATTCCAGTATTATGAAGTCGATCCTCTCGCTTTAAAAAAAGCACTTACATACTCTCTCTCCTCCCCCCACCACCACCACCACACACACCTCAAATTATGTAACAGGCATTTGGGACTGTTAAGTTTGGTTTGTTGCCAATTTCAATGCAATGGTGTTCATGTTGTCTTCGGTACTATATAGGTTTTTGTGCTTCTGTCTACGGCCTGCTTTCATATTTTCCTCATGTTGTCTTCAGTCCTATATAGGTTTTTGTGCTTCTGTCTACGGCCTGCTTTCATATTTTCCTCATGTTGGACTGGTAGTACATGGTTCTGTCACCCAGCTACTGAGTTAAGTGCGTTCCAACTGCTGGTTTTCTAGTGACTGCCACTTCTATCGATGATGAACTGTAATTTTAGTGGCGGGTTTTTGTGTTAGCATTCTGGCAGCAGCCTTATGCATGTACCTCGGCCATTTCCAAGGGACTGCTTTATAGAGGTATCCCCCCCCTCTCCAAGCCCAGAAACCAGTGGGGTGTGCAACAATGGTACTGAAACTTCACGTCTGCAGAGAGACATTCTAGGATGTAGCCAGGTCATGATTCAGGACTGGTTGTGGGTAGGTCCTTGTGGGTAGGTCCAGGTTGGTCATGTTTTCTCCACAAGCGTTTGCTATTTCATTGTCAACAGACTCCCACAGCTCTGAAGGAATGCCCGAGTCAGAAAGAGCTAATGTTATTTTCATGCTGTTGAATATATTTTTGACCAATACTATCCGTTTTTATCATGTTTTTTTTTTTACAGTGGGTGATTATAGACAGTGGGTGGCTGATGTGTCTGTACCGTGGACTGAGCCGATTGAGGAAGGAAAAGCCAAGTAAATACTTGCTGCTGGATATGGAAATCAAGACCACTGATTGGCCGCCTGTGAACCATGTGACATTGTCATCATCCACTCATTTCCTCACCTAGGATATAATTATGTGTTTGATTGTTGGTTTCTTTAAATAACTCATGTGATTATACCAACCTATCACAATGTGTCTTTCAAAAAGAATTGGGACCTGTACACACCCGTGTGGGCCGTACATGAACTGAGCGTGTATAGCAGTAGCTTTCTGAATGTGTGAAACGGTGAGGCTGGTATAACAATTCAAAACAAAAACACCCCCCCCCCCACAAAAAAAAAATTCAGGTTTATAGGCCAGTCTCTGCTATTGTGCTATTTTGTATTCCATGGTGTTTACCCTAATTTCATCATCAAAGCATTTCATTGGACGTCTGTGAATCAAGTAGACATCATCTGATCAGTTTCCTGCTTGGCATATGGTTAGGGTGTGACTGTTGGTTTCTGGTGTTGATTGTGTCCTTATTTCATTTGTTGTTGTTAATGTAGTAGTTGTTGTTGCTGTTTTTGTTGTTGGTGTAATTGTTGTTGTCATAGTTGTTGTTGGTGTCATAGTTGTTGTTGGTGTCATTATCATAGTTGTTGTTGGTGTCATAGTTGTTGTTAGTGTCATTATCATAGTTGTTGTTGGTGTCATAGTTGTTGTTGGTGTCATCATAGTTGTTGTTGTTGTCATAGTTGTTGTTGGTGTCATAGTTGTTGTTGGTGTCATTATCATAGTTGTTGTTGGTGTCATAGTTGTTGTCGTTGTTGTGATAGTTGTTGTTAGTGTCATTATCATAGTTGTTGTTGGTGTCATAGTTGTTGGTGTCATTGTTGTTGTTGGTATCATTGTAGTTGTCATAGTTGTTGTTGGCATAATTGTTGGCATCATAGTTTTTGTTAGCATTATAGTAGTTGTTGGTGTCATTGATGTTGTCATAGTTGTTGTTGGTGTCATTGCTGTTGTCATAGTTGTTGTTGGTGTAATTGTTGTCATTGTTGTGATAGTTGTTGTTAGTGTCATTATCATAGTTGTTGTTGGTGTCATTGTTGTTGTTGGTGTCATAGTTGTTGTTGTTGGCATCATAGTTGTTGTTAGCATTATAGTTGTTGTTGGTGTCATTGCTGTTGTCATAGTTGTTGTTGGTGTCATTGCTGTTGTTGTTGGTGTAATTGTTGTTGTTATACATGGTGCTGTTGTTGTCAGATGTTATACTTGGTGGTTTTTTAGTTGCTGTTGTTATACTTGGTGGTTTTGTAGTTTGTCTTGTTGCTGTTATACTTGGTGGTTTTGTAGTTGTTGTTGTTGCAGATGTTGTTATACTTGGTGATCATGTAGTTGTCAGTGTTGTTATAATTGTTGTTGTTGCAGCTGTTATCATGTCAACCAGTTGTCAGATGTTGTTATCATGTCAGCCAATTGTCAGATGTTGTTATCATGTCAACCAGTTGTCAGATGATGTTATCATGTCAACCAGTTGTCAGATGTTGTTATCATATCAACCAGTTGTCAGATGGTGTGATCATGTCAACCAGTTGTCAGATGTTGTTATCATGTCAACCAGTTGTCAGATGTTGTTATCATGTCAACCAGTTGTCAGATGTTATTATGTCAACCAGTTGTCAAATGTTATCATGTCAACCAGTTGTCAGATGTTGTTATCATGTCAACCAGTTGTCAGATGATGTTATCATGTCAACCAGTTGTCAGATGTTGTTATCATATCAACCAGTTGTCAGATGTTGTTATCATATCAACCAGTTGTCAGATGGTGTGATCATGTCAACCAGTTGTCAGATGTTGTTATCATGTCAACCAGTTGTCAGATGTTGTTATCATGTCAACCAGTTGTCAGATGTTATCATGTCAACCAGTTGTCAAATGTTGTTATCATGTCACCCAGTTGTCAGATGTTATCATGTCAACCAGTTCTTAGATGTTGTTATCATGTCAACCACATTTGGCCTCTACCCCCAGATTCAGTGTAAGAGCTCATCATTTGTTGCTATGTTCCATATAAAGCGTTCCATTTCTCCGTCTTTGGTGGAAGCAACCATTTCTGGATGTCTGCTTGAAGTTGGACACTCACAGAGGTGAGCTTTGACATGGACACTCACAGAGGTGAGATTTGACATGGACACTCACAGAGGTGAGCTTTGACATGGACACTCACAGAGGTGAGCTTTGACATGGACACTCACAGAGGTGAACTTTGACATGGACACTCACAGAGGTGAGATTTGACATGGACACTCACAGAGGTGAGCTTTGACATGGACACTCACAGAGGTGAGATTTGACATGGACACTCACAGAGGTGAGCTTTGACATGGACACTCACAGAGGTGAGCTTTGACATGGACACTCACAGAGGTGAACTTTGACATGGACACTCACAGAGGTGAGATTTGACATGGACACTCACAGAGGTGAGCTTTGACATGGACACTCACAGAGGTGAGATTTGACATGGACACTCACAGAGGTGAGCTTTGACATGGACACTCACAGAGGTGAGCTTTGACATGGACACTCACAGAGGTGAGCTTTGACATGGACACTCACAGAGGTGAGCTTTGACATGGACACTCACAGAGGTGAGATTTGACATGGACACTCGCAGAGGTGAGCTTTGACATGGACACTCACAGAGGTGAGCTTTGACATGGACACTCACAGAGGTGAGCTTTGACATGGACACTCACAGAGGTGAACTTTGACATGGACACTCACAGAGGTGAGATTTGACATGGACACTCACAGAGGTGAGATTTGACATGGACACTCACAGAGGTGAGCTAGCTTTGACATGGACACTCACAGAGGTGAGCTTTGACAGCCTGGTACAGAAGTTGGACACTCACAGAGGTGAGCTTTGACATGGACACTCACAGAGGTGAGCTTTGACATGGACACTCACAGAGGTGAGATTTGACATGGACACTCACAGAGGTGAGATTTGACATGGACACTCACAGAGGTGAGCTTTGACATGGACACTCACAGAGGTGAGCTTTGACATGGACACTCACAGAGGTGAGATTTGACATGGACACTCACAGAGGTGAGATTTGACATGGACACTCACAGAGGTGAGCTTTGACAGCCTGGTACAGAAGTTGGACACTCACAGAGGTGAGCTTTGACATGGACACTCACAGAGGTGAGCTTTGACATGGACACTCACAGAGGTGAGCTTTGACATGGACACTCACAGAGGTGAGCTTTGACATGGACACTCACAGAGGTGAGCTTTGACATGGACACACAGAGGTGAGCTTTGACATGGACACTCACAGAGGTGAGCTTTGACATGGACACTCACAGAGGTGAGCTTTGACATGGACACACACAGAGGTGAGCTTTGACATGGACACTCACAGAGGTGAGCTTTGACATGGACACTCACAGAGGTGAGCTTTGACAGCCTGGTACAGAAGTTGGACACTCTCAGAGGTGAGCTTTGACATGGACACTCACAGAGGTGAGCTTTGACAGCCTGGTATATAAGTTGGACACTCGCAGAGGTGAGCTTTTAAGCCTCATATAGAAGTGTGAAATGCTGACACTGGCGAGTGGTTGACATGTGTTCATGCACATGCTAAATCCTGTTTTCATACATTTTGTCACGTCTTTCAAAGAGAAATCAAATTACCAATATATACCATTATAAACGTTACATTATCTTTTTCTTCGTTCGCCTGAAATTGCATTGTGTCTGTTTACAGCAGAGCTGCAATGTTTGCGCCTTTCGGCCAACACATCTGATTTCTTCAGGCATTTGTTGACTGGATTATCCTTCCAGGTTGTTGTTATGACGATGCAGGTTTGAATGCATGATCACCAGCTGGCAGCCAAGTGTCCAGCAACTATGCTAGTCCAGCTAGACAGCCCTGGTCAGTGTATACATATCTGACTCAACAAGCATCCAGCAACTATGCTAGTCCAGCTAGACAGCCCTGGTCAGTGTATACATATCTGACTCAACGAGCATCCAGCAACTATGCTAGTCCAGCTAGACAGCCCTGGTCAGTGTATACATATCTGACTCAACGAGCATCCAGCAACTATGCTAGTCCAGCTAGACAGCCCTGGTCAGTGTATACATATCTGACTCAACGAGCATTCAAATGCAAGGTGACCAGACTGGCAGGCAAGCCTGTAAGCCACAATGCAACCTTGGCTCATGGAGTTTCTTGACCTGCATGTTACTAGATCTATGTTGTGTTCACGGTCTGGAAATCAGACAATGGTCCCTCCTTGTCAGATGTTTTATGTTGTCTTTGGGGGTTAGGACCTGGCATCTGTTTGTGTAACTTCCATGCAATGATTTTACATTTGTAGCACACTGGCATGTGCAGTGGTGTTATATTTGTAGCACATTAGTTTGTGCAATGATGTTACATTTGTAACAGATTAGTTTGTGAAATGATATTACATTTGTAGCAGATTAGTTTGTGCAATACTGTTAATTTGTAACAGATTAATTTGTGCAATGATGTTACATTTGTGGCATATTATTTTGTGTGATGATATTACATTTGTGGCACATTATTTTGTGCAATTATGCTACATTTGTGGCACATTAGTTTGTGCAATGATTTTACATCTCTAGCACATTAGTCTGTGCAAAGATGTTACAATTCTAGCCCACTAGTTTGTGCAGTGGTGCTACATTTGTTCAAATTTTAGTTTGTGCAATTACGTTACATTTGTAGCACATTAGTCCACACAAACATGTTGCAATTGTAGCCCACTACTCTGCAGTGGTGCTACATTTGTTCAAATTTTAGTTTGTGCAATTACGTTACATTTGCAGCTCATTAGTTTGTGTGTTTATAGTACATGTGTATGTATATATATATATATATATTGATAGGGGGTATCAATATTTGAAAGTAACATGCTAATCACTACAGGAAATTACTGAAAGGTGGTAAATATACTCATAGGAATGGGGATAGATAGCTCAATATGGATATGACAGGCGTCTAGAAGACGTGGTTGTATTATCTATACAATACTAAATAAAAACTGTTAGATACATTTAACTCCTGCAAAAAAAGAGATAATAAACACAGACACAGTGAACACACCTCACAACAAACTCAAATCCAGTATATGTTAATCACAGGATGAAAATATTAATGATAGCAACCAAAAATTTAGGTAAAAATAAATTATACGATGACATAACAAATCAACATTTTGATCATGGTCATCTTCATCAGGAACAGTGCAAACAGATCTAAACAAGAACACGGAATTAGAAAATGTAATTTAAAATTATGCGAAAAACGAACAGCAGACTAGTGACGAATAGAGGTAGCAGCCTTGGAAATGAATAATATCTAGTCTATACAATATGAAATAGCAAACGGGTAGGTTATAAAAACATACATATATCCATCATCTGTAAACAGATACAGACACTATATATCCCATTTATAACACAGAGAGGTTGAACCGGATATTGTTGGTATAAATACTGCTTGCTGCGAAGCCACAAACAATATATTGCATGATTTATTGCCTGACATATTTTGCTGCATCGCGTCAGATGCATATTGCAGAGTTATATATCATATAAAATATCATATGAAGGTTATGGGTTCGTTTCCCGGCTACATCTTTTGGTTCACGAGTGCATTTTTCTCGGAGACTCCTGGGGGTCATCGCCGGAGCTACGGAGTTCGTGCTTTGTGCGATGCTTTGGCAGGCCTTCCTGCTGAAAGAAACCAAGCCATATGGAATAAAACCCGGTGCAGTGAAGTTGATCCTCATGACTTTTAAGACTGTTTTGTTTAATATATATATATATATATATATATATATATATATATATATATATATATATATATATATATATATATATATATATATTAATTATATGAAGTGAATAAATGAATAATACTTAAGCTGAAACCTTAAAACACATAGTTGGAGGTATTATTCGGATTGACTGTCTTAAGTGTTTTATAAAAAGTATTCTTAATTTATTCACTTCATATGATAAGCAGTATGTACTTGAGATGCAGCGACATATGCCAGGCAATAAATGGTGCAACATATTGTTTGTGACTTCTGTGTTCACATTCACGAAGGGAATACACTGTTTTGAGCACTGCTCGTTATTTGAGCACTTGTTACCAGAATTTATGTTACCCTCTGCCACCGAGTTTTACTTTGTCCCTTTTGTCTTTCACATATTTGCAATGTCCAGATATTAATTACCAAGCATCATTGTTTACCTTGTGTGAACACTGAAGTAATTTATCACCTCTTGCAAGTGGTTGATATGTCAAATTACTCCTCCAGGTCTCACACTCCTGGACACAACTGCACCTATTTTTATATGGAGTTGTTGAGGATATAGTTTTGTTTGTTTTATCAAATGTTGTACTTAACAATACAGCTTGTTGGTTGTCAGTAATCAAAACTATCGGTGCAACAAAATGGGATTTGATTTAATGTCTGTCTTTTCATAATATTGAATGTTGGTTTCTAGAAAAAAGCATTCAACGATGCTTAATGTTCATGTGATAGAAACTTTCAATAATGTTTCATTTGGTTCTGTGATAAAAATATTAAACAGTGTTGAATTTTGCTTATTATATTGACATTGTATAATGTTGGTTAAATGAAAGAAGCGATGAATAATACATGCAACATTTGTTGTACTTTTTGTTTTACAACTACACCAGTGACGGCCAGAGCCATGTTGTATTATTTATTTTACAACTCACAACTCGGGAGTGTCCGTGGTGAAGTGGTCAAGCCGTCTGACTCAGGCTCCAAAGGTTGTGGGTTTGATTCCGGGCCGGTTCCTTCAGTTTATAAGTGCATTTTTCAGAGACTCCTGAGGGTCGTCGCTGGAGCTGCGGAGTTCGTGCTTTGTGCAGTGCTTTCCGTGCTGCGGAAAGAGACTGAGCCATATGGGATAACATCCTGGTGCAATGAAGTTGACCCTGTCGACTTTTAAGCGATGAATAATGTTGAATGTTGGTTATTGGCATTATATTATGTTGGTTACGTGAACGAAAAACTAAATAATGTAGAAAGTTGACTGCGTGAAAGAAATATTAAATAATGTTGAATGTTGGTTATGTAATATGCATTATATAATTTTGGTTTTTATATAAAGGGGTTACGGACGCAGTTCATAATTTCGCATACTGCGTTCTTCTTCTTCTGCTGCATTCATCCGGAATGTTGTTTTAGACGTAATTGCTTTGTGCCTGTTTACAGCAGAGCTGCGATATTCGAACCTTTCGGCCGACACAAACGACTTCTTCAAGCATTTGTTGGCTGGGCGTTCGAAACACAGCTGCAGGCGATTTGGCAGCAGAGTGCCTTGCGTTTGCTTTTTTAATAAAATGGTATGAGTACTGGTCGTTCAGAAAGCAATGGCAAGCTACTGAACGTAAACTTGCCAAGACATTGCAAATAACCAAAAAAGGTTGGGGTTGACTGCAGCATCCTGTAAAGGATATGCAACTAACTAACTTTTATATAAGAGAAACATTCACTTATGCTAAATGTTGGTTCCATGAATGAATGTTTAAAAGTATTGACAGTTAGTGACATGAATGAAACATTAAATAATGTTGAATGTTGGCGATGTTAAAGAAACCTTAATTAATGTTGGTTATGGGACAGAAATATTACACAGTTTTGAATGTGTTGGTTTGAGAAATAATACAGAATATTGGTTATACTCATATGTAAAAGCATAAAGTCATTTTGAATATTGTTTATGCTAAACTTTAATAAAGTCTTCAGCCAACTTAAATTGCAGGTGGTAATAAAACATAGAGTGGACTTTCAATCGGTTTATTTCTTATTTACTCCATTTTAAAAAAGGATTTAAAAGGTAAGAAGATTGGATTCATTGCACCGAATTTTACTGGCATCGCACAAAGCGTGAACTCCATAGCTTCAGCGATGACCCCTAGGAGTCTCTGAGAAAATTGCACTTGTAAACCAAATTATGTGGCCTGGAATTGAACCCACAATCTTCATATTGTGAGATTGGCAGTGTAACCACTTCGCCACAGAGACTCCCTCTATATCCCCATTGAGCGTAGACAGGCCCTGAACCAACTCTTGGTCGTCTCTTTTGCTGTCACCTGCAGCTCCCTCAGCATCCTCCCCATATTGTCTCTCCCAGTTCATACATAATTCTAACCTTCCAGGTTCCTGTTCAGATTTTCTAGGTGAAAGTCTGCGATTCAGATTCCATATCTCATTTTGTGCTCATTGTATGACTGGGACCTTGCCGTCTGGACAGACAGTAGTTTGCAACATGGAGTTATATCGCCCCATATTGTCTCTCCCAGTTCATACATAATTCTAACCTTCCAGGTTCCTGTTCAGATTTTCTAGGTGAAAGTCTGCGATTCAGATTCCATATCTCATTTTGTGCTCATTGTATGACTGGGACCTTGCCGTCTGGACAGACAGTAGTTTGCAACATGGAGTTATATCGCCCCATATTGTCTCTCCAAGTTCATACATATTTCTAATCTTCCAGGTTCCAGTTCAGATTTTCTAGGTGAAAGTCTGCGATTCAGATTCCATATCTCATTTTGTGTTCACTGTATGGCTGGCACCTTTGTGCACCCACTGTTGTTGTTGCAACCTAGTTGTTTAACCTATTGACTAGGTTGAGAGACGCCTATTCCCAATCCGTCTCAGATCCTTGGAATATTTTCTTCCTATTTACTTTTCCTATCCTTGTTTATGTGGGGAACGCTGCGAGGTTTCTTCTCTTTCTTCCTATTTACTTATTTTATCCCCCCCCCCCCCTTTTCTCTTTTGCCCAAATGCGGTCAGGGTTGCGTTCTCTGCCTCACATCACTGATTTTCACTTGTCTTTGTGTGTCAATAAGTTGTGGAGATAAAGTAGGCTGGTAGTAAAGTATTAACATATTGCAACCAGTAATTAATTGGACAGACAATGAGCAATCGGGACATTTTGAGGGAAGGTAAGTCACAAAGAAAACCTCTCTCAAACTTCATGTTTTGGCCACATTATGAGAAGAAAAAAGAAAATAAAAACTAGAACATGTGACAACCGGAAAGATGTGTGGAAATTCTTGGCCATCTTGTGTCATGGCACGGAAGGGAGTCAACACACAAATTGACCATGCCGTCGGAGATCACAATTTGTGGGAAAGCATGATCGCCCACGCCAGCCGGCATAGCATTGGATGAACCTCTGAGTGTGACCTCAAGTGCATGAAACAATGCGGGGAAATCCCCAGTAGTGAGAAACTGTTTCTTACCAATGTTACTGCTCCAACTTTAAGAAGGCATGTTGCATTTGGATGGACATTTTTACTTTCCAGTAACCATATTTCTGTTTTTCTGTTGTAGTTTTTTTTAACTAGGAGAACTTTAAATCAGATAGCAGTGGGAACGATTAGTAGTGTCAGTCTTTGCTGGCTGTTGCTTCCGTTCGCTTGAAATTTGTCTGTAACTGCAATGTTGTCTCTTGTATGAATTTCATCATCATCATCATCATCAAGTGCCATGCCAGCTGGCATAGGCGTTCATGATTCTCCACAGATATCGGTCTTTGGTTTTCTGGATCAACTCTGCTGATGATATTCCTCCATGCCACCGTCTCAATCCATCCAGCATAATTTCTCTTGGTCTGCCTCTGCCTCTCTTCCCCTCGATCTTTCCAGTTGTCACGATGTTCTCCAATGCCTCTCTTCTCATCACATGACCAAAGAAAGCTGTTTGTCTCTTTCTTATTGTTGTATATAATGTTCTAGTTTCATTAGCCTCTTTCAGGCAGTCAGTTGTTAGTTACTTTGGCAGTCCAAGGAATTCGCAACATTCGTCTTAGGAACCACATCTCTGTTGCTTCCAAGTTCTTCCTAATTTGTTCATTTACATTCCAAGATTCACTGCCATACAGCAATACAGGTTCTATATAGCACTTTAGCACTCTCTTTCTTACATTCAATGATAGTGACTTATTGCATAGGATACTCTTCATTTCCTGAAATGCAGCCTTTGCTTGCCCTATTCTGCTCTTAATCTCTGTTGTGCATCTTCCATCTGATGTTATAAATGCCCCTAGGTATTTAAAACTATCCACTTGGTTAAGAATTTTCCCTTCTATTTCTATTTCACATTTTGGTGTCACCTTTTCTTTGATATCACCATTGTTACTGTTTTCTTGATATTCAAGGAGAGTCCTTTCTTTGCACTCTCTGTTACTACAATGTCCAACAATTGTTGTAGATCTTATGCATTATCCGCCACCAATACTGTGTCATCTGCATAGCGTATATTGTTTATATTATAACCTCCGATTAGTATTCCTGGCTTCTCTTTGATCTCTCTCATTATTACTTCGCTATAGAGGGAGAAGATATCCGGTGACAAGACACATCCCTGTCGTACTCCTAGCTTTATTTGTTCATAATTGCCCTCTTTATTTTCCATTTTAATTGATGCTACTTGGTTCTAGTAAATACTCTTTATTATTCTGAGATCCTTCCCATCAATGTTAATATCTTCCAACATTTTAATCTTTTTGAATTTAACTGTCTTTTTTAGTTCACTCAGTGGTCCAAAGAGTTTATCTTCCACTGTCGTCTCTCTAGGCCAGAAGGTTTGACTAAATATGTTGTATTTTGGGCAGTCTTGGAGTATGTGCTCTGCTGTCTGCGATGCCAATCCACATGTGCACATGGCTGTTCACCAATCTTGAATTTTGTATACATGTGGTTGTGTAATCTATTGTGTCTGTTCTGAGGTGCAGAATAATTACTTGTTCTGGCCTGTCCATAATGTGGTAGTCGTCTTGAACAGGTTTTGGTGGCTTTCTGATTGATTTGATCATTCTTTTCTTTGGGTGGTATCATCAGGTTGTTGTTCTTTTG
Source organism: Cepaea nemoralis (assembly GCA_014155875.1). Classification (NCBI taxonomy): domain Eukaryota; kingdom Metazoa; phylum Mollusca; class Gastropoda; order Stylommatophora; family Helicidae; genus Cepaea; species Cepaea nemoralis. The sequence continues at coordinate 237,892 of JACEFZ010004188.1, read as the reverse complement.
CTCCTTCCTTGGCTAGTCGATCATCTCTGTCGTTTCCGGGTATTCCACAGTGGGATGGTATCCACTGTATGGTGACATTTCGCTGGCTGCAAAGTTCAGAAAGTAGTTTCCTTAGTACTGGCAATTTCCCAGACAGGAGCACCACTCAAGTACTGATTTGGCATCTTTCAATAGCACTACATTGTACCATGACTGGGATTTAGTAATTTCTCTGTTGCTATCTTGATGGCCTGGATTTCAGCATCATAGTTATGGTAGTACTTTCCTGTCGGTACTCTGGCTGTGTCCCTAGTATTATTTGGGTATTCTATGTACACTCCCGCTCCTCCATTTCAAACAGAATTTTGTGCTGACCCATCTGTGTAGACTCAGATCCAGAGGTCCTGTGGGTATTCTTCATCAAGGAAGCTGAGAGTGGCTGTTCTGTGTTGTACACGGTTCTGTTCTTCCTTGTCAAATATTCCTCTCACTTTTGTCCTGAGTGCTTTGATGTCAGTTCTTATCTCAACTCAACTTTTTTTTAAAATTCAGACACTTTTGACTCTTCGTTGCAATTATAAATGCATATAACTGTTTCATTTTCAGTGACCGAAATCATGTCATTAGTATAACACAGGTTGTTTACCTGTGCCACACTAAGTGTGGGTAATCATGTTTCACCAAACTTCATGATCTCCAGAGTTGTGGATCAGCTCTGTTCTTGTCTAAATCAAGGCACGTGGCCATCTATATATTTACCTCTCTGCCTTCCCCTTGTTATGTTCTCATCAGTCTTGCCAGTTGTCACCAAGTTCTCTAATATATTTCTTCTAATAACTTGTCCAAAATATCTTGACTGTCAACATCTAATTTCTCTAATCCAGTGGTTCTCAACCGGTGGGGAATTTCCCCCTCCCCCAGGAGGAATTTTAGGGTTTCCAGGGGGGAATTAAGATCACAGATTAGCAGGCTCAAGCTGGCTTCAGGACCACACAAAACGTGATCATCTTGAAAAGCGACAGAGTGTGTGTGGGGAGGGGGGAAGGGGGAGGAATGACAAGGTATCCTAAACATTCGTCTCCGAAGCCACATCTCCATTGCCTCCTAATTTCTTCATCCACCTTCCAAGATTCATGATTTGCTCTTCCTAACATTCAATGTAAAGTAATTCACACACACACACCAATAACAAATTACAAATTAATCAAAAGTAATGTATTATTCACCATCAGACTCAAAACTTCAATAGAAATGAGAAATGTCCATCCCTCCGCCATTAACCCACCCTCACTCAGTGCCAAATGAGTCTTTCCCCCAACTCATAAAATGTCCGGGGCAGGGAAGGTGATCTGTATGATACTGATCATGTCATCCCTGGTCTGCCAACTGGTTTATAAAAATATCTGCGTCAAGCACCAGAGGTCTTAAGGAATGTAAAAGATCCCTTGATAGTATCAACTCGCTCTGTGGCGAAGGACTTATGAACCTTGCATTGGTTTTCATACAATGGTATGAGTGCCGGTCATTCAGAAAGCAATGGCAAACTACTGAACATAAACTTGCCAAGAAATCACAAACAGCCAAAAATGCCGGGGTTAACTGCAACGTCCTGTAATGAATATACAAGTGCCTTTTATTTTCTGGCACAAAATACAAAACAAATAGCCTATATCTTAAAACACACTTCCCCTGCTACAATTCAGTTTGTGTTGAAGCCTGTATAGACTTGGAAAAGTGCTATGAGGTAGTTTGCAAGCATGAGCAGTAAAAAACACTAACAAACCATTGGGTAACAACAGCATTTGAGGCGAGGCCACAGCTTTGTGGAAATAATACCATGATGATTAACGTTGAGTTGTATCATGGCTCTTGTAGGTGAACACTCTTATCATATTTGTTGTAGGTAAACAGTCTTATCCCATTTGTTGTAAGTAAACAGTTTTATCCTATTTGTTGTAGGTAAATACTTTTACCCCATTTGCTGTTGGTAAACACTCTTATCCCATTTGTTGTGGGTAAACAGTCTTATCCCATTTGTTGTTAGTAAACATTCTTATTCTTCTTCCACTTCTTCATCCTCTTTTTTGTTCCCTTTTCTTCTTCTTGGTTCTTCTTCCATCTTCCATCTCTCAATGGAGCCAATCCAATAAAGACAAAGGCAACTAAGACTAAAGACAAAACAATAAAATAATCAACTAAGACTAAAGACAAAACAATCAACTAAGACTAAAGACAAAACAATAAAATAATCAACTAAGACTAAAGACAAAACAATAAAACAATCAACTAAGACTAAAGACAAAACAATAAAATAATCAACTAAGACTAAAGACAAAACAATAAAACAATCAACTAAGACTAAAGACAAAACAATAAAACAATCAACTAAGACTAAAGACAAAACAATAAAACAATCAACTAAGACTAAAGACAAAACAATCAACTAAGACTAAAGACAAAACAACAAAATAATCAACTAAGACTAAAGACAAAACAATCAACTAAGACAAAGGAATAAAACAATCAACTAAGACTAAAGACAAAACAATAAAACAATCAACTAAGACTAAAGACAAAGCAATAAAACAATCAACTAAGACTAAAGACAAAACAACAAAATAATCATCTAAGACTAAAGACAAAACAATCAACAAAGACAAAGGAATAAAACAATTAACAATCAACTAAGACAAAGGAATAAAACAATCAACTAAGGCTAAAGACACTGCAATAAAACTATCAACTAAGACTATAGACAATAAAACAACTAAGAAAAAGACAAAGCAATAAAACAATCAACTAAGACTAAAGATAAAACAATCAACTAAGACTAAAGACAAAATCAACTAAGACTACAGACAAAACAGTGACACTAGCAACTAAGCCTAAAGACAAAACACTGACACAATCAACTAAGACACAGAGGTAGAATGAACCCTTTGCCCCTGGTCAGTGACCAGCTAAAATGCACTCGCAGGAAGAGCAACACAATAATTGCAGATGAACCTACAATACAAGATGAGTTCCTCTTCAATTCTCTAAGATTACCTCTGATGCAAAAGATAAGTTCTTATCTCTTTCAGTCAATTCTAATGGGGAATTGTAACCCAAAGATGTGTTCAGTTCATGGTTATATCTCCAACAGTAGCTTGTGATCTAAATTACATGTCCTTTTCTAGGTGAATTCTCGGGATAAAATCTCTATATCCCCAAGATAAATTCCTATCTAAATTATGTGCTCTATTCTGAGTCAGTTCTCAGCTTCGAATCACCATACGCAGGGTAATTTCTGATCTAATACATGTGCTCTGATCTCGGACAATGATCGGATTCGAAATCCACATGTACAAAAGCTCTTTCAACCTCGGGTAGTCTCTCCAGTTTTTGCTGTGAAAAGAAAATCATATGTGGAAACAGCAAAAGGTATTAAAATCTGCTTTATTTATATTTCTTCTTCTGCTCCCCCTCCTCTTCTCCTTCTTCCTCTTCTATGAAGTGAGCTGACCTGTTACCTTTTTGTGACCCTTTTCTCCCTGTACAACTGATACATGTGACAACAGCAAACCAGAGAGTAATATTAAAATCCTCTTTATTGTATTATTTCTTCTTTTTCTTCTCCTCCTCTTTCTTCCTTTCTCCTCCTCCCTCTTTCTATTCTTCTGTGAAATGAGTTGACCAGTTTCCGTTCTTGTGGCCTACCATCCCAAAACAACTCACACATGTGGCAACAGCAAAACAGAAAGTAGTGTTACAATCTGCTTTTTGGTGTTTCTTCTTCTTCTCCTCCTCCTCCTTCCTCTTCTATGAAGTAAGTTGATCAATTCCCTTCCTCGTTGCTTTACCTCCCCAGACAACTCATGGAAATTCTAAAAACTGTCCAGTACCCATTATGAATGAGTTGACACCAGAGCCATCCTGATTGAAAAAAACAATTATACTGCCTCTGCTTGGGATTTAATAGCCTAGAATATGTGAAGGCTTAGATGTCGACATGGCTGAATGGGTAAGAGTGCTCGCTCTTAAACTTCCAATGTGCTGATGCCAAGGTAGCGGGTTCAACCCCTACACCGGTCGGTTGGACTAATATGTTGACTTCTTGCCCTTGACGTGGGGGAGGGGGGTGGGGTGTTGAATATTACACGTACCTCAGCCAGTCAGAGTGGGTTCGCCAGATGGCGAAGGATAATGGTAATAGGAAAAACTAATCCACATGCAAACATCAGTCCAGTGCACTCCCCAGTAGCGGCAACTACTGGAAGTAGTAGTACTTATGTGGACAACGCTGGAGTTAAAAGCGAGCGACAACAACAAATAATGTGAAGGTGTAACACTGATCAACCCACAGTCATTGGTGACCTTTTGAACATAAAGTTTGCTCCTTTCTGCTAGGGGATTGCCTTGACCTTTTGAACATAAAGTTTGGTCCTTTCTGCTAGGGGATTGCCTTGACCTTTTGAAAATAAAGTTTGGTCCTTTCTGCTAGGGGATTGCCTTGACCTTTTCAAGGAGTATGCTTAATAAGGTGAAGAAAGGAATGTTTTGTGTGGAGTGGCTTGCCTCGCTTCTGAGGTTGTGAGAATTATATGGATTTTCTGCCCTGGTCATGTAGGGCAATGAACAGGCTGATGGGCTGACAGGGAATGCACCTCTCAGTGGCAGAATACCTATGGACAAGGAAGAGGTGGTCGGGTGCCTGTGGGACCAGGTGGAGAAGACGGGGGAACAGATTGAGAATCTGTATGTAGAGAGGATGATATGGTGGGGGCTTGGCAGGGGTTCTGGATGAATCTCAAAACTGAGAGGGGAACAGATTGAGAATCTGTATGTAGAGAGGATGATATGGTGGGGGCTTGGCAGGGGTTCTGGATGAATCTCAAAACTGAGAGGGAAGACCAGGAAAACTTTCAATCAGATGGCAGTTGCAACGATTAGCAGTATGACTCTTCACTGGATGTTGAGCGAGGGGACGGAGGCATGTGGAAATGTCCTGCGTGCAGTGATGTCGGTTCTTAGCTCAACTTAACTCAAGGCTACACAAGTGTCCGTCTGGCCTTTCCATGGAGCCATGAATGTCAGCCAGATCCTCTGGTCACTCCCTGCAGCATTATTCTCTCCAAGCCATGATGATCTATCAGTTCTTCTGCACTATACACACCATCCCAAAGAGCCCCAATCACATCTGCCATATCATACACCAATAAATACCCCACCGAGCGGTATAAACCCAGCCAATCAGTCCACCTGCTTGTTTCCCACCACACCAGCACATCCTGGAGAAATAATCCAACATATGCTCTCTATTTTTGACTGTTCAATTGAAGCCTGCCACTCTGTTCAAATCATGCCTGTCTTCACCTTTCTTCTTATACTTTGTGATGGACAGACATGACTATCGTCCACGGCACGGACTATAAGAAGAAAAAGATGTAAACATGTCACAGACCCTTGTTCACAACGCAAATGACACACTGGGTGTGAGGTCCACATTTTCTTGACCAAACAAACTTGGTGGCTGATGTGGTCTGTATCACCCTTGCTGCTTTACCTCCGAGGACATTTTCTGTTAATTATTCTGTAAGGCTAGGGGGATTTGTCAGACACGTGGTCATGAAAAAATGTACGCCTGAAAGGAGATTTGAGCCCGAGAAACTGGGACACAAGAAATGTGTGCTAGCCAGTACATTACTGTGGTTGAATCAGAGTATACAAAGATGCAAAAGAGAAATAGTACAGGGAGGAGGAAGATGAAGAAGGGAGAGGAGAAATAGTAGATGAAGAAGGAAGAGATGAAGAAGATGAGCATGATAAGGAGAAAAAGCAGCAGAAGAAGAAGAGGAGGAGAAGGAAGATGATTAAGAAGAAGAAAAAGATTATGTTGATAATTAAGCAGCAACAGAAGAAGATGAGGAGGAAGAGTATGAGAAGCATCAGCAGAAGAAGGAGAAGAAGAAGGAGGAGGAGGAGAAGAAAAAGATCTACAACCGGAAGAAGAAATGTCCACACTTCTCACCTGTAAACTTTCACCGATATCATGGGATTCTGACAAAATGGTTTCCTCTTTCAGAACAATGTCCACCTCCACAAGGAACATGGAGCCGAAGTGGAATGCCCTGACTGTGTCAATGCACAGAATTTTGGGGCTGAAAGACAGGATGTGCAAACATGTTGTGCAAGGAACATAATACTACAAGAAACAATATACATTCAAACCAGCAGTGAATTTGAGTAACGAAGACACAAAGAATAGATTGCACCATTTGCTGTCTGGCATATTTCGCTGCATCTCGTCGTGCGCGCGTCACGCGTGCGTAGGTGTGTGTGTGTGCGTGTGCGCATACGTGAGCGCACGCGCGCCTGCCTCTCTCTCTACCTGTCTCATAACATTGTAATATGCATTGTTTATGTTCACAAAATTCATTTTATGTTTTTCCCCATGTGAATGTAACATGCACAATAGATAATTGATGTGAGAAAGATGAGTGGTTGGAAGGACTCAATGTAAGACAGGCCTGCGTGCCCAATTTGTGCCCCTTTGAAAATAAAGTTTGTTCATTTGTTCCACCTACCTACCTATCTACCTTAATCCATACATTCAGATATATATATATACCTAACTAGCTATATTATCTACTTTTCTAATCTACCCATCTATTTATCTATACATCTATCTACCAAACTACCTAATCTATCCATTCCTCTATCCAGTTACCTACATATCTATCTACCTACCTCCCTACTTGAATACACACATCTATCTAAATATCTACGTACCTACCTATATGTATTTCTATCTAATCCATGTAACCATCCGTTTATGTCTTCCATCCATCCATCAGTCTGTACATCTATTTATCCAAACATTCATTCCCTATCCATCTGCCTGCTTCCATCTCTGTCTGTCTGTACAACCCATACATCCACCTATTATTATATCTATAGCGTGTATTTTTAATGACTGTGCAGTGTTTGAAAATACTGCCGGTTCAACTTTTGTATTCACCCTCCGTAAAGTTCATGCAGCATAATAGGTAAATACAAAACTTGGACCGGCAATATTTTCAAACACTGCACAGTCATTAAAAATACACCCTGTATCTAATCTTTAAAACAAAACTGTATTTTGTTTTTGCAAGACATTATGTTCAACTCAAACCCACATTCATTTTCTATTCAATGTTACATTTGGTAGTTTACCATTGCTTTCTGAAGGAGAAGTCAACATCAAAGTCCAACTGACCTATATAGGGGTTGATTTCGCTATGCCATCATCAGGGTTCTGGAAGTTTAAGGTCTAGAGTGCTCTTATCCGTTTGGCCACATAATTTATCTCATCTATATAATCTATCCACCCATAATTACAGCATGTATAGTTTATTGTTCTTGCAGTCACTTGTTTTGAACTCAAGCGTAGTCCATACACGTGCTACTACTTGGTGTTTGTCCATCAAGAATGATGATGACCATTCATTTCATCCAGTGGAGTTGAAAGTATGGAGCCGTGAGTTCTAAGATGGCTGATAAGGCCTATTTTGGCTCGAAATGTACTTTGACAATGTGGACAAAGAATAATTGACGTTTCTGGAGGAGGATTTCCTGTAGTGGTTTTTCTGTCCTGCCTTTTCTTCACAGCTCTTGCAGTCCTGGTTGCTTCACAAGTGACTGCACCCTTATGTAATGATGTACGCCACGAATTACGGTCTTTAGCAGCAGTCTCCCAGGTGTCAATATGAATTCCAAAAGCATTCAGTGAGATTTTCAGAGTGTCTTTAAAGCGTTTCCTCTGGCTGCTTTGGGAGCATTTACCACAGCGCAGCTTGCCGTAAAAATTTGTTTACAGAGCCTGTGATCTGGCTTACGAGTTAAGTGACCAGCCCAGCGAATCTGATTTTTCATTAGTAGAGTGTGGATACTGGGCATGCACGCTCTTTCTAGAACTTCAGTGTCTGGGATCTTGTCTTGCCATTTAATCTTCAATAGCTTCCTAAGGCAGACTGTGTGGAAGTGGTTTAATTTCCTATCGTGTCGCTGATAAACAGTCCATGTTTCACAAGCATATAGCAGTGTGGATAATACAACTGCTTTATAGACTTTCAGCTTTGTTTGCAGGCTTATTCCATTTCTGTCCCATACATTCTTGTACAGTCTGCCAAAGGCCATGCTGGCCTTGGGGATTCTTGCATTCACTTCATCATCAATTGTGACAGCTTGTGACACAGTGCTGCGAAGATAGGTGAAATTGCCCACAACACTTAGTCTATGACCATTCACCTTGATATTCGGCACGGTGTGATTATTCCCTGGAGCTGGCTGGTACATAACTACAGTCTTCTCCAAGTTGATATTGAGCCCAAAGTTGGCACAGGCATGTGAGAAAGCTGAAACATTGTGTTGCATGTCTGTCTCTGAGTTGGCATATATAGTTGACTAATGGTTGGCAGGTCATCAAGTGTATCATTAGTGGGAACTTGAGGAAGGCAGTTGATGGTTTCATCATCGAAGAAGGAAGTTGATGTTGCTGAAATGCTATGCCCAGCGTTGAAGGATTTCTTTCTTATCTGTGACCAATGTTCCCCCATCTGCACTGAGGAGGGGAACTATGCCTGGTGATGGAGGACCGTCGACCGCTTTTACCGAGTCGTAGAAGTCTTTCATATCATGTCTGTCAGTAAAGCCTTGAATTTCATCAGCTTTGTTGCTCAGCCAGGAGTCCCACATGTGCCCAAGTTTCTGCTTCACTACTCTCTGAATGTTATTGAAAGCATCTTTTTTTTATGTTGACTTCGGGTCATTCAAATGTGCCTTGAGAAGATGTTTCTCGGCCAGCAATTGGTAGATGTCTTTAGAATTTTCATCAAACCAGTCTTCATGCTTTCAGGGGGCTGGACCCAGGAGTTCCATAGCAATGTTGTAAATTATGTCCTTTAGGGCTCTCCACTCTGTTCAGCTGCAGCATTTGGCTTGAGGCAGTCTTCCAGCATGTTTTCAAACAACAGCTGCATTTTTTTGCTGTTTAGGCGGGTGACATTTAGTGTTTTTTTTTGCATTTTTACCCCTTGAGGATGCCGTGGTGGTTTGATGTGTATGTTTATTTTCGAGATAATGAGACGATCGTCTGTCCAACATTCGGCACCATACATGGATTTTGTCACCCGAACGTCTTGTCTGTCACTCCTCCTGACGATGACATAGTCAATGAGGTGCCAGTGTTTCGAGCGAGGGTGCATCCATGATGTCCTATTTCTCGTGGGAAGACGGAAAATTGTGTTGGTGATCAGGAGATCGTGTTCGGCACATGTTTGAAGGAGGAGGAGCCCATTGCTGTTACAATTTCCGACTCTGTACTTTCCAATGATGCCACTCCAAGAGGCGGTGTCCTTGCCTACTCTGGCACTGAAGTCCCCAAGGAGTATAAGTTTGTCTCCTTTGGGAACAGATATTAATACGTTGTGCAGGTCTTCATAGAACTTGTTTTTGACATCATCTTCATTTGTCATGGTTGGTCCGTAGACACTCATGATGGTTGAATGCTTCTTTCCTTTCAACAGAGGTAACTTAATAGTCATGAGCCTGCCATTTATAGCCTAGACTGATTTTTACGTGTGGATTAGCTTTTCCTATTACCAGTGTCCCTCGCCATCTGGCGAACCCACTCCGACTTCTGAGGTTACGGTTTACGTTTTCAAGTCAACATTTGAGTCCAACTGACCGGTTTAGGGGTTGAACCCCTTACCTCGGCATCAGCACACCAGATGTTTAAGATTGAGCGCTCTTATCCATTCGGCCATGCTAATCTCTATGGCATGTCTATCAGTACGGAGGTCTGTCGGAAAGGTATCCCCCAAGAAACACAAACTCAAAAAAGACAGCCAGTCTGGTTAGGTCTATCCGAGCATGTCTATCAGTACGGAGGTCTGTCGGAAAAGTATCCCCCAAGACACACTGATACTAAGACAGCCACCTGTGGTTGAGGGGTATCCAAGCATGTCTATCAGTATGGAGGTCTATCGGAAAGGTATCCCCCAAGAAACACAAACACAACAAGACAGCCACCTGTGGTTGAGGGCTATCCAAGTCAACTGGCTCAAAAATGCGGGTTTATCCCCAAACAAACACAGACACAAAATGACAGCCACCTGTGGTTGAGGGCTATCCAGGTAATCTGGCTCAGAAACGCGGGTTCGGCCGTGTAGCCAGTGACCCTCCTGACGTGTTCTGTGAAAGAATTCAGTTATCAATCACTGGCCACATTGTGAGAGGACAGAAGCTAAAACATACTGTGACAACTGGAAACATTTGTGGACAGAGAAATTGAGGAAGATGGTGAGAGAAGATTCTTGGCAGCCTTGGGTCATGGCACGGAGAGTGTCCGTGCAGGAACTTTTTTGTTTGTTTGTTGCTCTCGCTCGCTTTGAACTCAAGCGTAGTCCATAAACATACAAGGACGAGTCAATAAGTAAGTCACACAGCTCTGTGGGATGGCAGGTAAATGTAGTTGGTGTTTTCAACAGGTGTCATTAGGTGACAGCAACATCGAACTTTATATTCCCATTCATCAGGTGGCGCTAGGTGTCTCATGCGCATGAGACTAAACAAAATGGAGACTGTACTTACGGAGTGTATAACCGAATGCTGTTGTGCATTTTTTGTGGGCAAAAGGACTGCCTGCAAAGAACATTCATAAGGAAATGATTCCTGTTTACGCTGACTACCAGCCTGAATCAAAGCGTGCTTCAATGCAATGGAAACATCCATCTTCGCCTTGTGTCCAAAAATTCAAGGTTACGAAATCAGCAGGGAAGGTTACGCTGACAGTATTCTGGGATTGTCAAGGAGTCCTTTTAACCAATTTCAAGAAGAAAGGTGACAATGTGATTTCTGAACGCTGTGAAGCTCTATTGATGCTTCAAGATGCAATTCGAAGAAAACGTCCAGGACTGCTGACTAGAGGAGTGTTGCTTCTTCATGACAATGCCAGACCACATACAGCTCGATTAACTCAGGAGAAAATTAACCCAACTAAGGTGGGAAGTTTTAGAACATCCATCTTACAGCCCCGACTTAGCCCCTAGCGATTTCCACCTTTTTGGTCCACTGAAAACCCACCTTGGTGGGAGACATTTTGAGAATGACGCCAAAGTTGAATGTGAAGTGAAAACGTGGTTTAGAAAACAGAGCACACAGTTCTATGCAGCCTGGTTTGGGAGGATTGATAAAACAATGGGATAAGTGCATCAATGTTGGTGGAAATTATGTTGAGAAATAAAGGGACAATGTATGTATAAAAATTAATTGGTTTCAAGTTGTTATATTTAGTTATTTTTCTAGAGCCATTTGTGACTTACTTATTGACTTCGAAGTGATTGTAAGCAAACATTTGCTAATAAGCTACTCGCCCCCCAAAAATGTGGATGCATTGTGTCTGTTTATAGCGAAGCCATAGTTTGATGCCTGGGCTCATCACTCACCAAAGCGAGGGAAGACTGACCACCTATTCTTCCCTGCTCTCAGGCCTACAAATTGTGATGGCGCTATCACATCACAGACCCAAGGAAAGATATGGGACTGCCAATGACCTTCTAGTGCTCGTAACAGTGCAATGGCAGTTAACATTGACGATGTGGAAACAAAGTGAATAACAGTTGTGTCCTAATGTCTCACTACAAAGTTTATTCAAAAACAGCATGAACGTATCAATTTCAGCGTGCCGCTTACTGTTGCATCGTTTTTCGCGTTCCTACACCCGACCACTAGTATGCTGTTCCACATTTTAATTAGCTGGCACATTATCGTCATGACTGTTGACTCACATTCATTTCATCATCTCGATGTACTGTCACAGTTTAACTATCACCTACTTAAACCAACGACTATCCATTGTCTTGACCTTGGATCGTCCCCGGCCATGTAACCGTCTCGCTGATCAACAGGTCTGGCGGTCAGCGGTTTTGCTTCAGCTGTCTTCTGTGCGACGTAACTTGTCACCACGCCATTATATTGGTTCGATAGGTGTAATTTAGTGAACGTTCGTTCCACACAAAACCATTGCTAGTTAACAAAACTTCTCACATCTGCGTTTGGCTTCGGGTTCTTGCAGCAGGTCCGATGTTTCTCCGACCAAGCTTCTCGACCGACTGCTCCAAAATGTCCACCTTTTGGTCAGGTAGGGTACGTCATCACGTGACCCGAGTTAGCCATCAGACGGGTCCTTATTTATGTGTCCACTATTCTCTACTTATTTCCCTTTTCGTTAGTGACTACTTGTCATTTCTCCTTCTAAATCTTGTGAGTCCTTCTCATCCTATTCTTTCATTGTGGCTCATGGTAGGGACATTTTAAACAAAAATGGTGATGCTGTGATAATTGAGGATTTTGGCCGACATATTGTCGACTCCAGTATTTGCTGTCCAAGTTCGCCTTCCTGAGGAATATTTCGGCTAAATCATGCAGCCCAGTGTGCTTACTTGGCAAACATCCTTCACAAGAACTTCGCACATCACTTGATTTTAAGTTGTAAACACTTCTTTACAAGACTGTCAAACATCATATAATTTAAGTTCTAAGAACTTCTTTACAAGATTGTCAAACATCATATAATTTAAGTTCTAAGAACTTCTTTACAAGACGTGTCAAACATCATATAATTTAAGTTCTAAGCAATTCTATACAAGATTGCCAAACATATCACAGCATTCAGAACATTCCCATAGATCTCCATCCTCATCCTCAACAGCCAGCAAAGAGTTCCATTACCAACAGTGCCAGTTGTTGTGTGATTAGGTATCAGTTTGACCTTTCTTTAGGGTACTGATTGTCGGTTATACCTCCGGCCACTCCCAGCAGCTCCACGTTCTCCTGGCTATAATGATTTATCTGTTCATCCACACTATACACATGATGCCAAAGGAAACCCCCACCCAATGGTACAGATCCATCCAATCTCTCTGCCTACTCATGTCCCACCACACCAGCACACCCTGGAGAAAAGATGCAATGGATGCTCCCCACCTTTGATTTTTTTTTAACTGACGCATGCCACTCGGCACGAAGCTTGCCTGTCTTCACCGTTCTCAGCATACTCTTGAGTCTGTCACAATCATGACAGGTGTGCCATCCATCTTCATCAGCCACTGTGACCACCTCCACCCTCAGACCAGATGTTGTGATATCATATGCCAGGATCTGCTGCACTAAACACTGTCTATTAACGTTCTCTATAAACTCCTAGTCACTCCTTTTGTTTCCTAGCACAGAACCAGCTATGTAGATGATCACACCAAGCCTGGATAGACTATCTTGACTTGGACACAACATGAAAAACGGAGGGCCGAGACTGAAAATGCCAGAAGACAAGATTCTGGACAATAACCACTTACCAGAGCCGGTTTGAAACCAGCTGATGATGATGTAGAGAGCGATGATGATTGCACCAATGGGGTCAATGTAAGCCACTTGCCTGGTGTGGACTCTGTCTGCAAACTGTTGGGACCCTGAGGGTTCAGAAATACAATGTGATACAACTGAATTGTAAGTAAAAGTCACAGAGAATTGTAGTCACAGAAAATTGTAGGAACAAAAATTGTAGTAACAAAGAATTATAGTAACAAAAAATTATAGTTTAAGAGAATTGCATTAAAAAAGAATTGTAGTAGCAGATAATTGTAGTAACAGAGCAATCAAAAAAAAGGACATCAAGGAATATCAAGAAAACAGAAACAATTTTGCTCATTTTGCTGTCCAAGGAATTTCCATACATCACGACCTTCTGTCCATCCAGCCACCAGCCCATCCATACACCCATCTACTCACCCAATCACCCATACTCTCTCTTTCTCACGCTCATATATCCTCATTCATACATACAGCAAGGCAAAGAGAAGGACATCAAGGATTATCAAGAAAACAGAAACAATTTTGCTCATTTTGTTGCCCAAGGAATTTTCGGCATTTTTCTATAAAACCACATCCATCCATCCATCTACCCACCCATCCATACATAATACTCTCTCTCTCTCTCTCTTTCTCAAGCTCATATGTCCTCATTCATATATACAGCAAGGCACACACATAATCAACACATACACACTTCCGCAAACATACCTACATGCATTCATGTATATATGTACATGTACACACATCCACCCACACACACATATACATACAAACATAATACTCTCTCTCTCTCTCTCTCTTTCACACCCTTATATCCTCATTCATACATACAGCAAGGCATACATATACACTCCTTCTCATACACACAAAAGGCAAAGCAAAGGCAGACCAGAAGAAATGATACTTGATGGTGCAAGACAGTGGCAGAGAGGAAAGATATCAAATGAATTACCGAAGAACACCAGAGACCGAGACCTGCGGAAAGAAATGAATGACTGCATGATGTTGCGGGGCACGTGATGATGATGCCAATAATACACACCCACCCAGGTATCCACATATGATGGCCACAGTGTTGGACAGCGTGTCATTGCGATGGTCCTGAATGAGGGCATTGACAGAATCCAGCTGTATTCTTCTGCCCTTCACTAACATGTAAAAGGACACAGCCAGAGTAAACTTCACCACTGAAGAGGCAGAAAAATGTTAAGATTAGCGCAGATATTATTAATTTGTTTGTTTTTTTGCGCTCGCTCACTTTGAACTCAAGCGTAGTTCATATACGCTACTTCTAGCAACACTGGACTGAATTTTGCATGTGGATTAGCTTTTCCTATTACCATTGTCCCTCGCCATCAGGCGAACCAAGTCTGACATCAGAGGTACATGTAATTTACGTCCCCAAGTCAAGGACGAGAAGTCAACATTTAAAGTCCAAATGACCGGTGTTAAGATTCTCCTTGAGTGACCTATAGTTTCTTCTTCTTCTGCTGCGTTCATCCGGAGTTTTTTCGGACGTGATTGCGTTGTGCCTATTTACAGCAGAGCTGCGTTCTTGCGCCGTTAGGCCGACACATCCGACTTCTGCGGGCTTTTGTTGACCGGGTTAACCTTCCCGGGGACCTATAGTTTGAGAACAGAGCATTTCTGGATATATGTAGGCAATAAAATAAATCCTCAACCTTCATCTTCTGTCTTTCATCCCATGGCTGAACATGAAATGGCAGCCGATTGTGTTTATTTTCATAACTACCAATATTTTCACTGGAAGCAATATGGAAGCAGCCCTTCTTGCATTAGTTTTCATACAATGGTTTCTTCTTCTTCTTCGTTCATCCGGAGTTTTTTTCGGATGTGATTGCGTTGTGCCTGTTTACAGCAGAGCTGCGTTCTTGCGCCGTTAGGCCGACACATCCGACTTCTGCGGGCATTTGTTGACCGGGTTAACCTTCCCGGGGATACAATGGTTTGAGATCTGATCGTTCAGAAAGCCATGGCAAACTACTGAACGTAAACTTTCCCAGGAATCACAAACAGCCAAACAATGTTGGTTTTGACTGCTGCGTCCTGTAAATGATGCACAACTAACTTTTAACCAATATTTTCACCTAAAGGGTGGATATTTTCAAAAACTGCCAAATAAATCAACTTGGGGTTGGTGCTGATTGCAACATCCTGAAATGGACATGCAATGTTAAAACAACATTTAACTAACTAAAAGCACAGACCTCAAACCAAGTCAATTCTGTTTGGGGCTTGCTGCTTGCGGGCAAACCTGTCACATGGCCAAACCAATCGACTAGCTGTCTCTCTACCCATGAGTTTCTTGATGTCATTATTTGAAATCTTGCCAACGAAAGG
Organism: Cepaea nemoralis; assembly: GCA_014155875.1. Taxonomy (NCBI): domain Eukaryota; kingdom Metazoa; phylum Mollusca; class Gastropoda; order Stylommatophora; family Helicidae; genus Cepaea; species Cepaea nemoralis. The sequence goes on along the minus strand of JACEFZ010004188.1, from coordinate 222,163 downwards.
AACAGAATTGAAAGCAAGGAACAAAAGTTAAAATAATGACTACATGTTTCCAATGTCACCGTTTGAGATCTTGAAAAAGACAGAAACATAATTATTAAAAAGGAAAAAAAATAATTTAAAATGACGGCATCTTGCCCATTGTCATTATGTGGGATCTCGACAAAAAAAAAAGAACCAGAATTGTACACGAGGAACAAACATCAAAATAATGACCTCTTGTTTCCAACTTCCTTCATTGTTTGAGACCTTGCCAAACAAAGTAACAGAATTTAATTTTAAACAAACAAAAACAGTTTTTAAAAATAACCATATCTTTCCCGATGTCATTACTTGAGATCTTGTCAAAGAAGATGGTTAAACCATCTGCCACGAGCTTTGAAGCTTCTAGGTTTGTTTCTGCACTCTGTCATTCAGTTCAAGAATGCAATTATTTCAGATATTTCTGAATGTCATCACTGGAACTATGAAATTCCTGAGCAACACTTTCGGCAAGCCACTTTGAGGAAAGCAACAAAGTCATATAGTATAAAACCTGGTGAAATTAAATCTATCCACTAACATTTTAATCCCATTTGAAACCTTTTTTGCCAAAGATGAAACAGAATTTTAAACAAGGAAGAAAGGTTTTAAATGACCATGTTTTTCCTGTTGTCTTTACTTGAGATCTTGCCAAAGCAATAAACAGAATTTTAAACAAAGAACAACCATTTATCAAACGATAAATGAAACAGTTCTGACACACCCATCACTATCTGACACCTGTAAGTATAAACAAAGAACAACAGTTCAACAAACAACAAATGAAACAGTTCAACAAACAAAGAACAACAGTTCAACAAACAACAAATGAAACAGTTCTGACACACCAATCACCATCTGACACCTGTAAGTATAAACAAAGAACAACAGTTCAACAAACAACAAATGAAACAGTTCAACAAACAAAGAACAACAGTTCAACAAACAACAAATGAAACAGTTCTGACACACCAATCACCATCTGACACCTGTAAGTATAAACAAAGAACAACAGTTCAACAAACAACAAATGAAACAGTTCTGACACACTCATCACTATCTGACACCTGTAAGTATAAACAAAGAACAACAGTTCAACAAACAACAAATGAAACAGTTCTGACACACCAATCACCATCTGACACCTGTAAGTATAAACAAAGAACAACAGTTCAACAAACAACAAATGAAACAGTTCTGACACACCAATCATCATCTGACACCTGTAAGTATAAACAAAGAACAACAGTTCAACAAACAACAAATGAAACAGTTCTGACACACCAATCACCATCTGACACCTGTAAGTATAAACAGAGAACAACAGTTCAACAAACAACAAATGAAACAGTTCTGACACACCAATCATCATCTGACACCTGTAAGTATAAACAAAGAACAACAGTTCAACAAACAACAAATGAAACAGTTCTGACACACCAATCATCATCTGACACCTGTAAGTATAAACAAAGAACAACAGTTCAACAAACAACAAATGAAACAGTTCTGACACACCAATCACCGTCTGACACCTGTAAGTATAAACAAAGAACAACAGTTCAACAAACAACAAATGAAACAGTTCTGACACACCAATCATCATCTGACACCTTAAGTATAAACAAAGAACAACAGTTCAACAAACAACAAATGAAACAGTTCTGACACACCAATCACCATCTGACACCTGTAAGTATAAACAAAGAACAACAGTTCAACAAAAAACAAATGAAACAGTTCTGACACACCAATCACCATCTGACACCTGTAAGTATAAACAAAGAACAACAGTTCAACAAACAACAAATGAAACAGTTCTGACACACCAATCATAATCTGACACCTGTAAGTATAAACAAAGAACAACAGTTCAACAAACAACAAATGAAACAGTTCTGACACACCAATCACCATCTGACACCTGTAAGTATAAACAAAGAACAACAGTTCAACAAACAACAAATGAAACAGGTCTGACACACCAATCATCATCTGACACCTGTAAGTATAAACAAAGAACAACAGTTCAACAAACAACAAATGAAACAGTTCTGACACACTCATCACTATCTGACACCTGTAAGTATAAACAAATAACAACAGTTCAACAAACAACAAATAAGTATAAACAAAGAACAACAGTTCAACAAACAACAAATGAAACAGTTCTGACACACCAATCACCATCTGACACCTGTAAGTATAAACAAAGAACAACAGTTCAACAAACAACAAATGAAACAGTTCTGACACACCAATCACCATCTGACACCTGTAAGTATAAACAAAGAACAACAGTTCAACAAACAACAAATGAAACAGTTCTGACACACCAATCATCATCTGACACCTGTAAGTATAAACAAAGAACAACAGTTCAACAAACAACAAATGAAACAGTTCTGACACACCAATCACTATCTGACACCTGTAAGTATAAACAAAGAACAACAGTTCAACAAACAACAAATGAAACAGTTCTGACACACTCATCACCATCTGACACCTGTAAGTATAAACAAAGAACAACAGTTCAACAAACAACAAATGAAACAGTTCTGACACACTCATCACCATCTGACACCTGTAAGTATAAACAAAGAACAACAGTTCAACAAACAACAAATGAAACAGTTCTGACACACTCATCACCATCTGACACCTGTAAGTATAAACAAAGAACAACAGTTCTTCTTCTTCTTCTTCGTTCATCCGGAGTTTTTTTTCGGATGTGATTGCGTTGTGCCTGTTTACAGCAGAGCTGCGTTCTTGCGCCGTTAGGCCGACACATCCGACTTCTGCGGGCATTTGTTGACCGGGTTAACCTTCCCGGGGGTTTCTTAGGACGTTTGACTCTCACTGTTGTGGTGTTATCCCCCATCCCAGCTGGTCCATATAGAACAGCCAAAGATCCTGGTCAGCCCTCAAGGGAAGGCAGGGGCAGACCATGGGCATTCCCCGCCATCCAAGGAGGCTTCCATACTTGCAGAGCCGATACATAGCGCTCTGGTACTGGGCTCACCCAAGGAATCGTCACGTCCTGCACATGGCTGCTTAGCCTCACTTCCGTATATTGGGTCTTCCGTTCACCATAGGCTGTTCTTCCGGAAACCAGAAGTATGCAGTCTGCAGATGACATCCACACAGTGAGCTTTCAATTCGGACTTTCCATGTAATGGATTTGCTATCCAAGCAATATTCCATTTCTTGCCACTAGGACACTTTTCCACCTTTTATGAAGTCCACACAGTGGGCTTTTGATTCGGACTTTCTACGTAATGGATTTGCTATCCAAGCAATATTCCATTTCATGCCACTAGGACACTTTTCCACCTTTTATGAAGCCCACACAATGGGCTTTTGATTCGGACTTTCCACGTAATGGATTTGCTATCCAAGCAATATTCCATTTCGTGCCACCAGGACACTTTTCCACCTTTTATGAAGCCCACACGGCGAGCTTTCGATTTGGACTTTCCACATAATGGATTTGCTATCCAAGCAATATTCCATTTCATGCCTCTGGGTCTTCATGCACCTTTAAATGTCAACCTGTATGTAGTTAAAGTAAGCTGCGGTCAACTTGAGCTTGTTGATATCTCCATAGAGCTTGTCCTCAAATGAAGCAGGTGTGGGCCAAAATATCTTTCTCTGTTCTGCATACGTTGGGCAATCCTGCAGCAAATGTTTTGCTGTCATTTTTCCAGTTCTACAATTACATTCATCGGTATCTCCTATCTTTAGTTTATTGAACAAGTGGTATTTCAGCCTGTTATGTCCTGTGCGGAGTCTGAAGATTGCTACTTGTTCTCTTCGGTCGAGTTTGTAATATGCATCATCCTTCTGATGGCCTGGATGCTCTGATTCCCATTTGGTTCTGTAAGTGCTTTTTATCAACCTCTTTGCCTCATTATAGGTTATGTCTATGTCAGGCTGTGGTAGTCGTCCGCCCTCTTTTGCCAGTCTGTCAGCCTCTTCGTTTCCAGGTATACTGCAATGTGATGGGATCCACTGTATTACAACTTTTTTGGATTTCTGGCATAGACCATGGAGTGCTGCTCTTAGGTCAGTTAGTTCTGTGCTGTTATTGCTCTTCAGTATTGAGACAGCTGACTTTGCATCTGTGAAGATAGCTATTTGCTTCTCTTTATTTTCCTCCATCAGGAGCATTTCTGCTGCAGTTTTCAAAGCCTCTACCTCCGCTTTGAAGTTACTTGAAAATTTTCCAGTTGCCATTGAATGTGTTTTTTTCACTCCATTTTTTTAAATTTAGGAGAATTCCTCCTCCTCCATTCTCTATTGAATTTTTGGCTGATCCATCTGTATATGCATGGGTCCAATTCCTGCTTGGGTAATGTTCTTTTATGTAGTTTAGGGTTATTTCTCTTCTTTCGGTTTCATGCTGTGTGTTCTTTTTCTCAATACCAGGAATGTTTTCTATCATCTCAGGCAGTTGCTGCTGTCTCCAAGCTGGGAACTTGTGTGCATTGTGTATGGGCGTGACTGTTGATATGTTAAGTATAGGATCTGCCCTAATCCTTCGTTTTGCAGTTTCTACAAAGTTGCTACGCTTCAGTCTTCCCTTTCCAAAACCATTAAATCTGTTGTACATAGGGTGGTCTGTCAATCTTCTAAATTTTTCTGCTTGTTGCTGGGCTCTGCTATCTCTTCTATCCTGCATTGGTTGTAAACAAGTGATCTTTTCTAGTTCATTAATAGGCGTTGTCTTCAGGCTTCCAGTTATGATTCGCATTCCTTGGTTTTGGACTCTACTTATTTTGTTAAAGTTTGACTTAGCTGCTGTTGCCCAAGCTGCAATGCCATATTCCAGTACTGGCCTCACCCGTCCAGTATATAACTTCTTGAGAACTTTCTCATCTGCTCCCCACGTTGTACCAGCAAGCTTTTTCATGATTGCCATTCTCTGCCTTGCTCTTGTTCGATTTTTCTCAACCTGTGTCTTCCATGTCAGGCGACGATCAAAGGTGACTCCTAGATAGTTTGGATTTTCTTCATGGCGCAATATTTTTCCATTCAATACCAGCTTAGGTTGCTGAGTTTTATTTGAGAGGGAGAACACTGTGCATGTTGTTTTCTCCTCACTTATCTTCACTAGCCATGATTTTGACCAGTCCTCTAGCGCTAATAAGGCTTGCTGTATTCTGCTGTTAGCTGTACTAATATATTCTTCAGATGTCCATATGGCTAGGTCATCTGCAAAGGAGGATGTGTGTACTCTGGCTGGAAAATTTTCTGTGATGTCATTTATATATGCTAGGAATAATGTTGGTGAAAGAACTCCTCCTTGGGGGACACCTTGCTCCAGCAGCATCATTTTGCTTGTTTGTCCTTGTACTTTTGTCCTGGCAGTTCTGTTCTCAAGGTAGTGGCTGATCCATTTATACATTTTTCCACAAACATGCATGTTTTGCAGTTTTACTTTCAGTCCTTCCTTCCATACTTTATCAAATGCTTTTTCTAAATCTATCCAGACTGCTAGTGTGTGCTTTTTCTCTTGGAAGGCATCCTCTATTTCCTGAGCTATATAGGTTATTTGATCTTCAGTGGATCTGTATTTTCTGAATCCTGCTTGGTGTGGTGTTAAGAGTTTGTTTTCTTCCAGATGCCATGTTAGCCTGCCATTGATAATGCGTTCCATTAATTTTCCTACACAGCTCAGTAGACTGATAGGTCGATAGCCATTTGGTTCTTCCAGGTCTTTTCCTTTCTTTGGGACTGGTATTAGTATAGCTTCCTTCCATGCCTGTGGGACTATTCCTCTCTTCCAGCTGTTATTTAGGACTGCTAGTAGTTTCTTCTTTGCCTTGGTGCCTAGTCCTATTAGCATTTCATTTGTGATTCCATCCTTTCCTGGTGATTTCTTCTTTTTTAGGGTATTCATTGCCTGTTCCATTTCTTCCATTGTTAGATTTGCCATCATATATTCTGCTGCTGTCTCTGTATTTCTATGATGTGTCTGTTTGTCTTTGATTGCTTTCTTCTGTTCGGTTGTAATATCAATGTGGTTTGCATTTGCATAGTGTTCCATTAGTGCATTTGCAGCCTTTTTGCCTGTAAGCAAGGCATTTCCGTGTTTAATTGTTATATGTTTGTTTCTAGGTCCTTCATTGTTCATGGCTTTCACTAGTTTCCATAGTTTATTTCCATCCCTGTCAAAATTCAGGTTTTCTGTTTTTTCCCTCCAACAATCTCTTGTTGTTTGATTTACTGTTCTTTTATATTTTGCTGAGATGGCTTTGAGAGAGATGTTTGCTTCAATTGTTTGTTCTCTCTCTGCTGTCTTCCTGGCATCTTCAACTTTGTCCTCCAAACTTTGTAGTTCTTCAGTCCAGTATGGTTTGTAATTTTTCCTCGCTCCTCTTGGAATGGACTCAGTGGCTGCCTGTATTATCGCTCTGTTTAGACTTTCCACCATTTGCTTTATGTTGCCATATCGTGTATTTATGTTTTCACAATATTTGTCTGTTAGTATGGCAAATCTGTCCCAATCTGCTCGTTTGTAATTCCAGCGGGGCAAGGGCTTTTGCTCCTGTGGAACATACTCCATATTCATTTCAAGCTTGATTGGTCTGTGGTCACTACCTGCTAATTGGTCCAGCACATGGCGATCGATTTTGTGGAGGATGTCTCCTGTGCAGAAAGCTAAGTCTGGAGTAGAAGTGGTAAGCCATCTTCTGGAGTAGAAGCTCGGTGTGTCATCCGCTTTGTTGAGTAGATGGAGATTTGAGTCTATTTCCCAGTCCTCTAATTCATCTCCTCTTTTGTCAGTATCTGGGTATCCCCATCTTTCTGAACGGCTATTAAAGTCTCCGACAATAATGCAGTTTGTGTCAGTTATTTTCATGTTTGAGAGTGTAAGGTCCTTATCTGCTGGGCTATACAGATTGTAGATTCTTATTTTCACGTCCTTTATCATTATGTCAACACCTATAATTTCCGTTTGGTTGTCAGAGATCACAGATACTTCGCTGCAAGGTATTGTATTTCGTGTAAGTATTAGAACTCCTCCTTTGTGTCCTTCGCGGTCGAAACGTGTGGCCTGATATCCTCTGACTGAGAATTTGTGATTGGCGTTGAGGTGTGTCTCTTGAATGCATGCCACATCTATTCTATCTTTATGAAGACGATGTGTTAGGGAGTCTTTCTTCTTGTAAACTCCTTCGGCATTCCACTGTAGTATGTTGAGTGTCCGGGGTATTTGGTCAATAGCTCTTAACCTACTCCTCTGTGCCTTGACTCCACAGCACAGGGGAAGGTGACCACCAGTAGTCATGGGTGGACCCCCTCGAGGCAGGGGGCCCGGCACTATCACCGCCTGATGGGACTTCACGGGATTAGCACCATATCGATTAATTTTGATTTGTGACATCATGAATTAAGTTACGTTGCACTGCTTTGTCAAGCCTGTGGCTCAGTACATCCGATTTCGACAAGCATTTATTCGGGATGCTTTCCCTAGCCTTTGACTGTCCCCAGTCTACCTACAAGGCAGCAGGTTTCACGTTGCACTGCTTTGTCAAGCCTGTGGCTCAGTACATCCGATTTCGACAAGCATGTATTTGGGGTGCTTTCCCTAGCCTTTGACTGTCCCCAGTCTACCTACAAGGCAGCAGGTTTGTGTGTCTCTTCGTCTGGTCCCTCTCCCTTGACCTGTCCGACATGGGTGGCCCTACCAGTAGCTGTGCTACCGTCGGCATAGCTCTTGGGGTCATTGGGACGCACAAGCCCCTCTACCTCGTCACGGTGGACACACAGCAGAGGGGGAACAACAGTTCAACAAACAACAAATGAAACAGTTCTGACACACCAATCATCATCTGACACCTGTAAGTATAAACAAAGAACAACAGTTCAACAAACAACAAATGAAACAGTTCTGACACACTCATCACCATCTGACACCTGTAAGTTTTAACTCACCCACTGTGCTTGCTGCGATGATAATAGTCGGAAGTTCAAACACAGCAATGTCATCAAGGTCAATAGTGAACTCAACAATTTTACGAATAGCCGTCAACAGAACCTCTAACGACGCCAAGGACATGACCACAGACAGAATAATGATCGCCACGGGTTCTAGACGTGACCTCCCTGAAAACAAATGTAGTTTTTGTTCTCTTCAAAACATGTTATTATTTAAAATTTAAATCAGCAATGTTTGTGTGCTGATAAAGGTACTATCCGCAACGTCCACTTTTTCCACTTGTGATTGTATTCCATTATGGCTTACGGATTCTACTTCTTGTTTTTGTTGACTGTCTTGGGGGGCAAAAATGCAGATTTAAAATAGATCTTTCGATCATAAACATGTACATATAAGGGAAATCTCATATTTGTGGTGCAGCCATAGTTTCTGGCCTTCTGGTGAAGGGGTTAGGGACGCAGTTTGTAATCCTGCATACGGCATTCTTCTTCTTTTCGTTCATCCGGAGTGTTTTTTCAGATGTGATTGCGGTGTGTCTGTTATGCGCCCTTGGGCCGAAACCCGTAGGCCAACACATCGACTTTAGCGTGCTTTTTTGACCAGGTAGCATTCCTGGGAGACTCTCACTTTTGTGGTGCCATCTACAACCATGCTGGCCAAGTTAGAACGGTCGAAGACAACGGTCATCCCTCAAAGGAAGGCAGGGACAGTCCATAGCATTTTCCGCCATCCAAGGTTGCTTCCATAGTTGCAGGGCCGACACATAACGCCCTGGATCTGGGCTCACCGAGGGAAATCGTCACGTCCTGCTCATGGCTGCTTTAGATCCTCACTTCAATATATTGGTCATTTCGTTTGCCCCGGGCCATTCCCGCACAAACCAGACAGGTTTGCAGACGGTGTCCACTCAGCGAGTTTTCGGACATGTGCTTGTCGTTGCGCCCTGTCAGAGCTGTTCCAGGCACGACAGACATTCGGAAAACTACCTAGTCAGAGCTGTTCCGAACAAGAGCGGCATTCGGAAACTAGGTAGTCAGAGCTGTTCCTAGCACGAGAGACATTCGGACAAGACATTTCACTCGGACGTAATTGCGTAGTGTCAATTTTTAGTTTGCCACCCGTAGGACGACACTTCCGGCTTCCGGCGGGCATTTTTTAATGAGGTTAGCCTTCCTTGGGTTTCGAGACTCTTGTTTCGGCTTCCACACAGCAAGCTTTCGCTTTGGGCTGCCACGTAATGGATTCGCAAGACAGGCGTTCCATTTCGTGTCAACGAGACAATTTTCCACCTTTGACTACACTCACTCCATGAGTGTGGTTACAGACTATCGGACGTCTGCGAGACGTGCGTCCGAGGTGTTTTTCCACCTTTTGTACTCGCTCACGAGGTAGGCTACATGTGCTGCCGGCTCAGCACCTTACCTCCGTGCGTCTGTGGGCGAGTAATGGCCAGTCCCTTTCATCCGGGGATACCTCATATCCCCCAGCTAAGAGAAATCGAACGAATCTGCGCCGAGCATGTAGCGTTCTCAGCACATCATCACAATTTTGATGTAGGTTTGTGTCGGCCAGGTTCTCACTTCCGAGAGTTTATGGCTTAGAGACGTTCAGCCATACACCTCGGATGGGAGCCTTAGAGGTTTTGTCCGAACTGAGATTTAGGGATCGTTTGCCTGATTTTGACTGCTATCCTCAGTCTTACCTGCAGGGCAGCAGGTTGTGTCTCTCTTAGTCTGGTCCCTATCCCACGAGCCGTCCGATATGTAGTTTTCACCCATCGGCAAGCACATGGGGTCGATGGGACACGCAAGCTCCTCCACCACGGCAAGGTGGAGACACATCGGGGGTGGCATACGGCATTCGAAACACAGCTGTGGATGATTTGGCAGCCGACCATCTTCCGTGGTTTTTTTTTTTAAATACGAAATGGCATGGGTGCCGTATTTCAGAAAGCAATGGCAAACTACTGAATGTAAACTTGCCAAGAGATCACAAACAGCATAAAAAAATACTTTGACTGTGACGTCCAGTAAAAGATATGCAACTAAAGAACATGGTTGCATAGTGGCCAGATGCTCATCTGCTAAACTGATGGTCATGAGTTTGAATTCACATGGGGGTAGATTTTCAAAAGTGACCCGGGTTCTCACATTGACCCAGCCTACAATAGTGGTTCTAGGAAATGTCTTGGGAAGCAAGGTCAGTGAGGAAGATACTGACCACATCAACCATCGAGTGCCGGTTGATCTATAGAAATATGGGTCTTTTTTTTGTGCTCACTCGTTTTTTAACTCAAGCGTAGTCCATACACTACTTCTAGTAGTCATTCATTCATTCAGTAACATGTCCTTTGCAGGACCTCGCTGCCATAACAACCTTGCGGAAAACTTCTCGGTCATAAGCATGATGTCCTGCATCCGATACACCCATCTGGAGATCATCCACCACATCCTGAATCCATCTTATCATTAGTCTTCCTCTTCCTCTCTTCCCAGGCATATACCCCTCCATTATTGTTCTGTCCAAACTTTCATGACGTTTCAAGTGACCAAAATATTTCAATTTTCTTTGTTTTATCATCTTTAATAGCCAACCTTCTTCAATATTCAGCTCTTGAAATATGGATGCATTTATTCTTTTCTGTATCCAAGATACTCTTAGAACCCGTCTATAACATTTATATTAAAAGGCTGTTCTGCTTGTTTAGTAAGTACTTCTAGTAGTGCTGGACTTAATTTTGCACGTGGATTAGCTTTCTCTATAAACAGTGTTCCTCACCATTAGGCAAATCCACTCCGACTTCAGAGGTACATGTAATTTACATCCCCAAGTCAAGGACGAGAGGTCAACATTTTAGTCCAACTGTCTGGTGTAGGGATTGAACCCTTACCTCGGTATCGGCACACCGGATGTTTATTCATTATCCATTCGGCCATTTTGACCTACGAAATATGGGTCTAACACTTCATGCTCATATTTACAAAAAGTTAGCTGCATATCCTTTACGGGACGTCGCAGTCACCCCAGCATTTTTTGACTGTTTATGATTTCTTGGCAAGTTTACATTCAGTAGTTTGCCATTGCTTTCTGAATGACCAGCACTCATGCCTTTGTATGGAAACCAACGCAAGGCAGTCTGCTTCCCAATCGCCCGTAGGTGTGTTTCGAACGTGGTACGGAATTGCGAAATGCCTTTGTAACCCCTTTGCCACAGAGTCAGGATTAAGGTGTGTACACAGATCCTTTAATGTTGTGTGTGTATGTGTGTGCGTATGTGCGTGGATATTTGTGCAAATACACCTTACCAATTCTAGATGCCAAAGACAGTTCATAAATAAATACACATGTATTGTTTGGCGCTCATAAAAGTAGAGACTAAAGGACGCTGTCACAAGACACAGCCTCGCCACCCCATTGTGGCCCAGCTGCAGTGCTAGGGGTGTAAAAATGTTTCAACGGCCGATCGCCCACAGTGGCGGAATCTAATATTCTCTTTCATCTCGCTTGTGCCCCCGCCATAACTTTAATGTGTTCAAAACTGCAAGTCAGAAACTTGTGAAAAAGATATCAAGACATCATCAGCGTTTTCTGGTTGTTCATGTATTTACTGAGTAGGGTTCCTTTATAGACATTGTTGACGTAATACAAAAACATATGTCATTGAGCTCATAGTAGGAAATTCTCATAGAATGTCCATTCAAAACAATGTTTTCCCGTAGTGAATTTGAATAGGGGAGTTGGTCTTCTGAGCCGATAACGATATGTCCAGGATTGCCGCAGGGTTCACCACTTTCACCAGTACTATTCAACGTGTCTACGGTGCCGATCACTGAACAACAGTTGGAAGGGAGGGGTAGGACTCTGTCATTTGCTGACGACATTCTCGTGTATCGACAGGGTCGAGATAAGACAGTCGGTTGCCAATGATATGCAGGGCGAACTAGATCGAATTTCCTCATGGTGTGCTGATGCCGATGCCCTTGTCAACCCTGCAAAGGCATCGGTTACATGTTCTCCCTAAACAACCATATTGTGAACACAGACCTTCCGGCAGTAAGAATGGATGGGAGCATTCTGAGTAGAACCCAGTCAATGACATATCTTGGCGTGAGGCTTGATCGTAGCCTGTCCTTCAGAGATCATGTCGATTATGTCATAACGAAAACTCAAAAAGGTTTGTCAGCAATGAGAGTCATGGCGACTGCCAATATCAAGCAAAGACTGCTAATACTTCTGTTCCAAGGACTGGTGCTTTCATGCATTGAGTATGCCCTGGCCATCCTCACTGTCAGCCCTACACAGATTGGAAGACTTGAAAAGGTACAAAACGAAGCCATGCGCATCATTTTGGGCTGCACGAGAGACACCAGCTGTGTAGCAATGAGATAACTCCTTGACTTCCTGATAATGGAACACAGGATCAAGATCTGGAGAGCTCGTGCATACTTAAAAATAAGTGCAGATGAGCAGCACCCTCTGCATGATGCTATATTCAGAGAAAAGGGTGACAGGCTAAAGAGGGGCAAATCATGGATGGGTCGGGCGGAAGATGTCCAGGTCTGCAGTCTTACCAGTATCAACCCCGGCAAGGAATGGGTGCCGGTGCCTCCTGCTTTTAAGTGCACTTTCTCCTGCATTATCACACTCGACAGACGGTGCAGAGAGCAGAACCCTGCCGCTGTCAATGCAGAGGTTAACGCGCTCATCTATGAACACTCAGATAGCCCCGAAGTGCTCATCTATACAGATGGATCTGTTGTAAAGCAGCAGAGAAGTGCGTGGGCATTTACAGCCCGTTCAGCGGGCCGAACCGTTCAAGAATCCAGTGGTGCCCACTCTATGACCATGAGCAGCATGATGATGGAGGTGATGGCAGTTACACAGGCTTTCATATGGCTGGAATCATAGCATTATACCAACGTGTGTGTACTAAGTGATTCAATAAGCAAGATTCAGAAGGTTGAAGCTGGATTTGTACGTAGACAGTGGACTGAGTCGCTGCGGAAGTTTGTTGTCTGTAAAGTCACCATCTTTGTCCTAGGACATGCGGGAGTCAAGGGAAATGAATGAGCTGATAAACTGGCTGGCTCTGCACCCCCTGTAGATGGCCAGCCCATGGATCATGCTGATGTTATTAACGTCCTCAAAGATATGGCAAGAACAGAGGACACTGACGTCAAGTGAATCCACATCGCTGTCCAGGATGAAAGACTTGGGAGTAAGAATCGGCATGGCCAGACACGAGAGGTACATCGGGAAAACAAGGCGCCTCGTCAACCAACACAGAACTGGCACTATTAGCCACCGGACGCTGATGCATATGCTGGGGGGAGGATCTGAGTACCTATGGACATGTCTGGAGTGCAATGAAGATACCCCAACTGATAACTGAACTGATAACTGATAACTGAACTGAATTTGAATAATGAAGGCACAAACAATAAATTGCACGATTTATTGCCTGGCATATTTTGTTGCATTTCGTCAGGTACATACTGCAGAATCCACATAACATAAAGTAAAATGACTAGATAAATCCTTCAAGCTGAAGAATACACATGTTCGCACAGTAATGTCAATTGTCTACCATGGTAATTTTAAACTGACTAACATGTCTTTCTGTTTGCAAAGGCTGGCTTATGCAGGTTAATCATTATGGCTTCTGCAAACTTTAACAAGCGACTGTTTTGTGTGTTGAACAACACACAAAAGGCACTGTCTCTCTCAATCACATGGCCACTTTCCAGCACATGCCTCATGATCGATGAAGCAGAAATGTTATGGTGTGTCTGTCAACCTAGGCTCACATCACCTGTGTGTAGTATCTTGTCAATCCAATTAGGAATATGTTCAGCATGTACACTGTTTTAGTTGTCTGAATTTTTTTCCTTTTTCTTTTTCTTCTTCAGATACGTCTGTTATTAGTACAACCCAATTTGTCAATCGTCTTTTCTTAGTTCTTCCAGTATGTTCTCCATTTCTTAATCAAAATACATGGATCAGATGTAAACCTTATCTTCTTAGATGACCAAAAAAACATGTCCATTCAGGTTGGACTTCAAACGTTAACCGCCCTTTCAGCTTGTTATGGTTACCAACCCGTGTTTTACTCAATTCCCTCCTACGTCAGTTCTGTGCGCTTTAGTGTGGTCTATGCAAACTTCTTTTATATTAAAAACCCAATTAAATTTTCTACATTTGTTATTTTAATTCCCTCACCGAGCCTGGTCATGTCTACTTATAACAGCTGTACTGTTATAACGCACTAGACAACATAAAAACTGAAAGCTATGGTTATGCCACTGGCAAGTGAACCCATCACTTCCAAATGACGACAGCTCCTCGCTGCAGGAACAAATGTACTTTGATGCACGACCAGCTAGATACCCCATGCTCATGTGTCGAAATACATGTGTTCCTGCAGCGCGGAGGTGTTATCATTTGGAGGTCAGAGGTCAGCATGGCCGATTGTTCTCATACATCCAGTGTGCTGGTGTAGTGAGTTCAACCCCTTCCCTGGTCAGTTGGATTAAAATTTGACACCTCGTCCTTGACTTGAGGACGTAAATTACAAGTACCTCTGAAGTCGGAGTGGGTTCGCCTGACGGTGAGGGACACTGGTAATGGGAAAGTAATAATAACATGCAAAATTGTGTCCAGTGCACTGGAAGTAGTAGCATGTGGGAGATAACAGCGAGCAAGAGGGTCTACTTCAATGCACTGGGTTTTATCCCATATGTCCTGAGTGCAGTGATGTCAGTTCTTAGCTCAACTCAACTCAACTTATCCCATATGACTGAGTATCTTCCCACAGGGTGGCTTGCTGAAAGCGCCGCACAAAACACAAACTCTGCAGCTCCAGCGACAACCCCTAGGAGTTTCCAAGAAAACTGCACTCCTGATGCCAATGCCGTAACCTGCAACTGAACCCACACAACCTTCGGAGCATGAGGTATGCGGCATAACTACTTTGCCACGGAGACGAAAACTGGCCAAGAAGAAAATGGATTGATGACCTCAAACATATTCTACAATCACATGGAATGACACTATCCAGTGCCACTCATCAGGTGATGGAATGTCAAATATTCCTCCCAAGGACGCTTTATGACAAAAGTGGAAGATGATGATGACAGATGGATAAAAGTTCTCCAGAGTTGGCCTCTACTACAGTACAAAGATGAGTGTAAGCAGGACATGAATGATACAGGCCTAGATGAGAAAGTTACTGCTGATCACGCTGCATGGAGGGAGAGGGTCAGGAATGGAACAAAAGAACAAAATTATTGCAGACAGATCAGACACTTAGTGTGTGAGATGGCAGATGGTGCGTGATGGTGGAAATGATCATGCGTTCACATGCATCCATTGTGGACAAACCATTACTGTGCAAATTGGTCTGTTAATTCAAATTAGCTACCACCATGGATTGTAGTTATGTCTTTATTTTTTTAGCACAACGCAACAAACTCTCGCCTGACAAGAACTCAAGATGTCAGTGTTTGGTAGAATGTATATGTAACACTTGATAATTCTCAGTTGTAACCAATAGCTGGTGTGGTGGGAAACAAGCCGACGGACAGATTGGCTGGGTCTGTATCACTCAGCGAGGTGCTGGTCTATAAGGCAGATATGGTCAAGGCCCTTTGGAATTGTGTGTATAGTGCAAGCTGCTGGCCAAGTGGCTGGAATTCCTGCCTCTCCTTTGGAAGACCCAGGTTAGAATTCTCGGTACTGTGTACTGCACTGTTCGCTGTGACTGCACTAGCCAGGCGGCCTTATTTCTTCAGGCCCCCCCCCCAATACCGCAAGGTATTATAGACAGTAGAAGACGACAGATAACAGTGTAGAAGAACAGATAGATCATCACTCTCCCCAGAGAATAACCAGAGGAACTCAAAACTCAGAGGAAATTGCAGATGGACACATAATCAGACTGCTACTGGTACCATTAGTATTGGGACTCTTCGCTGGCTGTGGCAGGTGAGGACTGCACATGTATGGCAATGTCCTGAGTGCTGTGATGTCAGTTCTTGACTCAACTCAGTTGTAACCAATAAGATACTTGTTTGATAGAATTTTTGACAAGTTTTGGAATTATACTTCAGCCATACAAATGCTTTTCTCTACTGCAGTTTCTATCTGCCATCAGCTGTTATTATGTACCCACTATAATTACCAACACTGCAACATAACGCAAAAAGATACATAACAAATCAAATATGGCACTGCACAAGCACTGACCTATAGGATAAATATAAATATTGCTAGTTTTGATGGCGTGCGTAGTCCACCAAATTAAAATCCCGGATATTAAATCAACGATAGAGTCAACGAGACTGGACACGATTGATAAGGAGTTGGAGAGGCCCACTGCTACAGCTTTGGCAATCATCAAGGCCTGGAATATGAAATGTTGACACGGTACATCAATGTTGACACAGTACATCAATGTTCCATAGTCGCTGGGGTAGTGGCATTAATCGTAGTGGCAGGAGATAGTAGTGGTACATCAATGTTCCATAGTCGCTGGGGTAGTGGCATTAATCGTAGTGGCAGGAGATAGTAGTAGTGGTCAAGTTGCTACAGTAGTTGCTAGTAGTTTTGATGGTGGCAGCAGCAGTAGTAGCACTAATGGTGATAGAATTTGTAGAAGCGATAGTCGATGCATTAGCAGCAACAGTAGCAGTAGTAGCAGTAATGGTGATAGAATTTGTGGAAGCGGTAATTGATGCATTATGTGGAGGCATTAGCAGCAGCAGCAGTAATAGAATTTGTAGAAGTGATAGTCAACGCGTTAGCAGCAGAAGCAGTAGTAGCAGTAAAGGTAATAGAATTTGTAGAAGTGATAGTCAACGCGTTAGCAGCAGAAGCAGTAGTAGCAGTAAAGGTAATAGAATATTGTAGAAGTGATAGTCAACGCGTTAGCAGCAGAAGCAGTAAGTAGCAGTAAAGGTAATAGAATTTGTAGAAGTGTAGTCAACGCGTTAGCAGCAGAAGCAGTAGTAGTAGTAAAGGAATAGAATTGTTAGAAGTGATCTTCCAAGCGTTAGCAGAAGAAGCAGTGTAGTAGCATGTAAAGGTAATTAGAATTTGTAGACGTGATAGTCAACGTTAGCAGCAGAAGCAGTAGTAGCAGTAAAGGTAATAGAATTTGTAGAAGTGATAGTCAAAGCGTTAGCAGCAGAAGCAGTAGTAGTAGTTAAAGGTAATAGAATTTGTAGAAGTGATAGTTCAAAGCGTTAGCAGCAGAAGCAGTAGTAGCAGTAAAGGTAATAGAATTTGTAGAAGTGATAGTCAAAGCGTTAGCAGCAGAAGCAGTAGTAGTAGTAAAGCGTAAT
The DNA here is from genome assembly GCA_014155875.1 of Cepaea nemoralis. NCBI lineage: Eukaryota > Metazoa > Mollusca > Gastropoda > Stylommatophora > Helicidae > Cepaea > Cepaea nemoralis. The sequence continues at coordinate 204,856 of JACEFZ010004188.1, read as the reverse complement.
AGAATTGTAGAAGTGATAGTCAAAGCGCGTTAGCAGCAGAAGCAGTAGTAGCAGTAAAGGTAATAGAATTTGTAGAAGTGATAGTCAAAGCGTTAGCAGCAGAAGCAGTAGTAGCAGTAAAGGTAATAGAATTTGTAGAAGTGATAGTCAACGCGTTAGCAGCAGAAGCAGTAGTAGTAGTAAAGGTAATAGAATTTGTAGAAGTGATAGTCAAAGCGTTAGCAGCAGAAGCAGTAGTAGCAGTAAAGGTAATAGAATTTGTAGAAGTGATAGTCAACGCGTTAGCAGCAGAAGCAGTAGTAGTAGTAAAGGTAATAGAATTTGTAGAAGTGATAGTCAAAGCGTTAGCAGCAGAAGCAGTAGTAGTAGTAAAGGTAATAGAATTTGTAGAAGTGATAGTCAACGCGTTAGCAGCAGAAGCAGTAGTAGCAGTAAAGGTAATAGAATTTGTAGAAGTGATAGTCAAAGCGTTAGCAGCAGAAGCAGTAGTAGTAGTAAAGTAATAGAATTTTGTAGAAGTGATAGTCAAAGCGTTAGCAGCAGAAGCAGTAGTAGTAGTAAAGGTAATAGAATTTGTAGAAGTGATAGTCAACGCGTTAGCAGCAGAAGCAGTAGTAGTAGTAAAGGTAATAGAATTTGTAGAAGTGATAGTCAAAGCGTTAGCAGCAGAAGCAGTAGTAGTAGTACAGGTATAGAATTTGTAGAAGTGATAGTCAACGCTCGTTAGCAGCAGAAGCAGTAGTAGTAAGTAAAGGTAATAGAATTTGTAGAAGTGATAGTCAAAGGGCGTTAGCAGCAGAAGCAGTAGTAGCAGTAAAGGTAATAGAATTTGTAGAAGTGATAGTCAACCGTTAGCAGCAGAAGCAGTAGTAGTAGTAAAGGTAATAGAATTTGTAGAAGTGATAGTCAAAGCGTTAGCAGCAGAAGCAGAGTAGTAGTAGCAGTAAAGGTAATAGAAATTTGTAGAAGTGATAGTTCAACACAGGCGTTAGCAGGCAGAAGCAGTAGTAGATAGTAAAGGAGGTAATAGAATTTGTAGAAGTGAAACTGGATAGTCCAAGCGTTAGCAGCACGAAGCAGGGTAGTAGCAGTAAAGGTAATAGAATTTGCTAGAAGTGATAGTCAAAGCCGTTATAGCAGCAGAAGCAGTAGTAGTAGTAGCAGTAAAGGTGTAATAGAATTGTAGAAGTGATAGTCAAAGCGTTAGCAGCAGAAGCAGTAGTAGCAGTAAAGGTATAGAATTTGTAGAAGTGATAGTCAAAGCGTTAGCAGCAGAAGCAGTAGTAGCAGTAAAGGTATAGAATTTGTAGAAGTGATAGTCAAAGCGTTAGCAGCAGAAGCAGTAGTAGTAGTAAAGGTAATAGAATTTGTAGAAGTGATAGTCAAAGCTGTAGCAGCAGAAGCAGTAGTAGCAGTAAAGGTAATAGAATTTGTAGAAGTGATAGTCAAAGCGTTAGCAGCAGAAGCAGTAGTAGTAGTAAAGGTAATAGAATTTGTAGAAGTGATAGTCAAAGCGTTAGCAGCAGAAGCAGTAGTAGCAGTAAGGTAATAGAATTTGTAGAAGTGATAGTCAAAGCGTTAGCAGCAGAAGCAGTAGTAGCAGTAAAGGTAATAGAATTTTGTAGGAAGTGATAGTCAAAGCGTTAGCAGCAGAAGCAGTAGTAGTAGTAAAGGTAATAGAATTTGTAGAAGTGATAGTCAACGCGTGTAGCAGCAGAAGCAGTCGTAGTCAGTAAAGGTAATAGAATTGTAGAAGTGATAGTCAAAGCGTAGCAGCCAGAAGCAGTAGTAGCAGTAAAGGTAATAGAATTTGTAGAAGTGATAGTCAACGCGTTAGCAGCAGCAGCAGTAGTAGCAGTAAAGGTAATAGAATTTGTAGAAGTGATAGTCAACGCGTTAGCAGCAGAAGCAGTAGTAGCAGTAAAGTAATAGAATTTGTAGAAGTGATAGTCAAAGCGTTAGCAGCAGAAGCAGTAGTAGGCAGTAAAGGTAATAGAATTTTGTAGAAGTGATAGCTCAAAGCTGTTAGAGCAGAAGCAGTAGTAGTAGTAAAGGTAATAGAATTTGTAGAAGATGATAGTCAAGCGGTTCGCAGCAGAAGCAGTAGTAGTCAGTAAAGGTAATAGAATTTGTAGAAGTGATAGTCAAACTCGTTAGCAGCAGAAGCAGTAGTAGCAGTAAAGGTAATAGAATTTGTAGAAGTGATAGTCAACGCGTTAGCAGCAGAAGCAGTAGTAGCAGTAAAGGTAATAGAATTTGTAGAAGTGATAGTCAAAGCGTTAGCAGCAGAAGCAGTAGTAGCAGTAAAGGTAATAGAATTTGTAGAAGTGATAGTCAAAGCGTTAGCAGCAGAAGCAGTAGTAGCAGTAAAGGTAATAGAATTTGTAGAAGTGATAGTCAAAGCGTTAGCAGCAGAAGCAGTAGTAGCAGTAAGGTAATAGAATTTGTAGAAGTGATAGTCAACGCGTTAGCAGCAGAAGCAGTAGTAGCAGTAAAGGTAATAGAATTTGTAGAAGTGATAGTCAAAGCGTTAGCAGCAGAAGCAGTAGTAGCAGTAAGGGTAATAGAATTTGTAGAAGTGATAGTCAAACGCGTTAGCAGCAGAAGCAGTAGTAGCAGTAAAGGTAATAGAATTTGTAGAAGTGATAGGTCAAAGCGTTAGCAGCAGAAGCAGTAGTAAGCAGTAAAGGTAATAGAATTTGTAGAAGTGATAGTCAAAGCGTTAGCAGCAGAAGCGTAGTAGCAGTAAAAGGTAATAGATTTGTAGAAGTGATAGTCAAAGCGTTAGCAGCAGAAGCAGTAGTAGTAGTAAAGGTAATAGAATTTGTAGAAGTGATAGTCAACAGCGTTAGCAGCAGAAGCAGTAGTAGTAGTAAAGGTAATAGAATTTGTAGAAGTGATAGTCAACAGCGTTAGCAGCAGAAGCAGTAGTAGCAGTAAAGGTAATAGAATTTGTAGAGTGATAGTCAACGCGTTAGCAGCAGAAGCAGTAGTAGTAGTAAAAGGGTAATAGACTTTGTAGAAGGTGATTAGTCAACGCGTTTAGCATCAGAAAGCAGTAGTAGTAGTAAGGTAATTGAGAATTTGTAGAAGTGATAGTCAACGCGTTAGCGCAGAAGCAGTGTAGTAGTAAAGGTAATAGAATTTGTAGAAGTGATAGTCAAGCGTTAGCAGCAGAAAGCAGTAGTAGTAGTAAAGGTAATTAGAATTTGTAGAAGTGATAGTCAAAGCGTTAGCAGCAGAAGCAGTAGTAGCAGTAAAGGTAATAGAATTTGTAGAAGTGATAGTCAAAGCGTTAGCAGCAGAAGCAGTAGTAGTAGTAAAGGTAATAGAATTTGTAGAAGTGATAGTCAACGCGTTAGCAGCAGAAGCAGTAGTAGTAGTAAAGGTAATAGAATTTGTAGAAGTGATAGTCAACGCGTTAGCAGCAGAAGCAGTAGTAGTAGTAAAGGTAATAGAATTTGTAGAAGTGATAGTCAACGCGTTAGCAGCAGAAGCAGTAGTAGTAGTAAAGGTAATAGAATTTGTAGAAGTGATAGTCAAAGCGTTAGCAGCAGAAGCAGTAGTAGCAGTAAAGGTAATAGAATTTGTAGAAGTGATAGTCAAAGCGTTAGCAGCAGAAGCAGTAGTAGTAGTAAAGGTAATAGAATTTGTAGAAGTGATAGTCAAAGCGTTAGCAGCAGAAGCAGTAGTAGCAGTAAAGGTAATAGAATTTGTAGAAGTGATAGTCAAAGCGTTAGCAGCAGAAGCAGTAGTAGCAGTAAAGGGTAATAGAATTTGTAGAAGTGATAGTCAACGCGGTAGCAGCAGAAGCAGTAGTAGCAGTAAAGGTAATAGAATTTGTAGAAGTGATAGTCAAAGCGTTAGCAGCAGAAGCAGTAGTAGTCAGTAAAAGGTAATAGAATTTGTAGAAGTGATAGTCAACGCGTTAGCAGCAGAAGCAGTAGTAGTAGTAAAGGTAATAGAATTTGTAGAAGTGATAGTCAAAGCGTTAGCAGCAGAAGCAGTAGTAGCAGTAAAGGTAATAGAATTGTAGAAGTGATAGTCAAAGCGTTAGCAGCAGAAGCAGTAGTAGTAGTAGAAAGGTAATAGAATTTGTAGAAGTGATAGTCAAAGCGTTAGCAGCAGAAGCAGTAGTAGCAGTAAAGGTAATAGAATTTGTAGAAGTGATAGTCAAAGCGTTAGCAGCAGAAGCAGTAGTAGCAGTAAAGTAATAGAATTTGTAGAAGTGATAGTCAACGCGTTAGCAGCAGAAGCAGTAGTAGCAGTAAAGGTAATAGAATTTGTAGAAGTGATAGTCAAAGCGTTAGCAGCAGAAGCAGTAGTAGCAGTAAAGGTAATAGAATTTGTAGAATTGATAGTCAACGCGTTAGCAGCAGAAGCAGTAGTAGCAGTAAAGGTAATAGAATTTGTAGAAGTGATAGTCAACGCGTTAGCAGCAGAAGCAGTAGTAGCAGTAAAGGTAATAGAATTTGTAGAAGTGATAGTCAACGCGTTAGCAGCAGAAGCAGTAGTAGCAGTAAAGGTAATAGAATTTGTAGAAGTGATAGTCAACAGCGTTAGCAGCAGAAGCAGTAGTAGTAGTAAAGGTAATAGAATTTGTAGAAGTGATAGTCAACGCGTTAGCAGCAGAAGCAGTAGTAGCAGTAAAGGTAATAGAATTTGTAGAAGTGATAGTCAACGCGTTAGCAGCAGAAGCAGTAGTAGCAGTAAAGGTAATAGAATTTGTAGAAGTGATAGTCAACGCGTTAGCAGCAGAAGCAGTAGTAGCAGTAAAGGTAATAGAATTTGTAGAAGTGATAGTCAACGCGTTAGCAGCAGAAGCAGTAGTAGCAGTAAAGGTAATAGAATTTGTAGAAGTGATAGTCAAAGCGTTAGCAGCAGAAGCAGTAGTAGCAGTAAAGGTAATAGAATTTGTAGAAGTGATAGTCAATAGCGTTAGCAGCAGAAGCAGTAGTAGTAGTAAAGGTAATAGAATTTGTAGAAGTGATAGTCAAAGCGTTAGCAGCAGAAGCAGTAGTAGCAGTAAGGTAATAGAATTGTAGAAGTGATAGTCAAAGCGTTAGCAGCAGAAGCAGTAGTAGCAGTAAAGGTAATAGAATTTGTAGAAGTGATAGTCAACAGCGTTAGCAGCAGAAGCAGTAGTAGTAGTAAGGTAATAGAATTTGTAGAAGTGATAGTCAAAGCGTTAGCAGCAGAAGCAGTAGTAGCAGTAAAGGTAATAGAATTTGTAGAAGTGATAGTCAAGAGCGTTAGCAGCAGAAGCAGTAGTAGCAGTAAAGGTAATAGAATTTGTAGAAGTGATAGTCAAAGCGTTAGCAGCAGAAGCAGTAGTAGTAGTAAAGGTAATAGAATTTGTAGAAGTGATAGTCAAAAGCGTTAGCAGCAGAAGCAGTAGTAGCAGTAAAGGTAATAGAATTTGTAGAAGTGATAGTCAAAGCGTTAGCAGCAGAAGCAGTAGTAGTAGTAAAGGTAATAGAATTTGTAGAAGTGATAGTCAAACGCGTTAGCAGCAGAAGCAGTAGTAGCAGTAAAGGTAATAGAATTTGTAGGAAGTGATAGTCAAAGCGTTAGCAGCAGAAGCAGTAGTAGTAGTAAAGGTAATAGAATTTGTAGAAGTGATAGTCACGCGCGTTAGCAGCAGAAGCAGTAGTAGTAGTAAAGGTAATAGAATTTGTAGAAGTGATAGTCCACGAGGTAGCAGCAGAAGCAGTAGTAGTAGTAAAGGTAATAGGAATTTGTAGAAGTGATAGTCAAAAGCGGTTAGCAGCAGAAGCAGTAGTAGCAGTAAAGGTAATAGAATTTGTAGAAGTGATAGTCAAAGCGTTAGCAGCAGAAGCAGTAGTAGTAGTAAAGGTAATAGAATTTGTAGAAGTGATAGTCAAAGCGTTAGCAGCAGAAGCAGTAGTAGCAGTAAAGGTAATAGAATTTGTAGAAGTGATAGTCAAAGCGTTAGCAGCAGAAGCAGTAGTAGCAGTAAAGGTAATAGAATTTGTAGAAGTGATAGTCAACGCGTTAGCAGGCAGAAGCAGTAGTAGCAGTAAAGGTAATAGAATTTGTAGAAGTGATAGTCAACGCGTTAGCAGCAGAAGCAGTAGTAGCAGTAAAGGTAATAGAATTTGTAGAAGTGATAGTCAACGCGTTAGCAGCAGAAGCAGTAGTAGCAGTAAAGGTAATAGAATTTGTAGAAGTGATAGTCAACGCGTTAGCAGCAGAAGCAGTAGTAGCAGTAAAGGTAATAGAATTTGTAGAAGTGATAGTCAAAGCGTTAGCAGCAGAAGCAGTAGTAGTAGTAAAGGTAATAGAATTTGTAGAAGTGATAGTCAAACGCGTTAGCAGCAGAAGCAGTAGTAGCAGTAAAGGTAATAGAATTTGTAGAAGTGATAGTCAAAGCGTTAGCAGCAGAAGCAGTAGTAGCAGTAAAGGTAATAGAATTTGTAGAAGTGATAGTCAAAGCGTTAGCAGCAGAAGCAGTAGTAGCAGTAAAGGTAATAGAATTTGTAGAAGTGATAGTCAAAGCGTTAGCAGCAGAAGCAGTAGTAGCAGTAAAGGTAATAGAATTTGTAGAAGTGATAGTCAAAGCGTTAGCAGCAGAAGCAGTAGTAGCAGTAAAGGTAATAGAATTTGTAGGAAGTGATAGTCAAAAGCGTTAGCAGCAGAAGCAGTAGTAGCAGTAAAGGTAATAGAATTTGTAGAAGTGATAGTCAACGCGTTAGCAGCAGAAGCAGTAGTAGTAGTAAAGGTAATAGAATTTGTAGAAGTGATAGTCAACGCGTTAGCAGCAGAAGCAGTAGTAGTAGTAAAGGTAATAGAATTTGTAGAAGTGATAGTCAAAGCGTTAGCAGCAGAAGCAGTAGTAGCAGTAAAGGTAATAGAATTTGTAGAAGTGATAGTCAAAGCGTTAGCAGCAGAAGCAGTAGTAGCAGTAAAGGTAATAGAATTTGTAGAAGTGATAGTCAAAGCGTTAGCAGCAGAAGCAGTAGTAGTAGTAAAGGTAATAGAATTTGTAGAAGTGATAGTCAAAGCGTTAGCAGCAGAAGCAGTAGTAGCAGTAAAGGTAATAGAATTTGTAGAAGTGATAGTCAAAGCGTTAGCAGCAGAAGCAGTAGTAGCAGTAAAGGTAATAGAATTTGTAGAAGTGATAGTCAAAGCGTTAGCAGCAGAAGCAGTAGTAGCAGTAAAGGTAATAGAATTTGTAGAAGTGATAGTCAAAGCGTTAGCAGCAGAAGCAGTAGTAGCAGTAAAGGTAATAGAATTTGTAGAAGTGATAGTCAACGCGTTAGCAGCAGAAGCAGTAGTAGCAGTAAAGGTAATAGAATTTGTAGAAGTGATAGTCAACGCGTTAGCAGCAGAAGCAGTAGTAGCAGTAAAGGTAATAGAATTTGTAGAAGTGATAGTCAACGCGTTAGCAGCAGAAGCAGTAGTAGCAGTAAAGGTAATAGAATTTGTAGAAGTGATAGTCAAAGCGTTAGCAGCAGAAGCAGTAGTAGCAGTAAAGGTAATAGAATTTGTAGAAGTGATAGTCAAAGCGTTAGCAGCAGAAGCAGTAGTAGCAGTAAAGGTAATAGAATTTGTAGAAGTGATAGTCAAAGCGTTAGCAGCAGAAGCAGTAGTAGCAGTAAAGGTAATAGAATTTGTAGAAGTGATAGTCAAAGCGTTAGCAGCAGAAGCAGTAGTAGCAGTAAAGGTAATAGAATTTGTAGATGCAGTAGTGGACACGTTGGCAGCATTCATTCATTGGCACCTTTCCGTCTTGACAGACGATAGTTTGGTACATTGTGCTTCAAAAAGGCTTAATAACTACGATCCATGGCGGTGGCGAGTGTGGCTGGTAAGGCCAATTCTTGCTGCAAATGTTTGCCCACAGTAGGTGCATGTGAAAACATGGTCACTTCCACCATCTTGCACCATCTTACGTTTCTCACACTCTGTGTGTGCTTTATCTGCAATCATTTTCTCCTTTGTCTTTATTCCATTTCTGATAGTTGCCCTCCATGCATCACGTTCAGCGGCGACGTGCTCCCAATGTGCATTATCAATGCCTGTATCAATCATGTCCCGCTTACACACATCTTTGTATCGTAGTAGAGGCTGACCCTGAGATCTCTTACCCGTCTGTAATTCACCAAAAAAGATGTCCTTTGGTATTCTACCATCATCCATCCTCCTAACGTGTCCTATCCATTTAAGTCTGCGAGGACTGAGCATAGAATACACCGTCACACAACCTGATCTTTCCAATACTTCAGTATTTATGATTTTGTCTTGCCACTTAATACCAAGTATTCTTCGCAGACACCGCATATGAAAGCTGTTTAAACATTTCTCTTGGCGTGAGTAAGTTGTCCAGGTTTCACTGCCATAAAGAAGAGTACTAAGGACACAGGCTTGGTAGACGAGGACTTTTGTTTTGGCAGTAAGCTTCCTGTTCTCCCAGACTCTTTTTTGCTAACATGTTCATTGTTGTTGCTGCCTTGCCAATCCTGATGTTGATTTCCTGATCGAGGGATAATTTGCTATTTACCTCTGATCCTAGATATGTAAAATGGTCTACTATCTCTAGTTCGGCGTCGTCAATAAAGATTAATGGTACATCATGTGCACCTTATGACATAATCTGTGTCTTATTTTTGTTAATTGTTAAACCAAATTCAGAACAAGCATTGGAGAATGATGATAGTAGGTGTTGTAATTCTTCCTCAGAGTGGGTCGTAATCGCAGCATCATCCGCAAAAAGCAACTCTCTGATTAGTACCCTGCTAATTTTGGTCTTGGCCTTCAATCTCTGAGCATTATAGAGGCCACCATCTGAGCGTGAGTGAATGTATATACCATCATCCTGATCACGAAAGGCATATTTCAGTAGAAGTGAAAAGTATATCCCAAAGAGGGTGAGGGCTAGTACACACTCTTGATTTCAAACTCTTCTGAAGTTGAGCCATCAAACTTGATTATACCCTTCATGCCTGTGTGGAACGATTCCACAATGGACAGAAGAGTTGGTGGGCAGCCAATCTTCTTTAGTGCTTTGAACAGACCCTCACGACTGACCAAATCAAATGCCTTTGTGAGGTCGATGAAGGCAATAAACAGTGGCTGATTTTGTTCCCGGCATTTTTTTTTACGTTGGCAGCAGCAGTAGCAGTAATGGTGACAGAATTTGTAGATGCAGTAGTGGACACGTTAGCAGCAGCAGTAGCAGCAGTAGTAGTAGTAGTATTAGTAGTAGTAGTAGACCTGAATGATACAGGCACTGATATTGCACCTTGGGAGCAAGTCGTCACTGATCGTGTTGCATGAAGGACAAAGATCAGGAAACACAAAGCAGAAAATAATTGCAGATAGATCAGACACTGAAGTCCTAGAAACAGCGTCCATGCCCAGTATCCACACTCTACTAATGAATCTGCACTTGAAACCATCGAACTGGTTTGTATCAACAGTGGCTGTGTCACCAGGACAGCTGCCGTCCAGGTGATGAGGACAGTGCTATTGATCTGGCGCTGGTTTCTCCTTCATTCACTACAGTGTGTAGATGGGGTGTTCTAGGATACTGCTATGTAGCGTCGGAGGCAATAGTCAATGATTTATAATCGGATACGAAAATTGTGGCAAACGAATAGGGAGAGATAACCTAGGGGCGCATGAATACATAAGTTACTACATGACATCATACAGACTACGGTTACCATGGGCAGTGAAGATTGAAAACATCAGGCAGAAGGACGCACAAAGTAACAACAGAGAAAGAACAACACTATTAGCCAACTGAAAGAACTGATGAATATGACATATGAGATTACAGAAGAGAAGAAAATAACGGCACAATCTGCAGGAAGGAGGATGTTTAGCAGAAGGACGTTGAAGACCGATAACATGATAGAGTTTATGGCGTCATAATTTGCCGGTTCAATGTCAGCTCGAAGTCATGAAATCAGCTGTATACAGAAGTCTGTAAGTCACATTGTTTAGCGATTCGGAACGAAAGAGATTTACATATTAAGAGGGATCTAGCTTGGCAGCTGAAGTAAAGTATGTATAAATTATTTATTATTATATTTTGACTGTCCCTCCCATTAACATGGGAACTGTCATATATCAGTCTGTGCGGCAGATCAACATTAATAAAGTTCATTACTGACATGGAGCATCATCGTTCGAAAGATTATTCAGTTCCGTTGAAATTTTGGTTCCCGTTAATCTGCTACAGTGTTTGTGTAAGGACAGCGAGCGTAAATACATCAGTAATTAAAGATTCAAGCATTATAGCAGGTATCATGGCAGCGACCATCACCCTTGCAGCATATTGGTAGAGAAAGGCAGAACCAGGCAGCACAAGTCAAGGTCAAGATTTTCCAGTATGACAGTACAGGGCAAGATGTGGTGAGCAAATTAAGGCGCAACAAGCGTAGAAAGCTTCAGGGCAGGGAAAAAAGCTGGGAGCAGCTACCGTGGTGGAATTATGAGGTGGAGAAGGCCTGGGTGGATAAGCGCAGTGCTGTAAGGAAATGGCAAAAGGCCAAGAACAGAGTTGCCCATCCTAGTCCCTGCATGAACTTAGAAAGAGAGATGCATACAAAAGTAAGCTATTTCAAAAAACTGGTTAAGGAGGTTAAAAGTGAAAAATGGGCAGAAGTATGTCAAAGAGTAAGCACAGACAAATCACTGAAATTGTTCTGGCGACTACATAAAAGCATGAGTGGGGTAGCCAAGAATAAGAGAATTTATGACTTCCAAGGTGCTGACCTCATCTGGCAGAGGACTGACGAGAACAAGGGAAAGGCCCTCTTCGAACGCTATCTAAAGCAGAGCAACCAGACAGACATGAGAGACCGAAATCTTGCGAGGGAGGTCACCTCAGACAGATGCAAGGCCCAGAACATTTTGAATGAAGACACAGTGACAGTGAAAGAAATCAAGGCTGTGCTTCAACAATCAAACAACAACGCTCCAGGGCCAGATGGCATAAGATACAATGACATCAATAGATGTACCGACGAGCCAAAGAAAATAGCAGACATTTACAATAACATATTAGGGAGCGCTAACATAACAGAGTTATCTGATTCCCTTGCCGAAGCCTGGCAAAGACCACACAAAAATTCAGGGATATCGAGTAATAACCATGTAGAATAATTGGAGAAGTTAATTGCCAGGAAAATATAAAGCCAACTAGAGAGGCAAGGTGTTTTCCCACCTACCCTGGGAGGGTACCGTCCAAAAAGAGAAACCTGGACCAATGCAGCAGTTTTTACCCATGATGTCTATGAAGGTTTCCACTCAGGCATAGAAACCTTTGCTGCAGCGATTGATCTTGAGGATGCATACAACAGAGTACCATTGGATTTCTTAATGCTTCAGCTTCTTGAACTCAAGATAAGTGCTTTCCTCCTTAGTTGGATCGCCACAGCCCTCTTCCAATAGAAAGTAGTTTTTAGATGTGGCAGTTGGACTTCGGAACCAACAACAATATATCCTGGCCTACCACAGGGATCACCATTATCTCTGGTGCTGTTCAACGCCTACACTGTGAGAATCACCAGTGAGCATATCACTGGACCGGGGAGGACACTGTCATATGCCGGCGATGTTTTAGTGTATCGTCAGGGTAAGGATAGAGATCAGGTTGCTATGGAACTACAAACCGAACTCAATCACATAAGTACTTGGTGTGTTGAAGCTGGGGCAATGGTCAACCCAACAAAGGCAACAGTGACATGGTTCTCTTTGAATAACCATATTGTCAACACTCCAACACCAACGGTAAATCTGTGTTCAGAGACTGTGGAAAGAACGCAGGCAATGAATTACCTGGGGATACGTTTTGATCGAAGCCTTGCTTATAATGAGCACATAGACCAGGTGATAACAAAGGCCAAGTGGAATTTAGCTGCGATGCGGGTGATGGCGGCAGCAAACTGTGAGCAGCGCCATCTATGTCTTCTATACAAGGGGCTAGTCATGTCTGTTTTTGAGTATGCGATGGCGATCCTGACTCTCAGCCGTAAGCAGATAGAAAAGATGGAAAGGATACAGAACGAAGCTATGCGCATTATTCTTGGATGTACAAGAGATACAGCATGCAGGGCGATGCGCTACCTTCTTGATTTTCCAACCATTGAAGACAGAATACAAATTTACAGAGCACGTGCCTACCTCAGAGTTAACGCAAACACACAACATCCACTGCATAGTGAAATTAGGAAGGTGAAGGGCAGCAGGTTAAAAAGAGGAAGGTCGTGGATGGGTCAAGCCGAAGACATTCTTCAACAGGTAGTGTTCACTTGAGGACTTAGAACCTGGCGAGGAGTGGGTACAAGTGCCAACAGATTTCGGTATGCCCTTTTCTGTTTGCATCCAACTAGACAGAAAATGCAGACAAGAAAATCCGGCTGCTGTGGAGGCGGAAGTACAAGCGTTGATTTTCGAGAATTCGTTAGACGGTGATGCTGTCATTTACACAGATGGGTCAGTCGTCCGACATGTGAGAAGCTCATGGGCCTTAATGGCTCAGGCCGGAGGGAGAATTGTGAAGGAGGACTCTGGTGCTTTTGTTGAGACCACAAGTAGCCTGACTATGGAAGTCATGGCAGTAAGTAAAGCAATAACATGGCTCGAGACACAGACATTCACTAGGGCATGTTTCCTAAGTGACTCGATGAGCTTGCTCAAGAGGATAGAGATGGGATGGATCCGAAGAGAGTGGTTGCTGTCTCTGGAGTGGTCTCGGCTGGCAAAGATTAATTTCATCTTCGTGCCAGGGCATGCGGGAGTACAAGGAAATGAGCGGGCTGACAAGCTCGCAGGTAAGGCTACTGTGGAGGGCGGACGCGCCATGGACCAGGCTGACATTCTGAATGCTCTACGAGAAGTAAGACTTTTGCGAGAACCAAGTGATGACTGTGAATCTACAACCATGGTCAGACTGCGAGAACAGCAAATTAAAAGAGGTGTGGCCAAACAAGAACACTACGCAGGAAGCCAAAGAAGATTGATAAACCAACACAGAACTGGTGTCGTTAGCCGCTACACGCTGCAGGATTTGCTGAGCAGGGGATCCGAGCACTTATGGACTGAATGGTTCGATGTGCAATGAGGATCATCTGTCGACTAACTAACTAACTAACTGCTAATGAAGAATCAGATTCGCTGGGCTGGTCACTTAACTCGCAAGGTGTTAAGAGGTGGATCACAGGCTCCCTAAACAAAATTTTTACGATGAGCTGTGTTGTGGTAAACACTCCCAAGGTGGCCAGAGGAAACGCTTTAAAGACACTCTGAAAATCTCAATGAAAGCTTTTGGAATTCATCATGACAACTGGAAGACTGCTGCCAAAGACCAAAATTCGTGGTGTACATCATTACGCAAGGGTGCAGTCACTTGTGAAGCAACCAGGACTGCAAGAGCTGTAAAGAAAAGGCTGAACAGAAAAACCACTGCAGGAAATCCTCCTCCTGGAACGTCAAGCATTCTTTACCCACAATATCAAGCACAACTGCAGTAGCAGTTATGGTGACAGACTTTGTAGAAGAGGTAAAGGATACGTTAGCAGCAGCAGTAGCAGCAGTAGTAGTAGACCTGAATGATACAAGCACTGATATTGCACCTTGGGAGCAAGTCGTCACTGATCGCGTTGCACGGAGAGCAAAGATCAGGAAAGAAAAAGCAGAAAATGATTGCAGATAGATCAGACACTGAGTGTGTGAGATGTCAGAGGGGGCATGATGGTGAAAATGACCATGGGATCACATGCACCCGCTGTGGATGAACATTTACCATGTGAACTGGTCTATCCAATCACATTTGCTACTGTCATGGGTTGTAGTTATTATGCTTTTATTTAAAGAACAATGTAACAAACTATCATCTGTCAGGACAGCAAGGTGCCAGCAGCAACAGTAGTAGTAGTAGTAGTAGTAGTAGTAGTAGTAGTAGTAGTAGTAGTAGTAGTAGTAGTAGTAGTAGTAGTAGTAATAGTCATAGTAGTAGTAGTAGCAGCAGCAGCAGCAGCAGCAGTAGTAGTAGTAGTAGTAGTAGTAGTAGAGGTAGTAGTAGTAGTAGTAGTAGTAGTAGTAGTAGTAGTAGTAGTGGTGGTGGTGGTGGTGGTGGTGGTGGTGGTGGTAGTAGTAGTAGTAGTAGTAGTAGTAGTAGTAGTAGTAGTAGTAGTAGTAGTAGTAGTAGCAGAGGTAGTAGTAGTAGTAGTAGAGGTAGTAGTAGTAGTAGTAGTAGTAGTAGTAGTAGTAGTAGTAGTAGTAGTAGTAGTAGTAGTAGTAGTAGTAGAGGTAGTAGTAGTAGTAGTAGTAGTAGTAGAGGTAGTAGTAGTAGTAGTAGTAGTAGTAGTAGTAGTAGTAGTAGTAGTAGTAGTAGTAGTAGTAGTAGAGGTAGTAGTAGTAGTAGTAGTAGTAGTAGTAGTAGTAGTAGTAGTAGTAGTAGTAGAGGTAGTAGTAGTAGAGGTAGTAGTAGTAGTAGTAGTAGTAGTAGTAGTAGTAGTAGTAGTAGTATAGGTAGTAGTAGTAGTAGTAGTAGTAGTAGTAGTAGAGGTAGTAGTAGTAGTAGTAGTAGTAATAATAAGTAGTAGTAGTAGTAGTAGTAGTAGTAGTAGTAGTAGTAGTAGAGGTAGTAGTAGTAGTAGTAGTAGTAGTAGTAGTAGTAGTAGTAGTAGTAGTAGTAGTAGTAGAGGTAGTAGTAGTAGTAGTAGTAGAGGTAGTAGTAGTAGTAGAGGTAGTAGTAGTAGTAGTAGTAGTAGTAGTAGTAGTAGTAGTAGTAGTAGTAGTAGTAGTAGTAGTAGTAGTAGTAGTGGTGGTGGTGGTGGTGGTGGTGGTGGTGGTGGTGTGGTGGTGGTGGTGGTGGTAGTAGTAGTAGTAGTAGTAGTCATAGTAGTAGTAGTAGTAGTAGTAGTAGTAGTAGTAGTAGTAGTAGTAGTAGTAGTAGTAGTAGTAGTAGTAGTAGTCATAGTAGTCATAGTAGTAGTAGTCATAGTAGTAGTAGTAGTAGTAGTAGTAGTAGTCATAGTAGTAGTAGTAGTAGTAGTAGTAGTAGTAGTAGTAGTAGTAGTAGTAGTAGTAGTAGTAGTAGTATCTATCTATCTATCTATCTAGTAGTATACTATCGCTTTGAACTCCAGCGTAGTCCAAACACTCTATATACAGTAGTGGACTGAACTTTGCGTGTGAATTAGCTTTCCCTATTAACAGTGTCCCTCGCCATCAAGCAAACCCACTCCGAATAGTAGTCATGATAGCAATACTCTTAGTAGGTGGTGATGGTGGTGGTGGGGGGTGGTGGTAGTGAGGGGTGGTGGTGGTGGTGGTGATAGTGGTGATGGTGGATGTAGTAGTAGCAGTGGTAAGAATTAACGAATGTTTGTAGTTTATTTTCATTTTCAGTATTTACTCAAATACAGTAAATGCAAACTAAAAATGTAGCGATTTATAAGCAAAAAGTATTACCAAGTTGACAGCAAATGAAATCTGGGACAGTCGCATGACCAGGGTACTAGTGTCTGTTGTGTTCTGAAGGTAAATTTCTAACTTGGAGTCGGTGGCTGTGTTCTCGAAGATGGTAATCAATTCATCCTGATGCTCATAAAACAGTCTGCAAGCACAAGAGACAACTGATAATCCTGAATGTAACTTTGTGGTGCAAGGGAAACAGTGCAGATGGGGGATTCAATACAAAGGTTAAGGGACATTGTACAAAAGGAAAGTCTGGCATATTATATAACGATCTGCAGCACGAGAATGGAGGGGGAGGGGCTGCAATGGCAGCGTTCTGATGACTGGAGGGTAGTACAGAGTGTTGTTTTCGTGACAGACTTGTAGAGCATGTTGTTGAAAGTAGAAACTAGTACATTCCGCATGGAGTGGCTTGCATCACTCGAAATGATGAAGGTCAAGAACATATCATGAATTTTCTGGGCAGGGCATGCGGGTGTGTGAGATAATGAACAGACTGATAGACTGGCTGATGCTGAGCGTTGAGACAGATTATGACAAGACTGAAGCAGTGATAGCTCTCTGAGGTTACATGGAAAGCAAACCAAAGACCTAGGTCTGGAGAGGTTGATAAACTGGCTGCTGATGTGCTCTTTTGAGTGGTGAGATCAATTATGACAAGGCTGGTGTGGTGATGGTTCTCTGGGATTACCTGGAAAGCAAAACAAAGACCCAGATCTGGAGAGGCTGATTCAGCTGAGGGTAAGCAGTGGATCTGGGAGACACTCAGTGTGTAGAGAAAAACGCAGGCGGACATCCAATCAGACTGCCACTGGTAACATTAGCATGGGGACTCTTCTTTGGCTAATTGAAGTAGTTAGACGGAGCACTTGTGAGAATGTTCTGAATGCAGTCATGTTGATTCTTGATTAATATTTCCATGTGACCTACTGCAGTCCCCAAGAAACCACAAATCCCAGGTCTGTTTGAGAAGTATTGGATCTTTTGTCTGGAAGAAGACAACTTCTCTTCTGGAAATCTCATCGCCTAATCCCCTTAGAAGTGCTTCCCTTAGAATTACTTCCCTTAAAATTACTTCCATTAGAAGTACTTAATTGGAGCTGTATACATGTCTTCCCTTAGAAGTGCTTCCCTTAGAAATGCTTTCTTTAGAAGTGCTTACCTTAGAAGTACTTAACTGGAACTGTATACATTTCTTCCCTTAGAAATACTTCCATTATAAGTACTTAATTGGAGCTGTATACATGTCTTCCCTTAGAAGTACTTCCCTTAGAAATGCTTTCTTTAGAAGTGCTTCCCTTAGAAGTACTTAACTGGAACTGTATACATTTCTTCCCTTAGAAATACTTCCCTTAGAAGTACTTAATTGGAACTGTACACATTTCTTCCTTTAAAAATGCTTCCCTTAGAAGTACTTAATTGGAACTGTATACATTTCACCCCTTAGAAGTGCTTCCCTTAGAAGTACTTAACTGGAACTGTACACATTTCTTCCCTTAGAAATGCTTCCCTTAGAAGTACTTAACTGGAACTGTACACATTTTTTCCAGTGGTGCCACCAAGCTGGAAGGTCTGTCTTCAGGTAGATCTCTTTGGGAATGGAGTAGTGTGTGGCCATTGGGCTCTCCATAATGTCTTCTTGTGACTCAAATTCAGTCTCTTTCAGCTGCATTTTCAGCTTGGGCAAAAGCTAAAAATGGCAAAAAGTCATGTTGGGAGAGCGGACAAACGAGCGGAATATTGTGTTTGTGCAAAAAAGTCTCAATCAGATGTGGAGAATGAGTGGGTGTGCTGTCATGAACTCAGAGACTCCAGGAGATCATCGCTGGAGCTACAGAGTTTGTGCTCTGTGCGACACTTTCAGCAGGCTAGCCTGCAGAAAGAGATCGAGCCATATGGGACAAAACCAATGCAATAAAGTCGATCCTCTGGCAAATTCTATCAGTACAAGGTATTTATTACAAATGTCCCAGAAACATTTCTGTTGCCTCTACACTTCCTATAGAGGAAAATTCAGCTACAGCTGGATTTGAACCAGAGATCTATTATGTAGTACAGGATGTCACACAACTCATCAGCAAGTTTTTCAGCCCTTGGCCTGTTCACGAAATGTCCTGGTCATTTTATTCCATAGTTGTTTGTATTGTGCCGCTCACTTTAATTCCATGCATGTCTGCACTGGATCCTGCATTGGTATTGCTGACACCTTGCCATCTTGACAGACCATAGTTTGTTATATTGTGCTTCAAAAAAGGCATAATAACTAAAACCCATGGTGGGAACCAGGGACTGAGTTACACCTCTCCCTAGCACAAAGCCTGGGCTGAATTGTTGAGCCCATGTGTTGTCCATGCAACATGATTGCCCTCTCGGCCTGCCTAGTTTACTCCAGAGGAAAGTTAATACCAGTATATCTGAAACACATTTCAGAAGCTGCTGGACCTGTGAAGCAATGCTCCAACTGTCCACCAATCTGAGCTTCGATCCTAGACCAGTTGCTGACCAAGGCTTAGGGCCTGGTCTGCCCTGCCTTGACATTTAGTCTTTAGGTTGCATTTCCTGACACTCTCCCAATTGTGCTCCTCTGTCTGAAGCTACTGGCACAATGTTGGGTGTTGGGTTTGGTGAGTGTCACCCAACATTCGGTGCTAACAGAAAGCACTTAGTACCGTCTACTGTTAATAGGTAACTCAGTCATATCTGACAAAGACCTAACATTACACATAATAATAAGACAAAGTATTGAACTACATCGCCACTCTATATTGGATTTATGGATTATGAACAGGCCTTAGACAGCATTGATAGGGAGTTGAGTTGAGTTGAGCTAAGAAACGACATCACTGCACTCAGGACATTCCCACATACGCTATGTCCTCTCGTTCAACAGCCAGCGAAGAGTCATACTGCTAATGGTTCCAACTGCCATCTGATTGGAGGTTTATGCAGCACTATGGGATCCCACAGAACAGCATTAACTTAAAAATGGCAACATATGAAGGTATGAAATGTAGATTTAGTGTGATGTGGAAGACTTCTGACACCATTATTATTCTTACTGAATACAGACTGGTTATGAAGACAATGATATCTGCTGCCAGAAATGGAATTCAATGGACTCTAACAAAGTGACTTAATGATTTGGACTTTGCCAATGGCTTTGCACTCCTACCTCACACATACAATCAGACGCAGGTAAACTAACCCCACTTGATGAGAGGTCACAACAATTAGATCTAAAAATGCATAGATGTAAGACAAGGATCATGAGATTAAACCAACAAATTACAATCCGATCTTCCTTGGTGAAACCTCACTTCAAGAGGTGGAATCATACACCTATTTGGGAAGCAATGTGGACTAAAATTGTGGAGCAGATAGAGATAATAAAATAAAAATACAAAAGGCAAAATTTAACTTTCATAGAACTAGCCCTTATTTTTTCTTGCCTTATGCAGAAATGTGTGGCTGCTGGTTTTGCTAGTGACTGCTGTTTCCATCGATGATGAACTGTGTTTTCGAGGAGGACTTTTGTGTTGGCATTCTGGCAATGGCATTATGTACAGTGAAATGGTTCTTTACATCTGTTCGAGGTTGTTTTGTTGCGTGATGTACATTTCGGAGAAAAAATGGCGTGGTGCTTAGAAAACATCTAGAACCGGAACAACAATATCTAGAGACATCGAGACTTTGTAGGTGAACATCTGGTTGGGAAAGTGACTGCCAATTCCATCAGGGGTGAACTGTACTGTTCGTTGAGGACTTTTGTGTTGACATTCTGGCGGTGGCATTTTGCACAGTGTGCCTAAGCGGGCCGTTGTTTGTCGAGACTCCTGTCTTTTCCACTTGTCACATGGGGCAGTGAAGAACATTTTATGTGATATTCACTGGCACGGGAACGGAGCATAAAGGGGATGACCCTTTGCTGTGATGTTGGAACCGCGACTAATGACTAATGAATAATTTCATAGAACTAGGAAATGTGATGGAAGAAAAAGGAAGTTAAACTTGGCATTGAATTTAGAATTTTACACTCCAAAGTTGAATCAGTACTCTGTATGGGTCAGAAACATGGAGAACGACTGAAATAATTACTAATAAACTACAAAAATTCATGTATTGGTGCCTGCTCAGAATAGTGGGGACAAAATGGTATTACAAAATCACCAATGTAAAGCTTATGGAGAGTTAATAAAGTTAGTTGATCATGGTCGATCCCTTCCTCTTCTTCTATTTTCACACAATTAGCAATGGTTTCTTTGATAGCTTACCTCACATTTTTAGGCAAACTTGCCAGGTTTAATCCAAGGGCATCACTCCTACTTGAGCTATATGGCTGCAGTGGCACACGCCAGTTTGTCAAATCTGGAATAGTGTAAAAGAATACCAAATATAAGAGTGTGAAAAGGTCAAAAGTTTCTTTTTAAAAACAGCGAGGGACTAGGATTAGCTTCTAGTGTGTAAGAAAGCAAAGATTATTGTTATCTCAAAGAAGAAGAAAATATCACAATGTAACATCCAAGTAAATGGAATACTTCTTAAACAAGTGAATTGGGACAACTATCTCGGAACAGTCATACCATCTGATGGAAGATGCCTTGTAGAGATAGAGCATACATCACTGTGGCAAGGGTAGCCTTTAGCAAGACAGAGAGCATACCAATGAAAAGCTATTAATTGCAGTAACAAAGAGATTACTGAAGTGCTATATAGAACTTATACTGCTATATGCATGTGAAACACGAATAGTTAGCAGAAAAGCTGAGAAACATCTAATCTCAGTGGAAATGTGAAGACCGGCGAAAATAAAAAGAATGCCACTGAAGGACAGAAAAAAACAAAGAGACAGTTCTATAAGAAATAAATAAAAACTGTAAATTGATCGGAGAAATTAGATGTAGACAGCCAAGATTTGTTGGTAAGTTATGAGGAGAGAAAAACTAAAAAACTTTGTGACAAATGTAAAACTGATTGGAAAAGAACAAGGGAAAAAAAAAAAAGAATGCCACTGAAGGACAGAAAAAAACAAAGAGACAGTTCTATAAGAAATAAATAAAAACTGTAAATTGATCGGAGAAATTAGATGTAGACAGCCAAGATTTGGTAAGTTATGAGGAGAGAAAAACTAAAAAACTTTGTGACAACTGTAAAACTGATTGGAAAAGAACAAGGGAAAGAGAGGGAAATAAATACCTGGATTGTGTGGCCACATGGCATAACTGGAAAAAGAACCAGATCTGATTCAAGATTCTAGTGATCATGTGAGATGAGGAACTATGATTGACCATGCTTATTGGCACATGATGAATGAAAGTCAAGTAATTTTATTTAAATGTCTGCCGAATGTTAAGCTAATTGCATATCCTTCACAGGAAGTCACAGTTAACTCCAGCATCTTTTGGCTGATTGTGATTTCTTGGCAAGTAGTTTGCCACAGCTTTCCAAACAACCGCCACTCATACCTTTGTATGAGGAAACCAACACAAGGTGGTATGCTTCCAAATCGCCTGCAGCTGTGTTTCAAACGTGGTAAGTGGGATTACGAATTTTGTCTGTAGCCCCTTTCGCCAGAACCCGTGAAAGACAGATAATAAATAACACATTTACACCAACCCTATGCTACCAATGTCAAACTTGGACATTATCCAAACCACACTTACACAAAATCAACACCTCTGAGATCAGATGCTTGAGAAGCACTGCAAACTTAACTATCCAAGTGAGAAATGATGTTATAAGACAGGCAATGGGATCAACACCTTGTGCTACATATACTGAAAAGCAGAAGATCAAATGGATCAACAATTTCGTTAGAATGCAACACCATCAACTACCAGCACTGGCACTACATCAAAGGAGATCTGATACTAGAGGAAGAGGACGCCTGAGAAGACAATGCATTTACGACATCAAAGATATTGTAAGGATGCCTGAGAAGACAATGCATTTACGACATCAAAGATATTGTAAGGATGCCTGAGAAGACAATGCATTTACGACATCAAAGATATTGTAAGGATGCCTGAGAAGACAATGCATTTACGACATCAAAGATATTGTAAGGATGCCTGAGAAGACAATGCATTTACGACATCAAAGATATTGTACAATCACATAGAGTAACACTATCCAGTGCCTCCCATCGGACACAACTATTCCTTCCACAATGCTTGACAGCACAAGTGGAAAATGATGATGATGAATTTTGTGTAAAAAGTACAAACTAATTTTGTGCTGATTAGTATACACGCCATCATCATCATGTGTCATGAAAGTGGAGGTGCCACTGACAGCCAAGAAAACCAACATACAAGTGAAACTACAGGCAGATTGTTTTGGACGTTCGTTGGCTTTGAACTGAAGCATCCCCTCTGCCGTGCGTCCACCTTGACGAGGTAGAGGGGCTTGAGCGTTCCAATGACCCCAAGAGCTATGCCGACGGTAGCACAGCTACTGGAAGGGTCACCCATGTCGGACAGGTCAAGGGTGAGGGACCAGACGAAGAGACGTACAAACCTGCTGCCTTGCAGGTAGACTGGGGACAGTC
The DNA here is from genome assembly GCA_014155875.1 of Cepaea nemoralis. Lineage (NCBI taxonomy): Eukaryota > Metazoa > Mollusca > Gastropoda > Stylommatophora > Helicidae > Cepaea > Cepaea nemoralis. Next base: position 182,853 of record JACEFZ010004188.1, on the reverse strand, counting down.
AAAGGCTAGGGAAAGCATCCCGAACAAGTGCTTGTCGAAATCGGATGTACTGAGCCACAGGCTTGACAAAGAAGTGCAACGTAACTTTATCATTTCATGATGCCACAGATGAAAATTAATCGTTATGGTGCTAATCCCGTGAAGTCCCATCAGGCGGTGATAGTGCCGGGCCCCCTGCCTCGAGGGGGTCCACCCATGACTACTAGTGGTCACCTTCCCCTGTGCTGTGGAGTCAAGGCACAGAGGAGTAGGTTAAGAGCTATTGACCAAACACCCCGGACACTCAACATACTACAATGGAATGCAGAAGGAGTTTATAACAAGAAAGCCTCCCTAACACAGCGTCTTCATAAAGATAGAATAGATGTGGCATGCATTCAAGAGACACACCTCAACGCCAATCGCACATTTTCAGTCGAGGGATATCAGGCCACACGTTTCGACCGCAAAGGACACAAAGGAGGAGTTGTAATACTTACACGAAATACAATACCTTGCAGCGAAGTATCTGTGATCTCTGACAACCAAACGGAAATTATAGGTGTTGATATAATGATAAAGGACGTGAAAATAAGAATTTACAATCTGTATAGCCCGGCAGATAAGGATCTTACACTCTCAAACATGGAAATAACTGACACAAATTGCATTGTTGTCGGAGACTTTAATAGCCGTTCAGAAAGATGGGGATACCCAGATAGTGACAAAAGAGGAGAAGAAGTGGAGGACTGGGAAATAGACTCAAATCTCCATCTACTCAACAAAGCGGATGACACACCGAGCTTCTACTCCAGAAGATGGATTACCACTTCTACTCCAGACTTAGCTTTCTGCACAGGAGACATCCTCCACAAAATCGATCGCCATGTGCTTGACCAATTAGCAGGTAGTGACCACAGACCAATCAAGCTTGTAATAAATATGGAGTATGTTCCACAGGAGCAAAAGCCTTTGCCCCGTTGGAATTACAAACGAGCAGATTGGGACAGATTTGCCATACTAACAGACAAATATTGTGAAAACATAAATACACGATATGGCAACATGAAGCAAATGGTGGAAAGTCTAAAACAGAGCAATAACACAGGCGGCCACTGAGTCTATTCCAAGAGGAGCGAGGAAAAATTACAAACCATACTGGACTGAAGAACTACAAATTTTGGAGGACAAAGTTGAAGATGCTAGGAAGACCGCAGAGAGAGAACAAACAACTGAAGCGAACATCTCTCTCAAAGCCATCTCAGCAAAATATAAAAGAACAGTAAATCAAACAACAAGAGATTGTTGGAGGAAAAAAACAGAAAACCTGAATTTTGACAGGGATGGAAACAAACTATGGAAACTAGTGAAAGCCATGAACAATGAAGGACCTAGAAACAAACAAATAACAATTAAACAAGGAAATGCCTTGCTTACAGGAAAAAAGGCTGCAAATGCACTAATGGAACACTATGCCAGTGCAAACCACATTGATATAACAGCCGAACAGAAGAAAGCAATCAAAGATAAACAGATACATCATAGATATACAGAGACAGCAGCAGAATATATGATGGCAAATCTAACAATGGAAGAAATGGAACAGGCAATGAATACCTTAAAAAAGAAGACATCACCAGGAAAGGATGGAATCACAAATGAAATGCTAATAGGACTAGGCACTAAGGCAAAAAAGAAACTACTAGCAGTCCTAAATTACAGCTGGAAGAGAGGAATAGTCCCACAGGCATGGAAGGAAGCTATACTAATACCAGTCCCAAAGAAAGGAAAAGACCTGGAAGAACCAAATGGCTATCGACCTATCAGTCTTCTTAGCTGTGTAGGAAAATTAATGGAACGCATTATCAATGGCAGGCTAACATGGCATCTGGAAGAAAACCAACTCTTAACACCTCACCAAGCAGGATTCAGAAAGTACAGATCCACTGAAAATCAAATAACCTATATAGCTCAGGAAATAGAGGATGCCTTCCAAGAGAAAAAGCACACACTAGCGGTCTGGATAGATTTAGAAAAAGCATTTGATAAAGTATGGAAGGAAGGACTGAAAGTAAAACTGCAAAAAATGCATGTCTGTGGGAAAATGTACAAATGGATCAGCCACTACCTTGAGAACAGAACTGCCAGGACAAAAGTACAAGGACAAACCAGCAAAATGATGCTGTTGGAGCAAGGTGTCCCCCAAGGAGGAGTTCTTTCACCAACATTATTCCTAGCATATATAAACGACATCACGGAAAATTTTCCAGCCAGAGTACACACATCATCCTTTGCAGATGACCTAGCCATATGGACATCTGAAGAATATATTAGTACAGCTAACAGCAGAATACAGCAAGCCCTATTAGCGCTAGAGGACTGGTCAAAATCATGGCTAGTGAAGATAAGTGAGGAGAAAACAACATGCACAGTGTTCTCCCTCTCAACTTAAACTCAGCAACCTAAGCTGGTATTGAATGGAAAAATATTGCGCCATGAAGAAAATCCAAACTATCTAGGAGTCACCTTTGATCGTCGCCTGACATGGAAGACACAGGTTGAGAAAAATCGAACAAGAGCAAGGCAAAGAATGGCAATCATGAAAAAGCTTGCTGGTACAACGTGGGGAGCAGATGAGAAAGTTCTCAAGAAGTTATATACTGGACGGGTGAGGCCAGTACTGGAATATGGCATTGCAGCTTGGGCAACAGCAGCTAAGTCAAACTTTAACAAAATAAGTAGAGTCCAAAATCAAGGAATGCGAATCATAACTGGAAGCCTGAAGACGCCTATTAATGAATTAGAAAAGATAACTTGTTTACAACCAATGCAGGATAGAAGAGATAGCAGAGCCCAGCAACAAGCTGAAAAATTTAGAAGATTGACAGACCACCCTATGTATAAAAGGTTTAGTGGTTTTGGAAAGGGAAGACTGAAGCGTAGCAACTTTGTAGAAACTGCAAAACGAAAGATTAGGGCAGATCCCATACTTAACATATCAACAGTCAAGCCCATTTACAATGCACACAACTTCCCAGCTTGGAGACAGCAGCAACTGCCTGAGATGATAGAAAACATTCCTGGTATTGAGAAAAAGAACACTCAGCATGAAACCAAAAGAAGAGAAATAACCCTAAACTACATAAAAGAACATTACCCAAGCAGCAATTGGACCCATGCATATACAGATGGATCAGCCAAAAATTCAGTAGAGAATGGAGGAGGAGGAATTCTCCTAAATTTAAAAAATGGAGTGAAAAAAACACATTCAGTGGCAACTGGAAAGTTTTCAAGTAACTTCAAAGCGGAGGTAGAGGCTCTGAAAACTGCAGCAGAAATGCTCTTGATGGAGGAAAATAAAGAGACGCCAATAGCTATCTTTACAGATGCAAAGTCAGCTGTCTCAATACTGAAGAGCAAAAACAGCACAGAACTAGCTGACCTAAGAGCAGCACTCCATGGTCTATGCCAGAAATCCAAAAAAGTTGTAATACAGTGGATCCCATCACATTGCAGTATACCTGGAAATGAAGAGGCTGACAGACTGGCAAAAGAGGGCGGACGACTACCACAGCCTGACATAGACTTAACCTATAATGAGGCAAAGAGGTTGATAAAAAGCACTTATAGAACCAAATGGGAATCAGAGCATCCAGGCCACCAGAAGGATGATGCATATTACAAACTCGACCGAAGAGAACAAGTAGCAATCTTCAGACTCTGCACAGGACATAACAGGCTGAAATACCACTTGTTCAACAAACTAAAGATAGGAGATACAGATGAATGTAATTGTGGAACTGGTAAAATGACAGCTAAACATTTGCTGCAGGATTGCCCAACATATGCAGAAAAGAGAAAGATATTTTAGCCCACACCTGCTTCATTTGAGGACAAGCTCTATGGAGATATCAACAAGCTCAAGTCGACTGCAGCTTACTTTAACTGTATTCAGGTTGACATTTAAATGTACATGAAGAAGTATTTAGACTGCCACACTTCATACCACAGGCATGTCGGTTACACAAGCCTCCCAGAGGCATGAAATGGAATATTGCTTGGATAGCAAATCCATTACGTGGAAAGTCCGAATCGAAAGCTCACTGTGTGGGCTTCATAAAAGGTGGAAAAAGCGTCCTGGTGGCACAAAATGGAATATTGCTTGGATAGCAAATGCATTACGTGGAAGGTCCGAATCGAAAGCTCACTGTGTGGATGTCATCTGCAAACTGCATTCTTCTGGCTTCTGGAAGAACAGCCTATGGTGAACGGAAGGCCCAATATACGGAAGTGAGGCTAAGCAGCCATGTGCAGGACGTGACGATTCCTTGGGTGAGCCCAGTACCAGAGCGCTGTGTGATGGCTCTGCAATTATGGAAGCCTCCTTGGATGGCGGGGAATGCCCATGGTCTGCCCCTGCCTTCCCTTGAGGGCCGACCAGGATGCCTTTGGCTGTTCTATATGGGCCAGCTGGGATGGGAGATAACACCACAACAGTGAGAGTCTAACGTCCTAAGAAACCCCCCGGGAAGGTTAACCCGGTCAACAAATGCCCGCAGAAGTCGGATGTGTCGGCCTAACGGCGCAAGAACGCAGCTCTGCTGTAAACAGGCACAACGCAATCACGTCTGGAAAAAAACAACTGCGGATGAACGAAGAAGAAGAACTGAAGCATAATCCATACACGTGCAGCTGCTTCTAGTGCACTGGACTGATGTTTTGCATGTGGATTAGCTTTCCATATTACCAGTGTCCCTCGCCATCAGGCGGGCACACTTTGACCTCTGAGGTACTTGTAATTTATGTCCCCTAGTCAAGGACGAGAAGTCAACATTTTAGTCCAACTGACACATGTTGGGATTGAACTCACTACCTCAACATCAGCAAGCTGAAAGTTTAAAGAGCAAGTGCTCTTAACCATAGATGAAACAGATAATTTTGGGGGAACAGAATAGGTTGTGCCACCCAGTACAATACATGATGATGATGATGATTCTAGCTATTTTGTATACATTGAGTTGAGTTGAATCAAAAACTGACAACACAACACTCAGGACATTCCCATGCATGCTCTGTCCTCATTGTCAACGGCCAGCAAAGAGTCCCAATACTAATTATGCCAGTAGCAGTCTGAATATATGTCCATCTGTCCTTTCTTTGGAGTTTAGTTTGGCCAGATCCTCTAGTCACTCCTGGCAGCACAATCATCTCCAAACCGTGATGATCTACCCGTTCTTCTGCATTGTACACAGGGTACCCCAATCACATCTGCCTTATCATGCATCAATAACCAAGGGATGCAGATCCAGTCAATGTGCCTGCCTGTCGTTTCCCACCCCACCAGCATGTCCTGGGGGAGGGGGGATCAACAGATGATATCTAGTTATGATTGCTGAGTGAAAGCCCGTCACTCTGCCCGAAGCATGCCAGTCTTCACCTTTCTCATCATACTTTGAGAGTCTGTTACAACGATGACATCGATGACATGTTTTTATACATTTTCGGAAAGAAAATCATGAAACAAATATATTAAAGAGTATTACCATTTCGATCAACAATACCAGATATCCTCTCACTCCAGATGCATCCATAACTATGTTTCGCTGGCTGCAATATGTTCGTCGTAGAACACATTCCAGCACGATCTGTCAACATACATCACAGTCACCATGTTAAACACACAGAAGATCTTTACAAGACAGCTAAATTATGTGAAAAACTAGTTCTTCACATATACCAGGTCAAAACATTATTAGGGGGAGCGGCAAAAACTAATCTTCACTGCATTTCTTTCCTAGAAACATTACAGGTACCCAGTTTACAAGGCTGGATCAATCAAATTCTTCTTCTTATTTCTTCCGTTTGAAATTTATTGTCTATATCTGCAATGTTGTTTCTTGTATAAACTTCACTGTCTTAAGTTTACTCAGTGGTCAGTAAAATGTATCTTCCACTGTTTTTTCTCTAGGCAAGAAGGTTTGCCTAGATATGTCATATTTGGTCAATCACATAGATGAACTGATCAGAAAATAAACGTTGCCATATCTATGATACATCAAATGAAGTTAGTTGCATATCCTTTACAGGACGTGGCAGTCAACCCCAGCATCTTTTGGCTGTTTGTGATTTCTTGGCAAGTTTACGTTCAGTAGTCTGCCATTGCTTTCTAAACATTGGCACTTATACCATTGTATAAAAACCAATGCAATGTTGTCTGCTGCCAAATCGCCCACAGCTGTGTTTTTAACGCAGTATGCAGGATTACGAAACCCTTCGCGCCATCAAAAGAAGAGATTGGCTAAATAATTTATGGAACTTCTGAACAGACCAGTCCAAAAGACAAGCCAAATGGCTAGCCTGCAGACATGGAAATGGATGTCGACAAACAGCAGGTGAAATTACTAATTTTATGAGAGCTCTCTAATATAAAATGTCATTAATTTTTCAATTATGAAAAGATAAGCTGGAAAAGCTGAAAAAAATAAAATCCAACTGTCACCTGTTGGGGTATCACCCTTGCACTCTGGACAAGTCCATAGTTGCTCAGATCATCCCCACAACATATGGATTAGCGTCTGGCAGCTAATAGTGCCGGTTCTGTGTTGGTTAACTAGACCCCTCATTCTCCCGATGTTCCTCTCGTATCTGGCCATGCCATTTCTTACTCCCGAGTCTCGCATTCTGGGCAACGATGTGGATTCACTGAAGTCAAATTCCTCCGCTCTTGACATCTCTCTAAGGGCTTTAATAACATCGGCACTATCCATGGGCTGGCCATCTGCAGGGGATGCAGAGCCAGTAAGTTTATCAGCGCGTTCATTTCCTTCAACTCCCGCATGTCCTGGAATGAAGATGAAGGTGAGTCTACAGACAACAGACCTCCACAGTGATTCTGTCCACTGTTTATGTACAGAACCCACCTCAACCTTTCAGATCATCTTCATTGAATCACTCAGTACAAACATTGGTGTGATGCTGTGACTCCAGCCAAATGAAAGCCCATGTTAATGCCATCACCTCCATAATCATGCTACTTATTGTCATAGAGTGGGCAGCATCACATTCAAGCCCTATGTCATAAAAAGCGGAAATAATAATTTTGTGTGTGAATTAATTATGTCCTCATGTTCCGCAACTAACAAAATAAGAAAACTGTAAACGCAGAAGCCACAAACAATCAGTTGCACAATTTATTGCCTCGCATATTTTGCTGCATCTCGTCAGGTGCAGAGTTATATATCATATAAAGTGAATAAATTAATAATACTTCAGCTGAAACAATTAAAACACATAGTCACAAGTACTGTTTGAATGTGGAGTATCTGTTATCCCCAATGTAATTTCAAATTTAACATGAACTCTCTCTGTTTGCATAAAATTGGCTGAAACTACCTAATTGATAATGCCAGTTCTTGGGTGAAGGGGATATGGACGCAATTCGTAATCCCGCAAACCTCGTTTGAAACTGTTGCAGGCGATTCTGCAGCTGACCGCCTTTTGTTGGTTTTATTTATAAAATGGTATGAGTGCCAGTCATTCAGAAAGCAATGGCAAACTACTTAAAGTAAACTTGCGAAGAAATTACAAACAGTCCAAAAATTCTGGGGTCGACTGCGACATCCTAAACAAGGATATGCAACTAACTTTAACACTATATTTGAGTAATCTCTAATCTTGAGCAGTCTTTGTTTACTCAAATATAGTTACACGCTAGCAGCTAGGTGGCTTCGTGCTATGGTGAAGTATAACTCCATTCCTGAACCCTGCCAAGGGTTGCAGTTATCTTGCCTTTTTTTGAAGCACAATATGACAAACTATCATCTGTCAAGACGGCAAGTATGTCCAAATTATTCTAAGAACTTTTCTGTATTTTTTAGCTTGGAAGCCATCATTGTCTTCATAAGTGCTTGCAAAACGGCCTATGACTTTCATATGTATGTTTCTACAGGAAAGACACATACATGTTCACAAAAACTTTCCTTTGATTGTTTATTAGCTTCAAATCTGAGTTTCTTAGGATGCTAAATATGGTAGATTTCCCTTGTCTTCCACATCCACATAACTGTGGACTATGACCTCAGCCTTAAGAAATCTCTGAAATTGTCACTATTAAAAGGGTACCCTGCTCTGTGGCACTCTTGCTAACAGCACAATCGTCTGCCAGGGTCCATTTATCCTAGTGGGTACCCGGTCCACAGAGCACTTTTTCTTTTACCATACCATGGTGTGTTTCCTGTCCTCTATTGCAGGGAGATCCAAGCTGATGTTATCATTTCACCAAGTTTGGGTACCATGGCAGCATTTTTCAAAATTTCCAGTACTGTTAGTGCTCATCATGTACGATGCTGGTAAACGTGGCCGGTCTTGTTTCGCTATCTCACACAATCACCACAGTAGTGGATCAGCTTTGTGTTCTTGTCTCAGCCATGCCATATAGCATGGTCATCCAGGTATTTACTTCTCTGCCTTCCCCATGTTCTTTTCTTCTTAATCTTGTCAGTTGTCACCAAGTTCTCTAGTTTATTTCTTCTCATAATGTGAGAAGTCATGTTTTGTTAGTGCTCAATCAATCCATCATGTGCCATGCCGGAAAGCATGGGCGGTCATGTCTCGCCATTTCACTAGATCACCAGAGTCATGGATCAGGTCAGTGTTCCTGTCTTGACCATGCCATGTGGCCAAGCCATCCAGGTATTTTCCTCTCGGACTCTTAGTGCTACAGATGACAAATTCCCACAGGAAGATTACTACCTACACTAGGATAATATCTTTGGGGTCGAGTTGAACTGAGTTGAGTGGCAGGGGAAGACCAAGAGAGAAGATGTTGCACAGTTTGACATCATGACATGGAGGAACATTGGTATCAGAAATGATTGGCAGCACAAAATAAAAGGCTGTGGTGACAATGATCACCAGCACCACACATTATGGACTATAAGAAGACTTGCAGCACATGAGACAGAAGACTGTCGACAGACATGATCACCAATGCCACACAGCATGGACTATAAGTAATCTGGAAAAAAAAAATCAATAAGCAATTTTATTATATCATATTACTACTTTTGTCTACCATACCAGATCTCTGCTGATTCTTGAAACCACTCTGACCCATGAGAGCCATGTCCCCTGGCTCTAAAATGTCCACCGCACTCTCCATCACAGCATTCCCTGTTGACAGTCATCATGTAAAACATACAGCAGAGAAATCTAAAGACAATTTTTAAAATCAAAACAATGTTTTCCCTGCAGTGAATTTGAATAATGAAGACACAAACAATAGATTGCACACTTGATGGCCTGGCATATTTCGCTGCATCTCGTCAGGTACATAATGCAGAATTGACACAACATAAAGTAAAGTAATGAGATAAGTTTTGGAATATGCCAGGCAATAAATTGTGTAATCTATTGTTTGTGTCTTCGTTATTCAAATGTGTAAAATGTTGCATGTCCTTTGCAAGACATTGTAATCAACCCCAGGTTGACTTTCAAGGCAATTTATGTTCAATAGTCTGCCATTAAAACATACTGACCAATAAAAATATGACAATTGCAATGAGAAAAAAAGAGTGTTAAAGTGCTACATAGAACCTGTACTTGTGTATGGATGTGAAATGTGGATGAACAGACAAGCTGAAAAACATCTAATGGCAGTGAAAATGTTGTTTCTGAGGGTAGGCTATTGGAACTGCAATAGTGCCAGGTAGAGAGGGCCTGTACTGAAACATATTAAGGGTAGGCTACTGGAACTGTCATAGTGCCAGGCAGATAGGGCAGGTACTAAAACATGTTAGGGTAGACTATGGGAACTGCCATAGTGCCAGGCAGAGAGGGCAGGTACTAAAACATGTTAGGTTATGCTATAGGAACTGCTGTAGTGCCAGGTAGATATGGCTGGTACTGAAACACGTTAGGGTAGGCTATGGGAACTGCCATAGTGCCAGGCAGAGAGGTACTGAAACATGTTAGGGTAGGCTATGGGAACTGCCATAGTGCCAGGCAGAAAGGACCGGTACTGAAACATGTTAGAGTAGGCTATGGGAACTGCCATAGTGCCAGGCAGAGAGGACTGGTACTGAAACATGTTAGGGTAGGCTATGGGAACTGCCATAGTGCCAGGCAGAGAGGTATTGAAACATGTTAGGGTAGGCTATGGGAACTGTCATAGTGCCAGGCAGATAGGGCAGGTACTAAAACATGTTAGAGTAGGCTATGGGAACTGCCATAGTGCCAGGCAGAGAGGTATTGAAACATGTTAGGGTAGGCTACTGGAACTGTCATAGTGCCAGGCAGATAGGGCAGGTACTAAAACATGTTAGAGTAGGCTATGGGAACTGCCATAGTGCCAGGCAGAGAGGTATTGAAACATGTTAGGGTAGGCTACTGGAACTGTCATAGTGCCAGGCAGATAGGGCAGGTACTAAAAACATGTTAGAGTAGGCTATGGAACTGCCATAGTGCCAGGCAGAGAGGTATTGAAACATGTTAGGGTTGGCTACTGGAACTGTCATAGTGCCAGGCAGATAGGGCAGGTACTAAAACATGTTAGAGTAGGCTATGGGAACTGCCATAGTGCCAGGCAGAGAGGTATTGAAACATGTTAGGGTAGGCTACTGGAACTGTCATAGTGCCAGGCAGATAGGGCAGGTACTAAAACATGTTAGAGTAGGCTATGGGAACTGCCATAGTGCCAGGCAGAGAGGACTGGTACTGAAACATGTTAGGTTATGCTATAGGAACTGCTGTAGTGCCAGGTAGATATGGCTGGTACTGAAACACGTTAGGGTAGGCTATGGGAACTGCCATAGTGCCAGGCAGAGAGGTACTGAAACATGTTAGGGTAGGCTATGGGAACTGCCATAGTGCCAGGCAGAAAGGACCGGTACTGAAACATGTTAAGGTAGGCTATGGGAACTACCATAGTGCCAGGCAGAGAGGTATTGAAACATGTTAGGGTAGGCTATGGGAACTGCCATAGTGCCAGGCAGAGAGGTACTGAAACATGTTAGGGTAGGCTATGGGAACTGCCATATTGCCAGGCAGAAAGGACCGGTACTGAAACATGTTAGGGTAGGCTAATGGAACAGCTATAATGCCAGGCAGAGAGGTACTGAAACATGTTAGGGTAGGCTATGGGAACTGCCATAGTGCCAGGCAGAGAGGACCGCTACTGAAACATGTTAGGGTAGGCTAATGGAACAGCTATAATGCCAGGCAGAGAGAGCAGGTACTGAAACACGTTAAGGTACTAAAACATGTTAAGGTAGGCTATGGGAACTGTTGTAATGCCAGCCAGAGAGGGAACGGTTGATTTATGACTTCGATGCTGTCTTGCTTCAGGAACTGAATGTTTATAACTATTAGGGTCCTGGTTATGTCTGGTACATAAACCCTTATGGTCAGGACAGACATGGACAAGGTCTATTGGTCAAGCAGGGAGTGAGGCATGCGGTGCTGGACATAAGCAAGTGGAATTATAAGGCAAGAAAGGCTCAGAGGATTCAGTTAGAGATTAGCAGCCTCAGTTGGAATATTATAAATGCAAATGGTGCGGTGGATACTGCTGTCACTACGGAGCACTGGGACTGGTTCAAGGAGCTGGAGGAAATCCTAGGGGGCAGGCTTCTCATCTGTGGGGATTCAAAGCTTGGAGCAGAGAATGGGACTACATAGGAGAAAACCGACAGGGGTACGCCCTTGTGGATGCCATAGTTGAGACAGAGGTAGTCTGCATTAATGATTGGAGGCCAACTAGAGTGGCAATGAGACCTGGGGATGCAGATACTGCTTTTGACTTGGCCCTTGTCACCTGGTCGGCAGTATCTGAAATGCAATGGACTGTTTTGGATGATCATAGAAGTGACCACTTGCCATGCTCTGTATTGATTTTCAAATTGAGCAAGTTCCAGGGCCTTCAAGTACGAGCAGACCAACACTATTATTGGACGCATCCAACAGAAGGCATGGATTAGACAGATAGACCGAGCAGACTCACTTTTGTGGACCCCATGATGGACCCCCAAAGTTGAACTTGTGTGGAAGTCTAAGAGAGCAGTAACTAAGCAATTACATAAAATTATGAAAGACACTGCAAAGCACACAAGAGGAACTGGAGATAGCAGAAAGGGTGAAAAAGGAGAAAGTTGAGAAGTTCAAGCTCCATGCAGCAGAGGCCAAAAAAAGCTAAATGAGATAACTTTATAAGTAAGCTGTGAGGTAATAAGAGTATGGGTAGATTCTGGAAACTGCACAGACAAATGCATAGAAAAGACCAGCCTTCACAATGCCAACAGTACATATAGATAACAGCATGCCCATGACAACAGGCAAGAATAAAGTAGAAGCTTTCCTGGAGAGGTTTATAACACAGACAGATCACAATGTTGTTCCTGAGACGAATGTTGCAAATTCCTTGGACTGCCAGAGTAACTAACAACGATTGCCTGAAAGAGGCTAATGAAACTAGAACATTATATACAACAATTAGAAAAAAAGAGACAAACAGCTTCCTTTGGTCATGTGATGAGAAGAGAGGCATTGGAGAACATCGTGACAACTGGAAAGATTGAGGGGAAGAGCGGCAGAGGCAGACCTAGAGAAATGATGTTGGATGGATTGATCCAGAAAACCAAAGACCGAGATCTGTGGAGAGTCATGAATGCCTACACCAGCCGGCATGGCACTTGGTGATGATAATGAGGTCACAATGATGAAGACAACAGGGAGGCTCTTAGAAAACAATTAGCCATTTTCATCAAGAATGACGGCTATGAAGATGTCATACAGGTAGAAGACATAAAGTATCTATTGAAAAAAGCAAATGACACTGCGCCAAGACATGACGGAGTCAAGTACTCCCATATGAACAATGGGGATTTGAAAGAGATGGCTACTTGTTTTAATCTGAGCATTAGCACAGCATCAATGCCCCAAGTGTGGGTGCACAGCTATTTAATTCCACTCCCCAAGCCAGGCCAGGACCATTCAAGACTTAATGGCTATAGGATTATTACCTGGCAGAATACATTTGGCAAGGTATTGGAAAAGATTGTTGCTGTTAAGCTGCAGAAATTCTTGGAAAGGGAAAAGACATTCCCAAGAGGGCTTAAGAGTTACAGGTCTAGGTAAAAATGGTCAAATGCAGTGACATTTGTGCTAGATATTTATGAGGGCTTCCAGAATAGACAGGGAACAATGGCAGCAGCACTGGATCTTGACGATATAACACAGTCAAATATGATCTTTTAATGCACATTTTTATGGAAATGGGTGTTAGTCCCTGGGTAGTGAATTGGATAACAGCTACCATGCACTCTCATAGGATTGCTCTCCACCTAGGTTCATGGGCCTCGGAGGTGTGCTTTATTACCCCGGAATGACCACAAGGAATTGCAATATTGCCTGTGCTAATCAATGTATACACAAGGAAGACAGCCAGCAATGACACACCAGGGGTTGGAAGGATACTTACATTTGCAGATCATGTCCTTGCATATGGGCAGGGGAGAGACAGGGTGCAAATAATGCAAGAGTTGTAGGAGACAGTAAACAAAGTGATTGACTGGTGTACTGAGATGGGTGGTGTCATTAACCCAGATATCTATATTATGGTGTCCTCTGGATAATAGGACTGTTAAGGCTGACATCCTAAGTCGTACAACACATGGCAGAAACATTAACAGAGAGAGTAAATTGAGGTACCTGGGAATCACCTTTGACAGAAGCCCATCATTCAGATATCAGATGGAAGTAGTTGTTATGAGATCTAAGAAGCGACTCTGTGCACTGAAGATCATGGCAGCAATGGACATGGAGCAAAGAATGTTGTTCATAACTCTATCAATATCTGATTCTCTCATTAATTTAGTATGGACTGGGACTGCTCACAGTGTCAAAGAGTCAGCGAGTGAAACTAGAGAGTATACAGAAGGAAGATATGCAGTTGATACTGGGATGCACAAGGGACATAGTAGTGTTATGTGATACATCCTAGCCTTACCTACAACTGCAGACAGACTCATGGTGCGGCAGGTTAAGTCATATCTCTGAGTGGCTGCAGACATGAAACATTCCCTGCATGAAGCCCTAGACACAGTTAAGGGCCACAGGCTGATCAGAGTAAATTCATGGATGGCTCAGGCAGAGGACATAATCAGAGAAGTGTGCATGCTTAAAAACATTGGAAGAGGAACGAGTTGGTCAGAATGCCAGTAGAAAAGTCAAAAGTGTGCAGTGGCATAATAACATTGAAACAAGAATACAGGGGTCAGCCAGCAGGCAGCACTGAATGGGAAGTGCAACTATTCATCCACGATAAATTGCAACCATTGCAACCAGGTGATGTAATATCTACACGGATGGCTCTGTGCTAAGAGGTAAAAGAAGGGCCTGGGGGTGGGATGGAGAGTGAGGGGAGGGGGAGAGCGTTCATGGATGGGTTTGGTGCAGGAGAGCCTGGCATATGATACAACATCTAGACTGAGAATGGAGGTGGAGGCAGCCAAATAGTACATGCATTTGATTGTAACAAACTCATAAAGTATGATGAAAAAGGTGCAGACAAAGATGATTTGGGCAGATTATCAGGCTTCCATTTAAAAATAAATACTAGAGAAACTGTTGGATCTTTACCCCAGGACATGCTGGTAATGTGGGAAATGAGCAGACGGACAGATTAGCTGGGTCTGCACCACTCAGCGGAGGTACTGGTGCATGACAAGGTAGATGTGGTCGGGGATTTTAGAATCATGTGTATAGTGCAGAAGAACAGATAGATTATCACAGTTTGGAGAAAATGGTGCTGCAGGGAGTGACCAGATGATCTGACACTCAATACTCAGAGGAAAGGCCAGACAGACATATAATCAGACTGCTATTGATGCCATTAGTATTGGAACTCTTCACTGGCTGTTGCAGAAAAGAATGGAGCACATTTGGGAATGTTATGAATGCTGTGATGTCGGTTCTTGACTCAATTCCACTCCTTATCTGATGCCTGCACAGGATGCGACTAAACCAGTACAGACTCACTAATGCAGAGAACTAAACAGAATAATAATATAGCGAATAAAGAGGTGAGGTGGGGTCAGCATGGCCTGAAAGGATAAGAATGGCTGTTCTTAAACATCTGATGTACTGATGCCGAGGTTGCTGGTTCAACCACTACACCTGTCTGTTTCACTAAAATGTTGATTTCTTGTCCTTGACTTGGGGACGTAAATTAAAAGTACCTTAGAAGTTGGAGTGGGTACGCTTGATGGCGAGGGACACTGGTAATAATAGGAAAGCTGATCCACACGCAAAAAAATCAGTCCAATGCTAATAGTACTAGAAGTAAGAAGTAGTAGTACGTGAATGGACTATGCCAGAGTTCAAAGCGAGCAATCATGCAAGAAAAGAGGTGAGGACATTAAAACCGGTGCTGGATACGAACATACTAGAAAACCTGATAATAGTATAGTATACTATAACTGGAAAGTCCTTTCTCTTGAACTTACGGGGAAAACAAAATAGAGCGAGACCTGAATTAACGAAATACACAGACAGAAAAAGAGAAAAAAAAGAGTTAAGAATTCAAATCAAGAGATAGCCATTTCAAAGCCTAAGTCGCAAAGTGATTTCTAAGCCATGTGTCAGTATCAGTTTCTTAGACTTCTCACAGTCAATGTTGAATCCGTACCCATGTTGATATTTCAAGGC
This sequence comes from Cepaea nemoralis, assembly GCA_014155875.1. Lineage (NCBI taxonomy): Eukaryota > Metazoa > Mollusca > Gastropoda > Stylommatophora > Helicidae > Cepaea > Cepaea nemoralis. The sequence continues at coordinate 167,172 of JACEFZ010004188.1, read as the reverse complement.
CTAAGTGAAAGACATCGTATCATCTGTCAGTGTCAGTTTCTCAGACTTCTCACACTCAATGCTGGACACGACGCAGACGTCTCGTGCTTGTTTCATGTTAATATCCGGATCAACATTTTTGGAGCTGACATAGAAGACCTAAAAACATATACTATTTTTATAGAATACAAACAATCAGATTGAAAGCCTACAGCCAAGATCTAAGCAAATTCCATATAGTTTTATGTTGTAATCTGTAATAGTATTATTCAGTTATAAGTTATATAACTTGTAAGTCCTTAGTAAAAAATATAATTAAGGATTCAGTTATAAGATATATGCCGGCTCCGTTGAGAAAGGGTTACGAATGCAGTTCGTAATTCCCGTATACCCGCGGTGGAAACTCAACTGCGGGCGATTTGGCAGCAAATCACCTTGCGTTAGTTTTTTTACAAAATAGTATGGGTGCCGGTCGATCAAAAAGCAATGGCAAACTACTGAACGTAAACTTTCCAAGAGATCACACCAGCAAAATATGCTGATGTTCACTGCGACGTCCTGTAAAGGATACGCAACTTATAAGCTATATAACTTGTTAGTCAACAGTTGGTTGGTTGGTTGGTTGGTTGGGCGACGGATCATCCTCATTGCACATCGAACCATTCATTTCATAAGTGCATGGATCCCCTCCTCAGTAACTACCGCAGCGTGTAGCGGCTCCTCACGACACTAGTTCTATGTTGGTTTATTAATCTTCTTTGGCTTCCTGCATCGTGTTCTTGTTTGGTCACACCTCTTCTAACTTGCTGTTCTCTCAGTCTGACCATAGTTGTAGATTCACAGTCGTCACTTGGTTCTAGCAAACTACTTACTTCTCGTTGAGCATTCAGTATATCAGCCTGGTTCATGGCTAGTCTCCCCCCCCCCCCCCCATAGTAGTCTTACCTGCATGCCGGTCAGCCTGCCCATTTCCTTGTACACCCACCAGCGTGCCCTAGCACGCAAATGAAACTAATCTTTGCTAACTGTGACCGCTCCAGAGACAACAATCACTGTCTTCGGACATACCCATCTCTATCTTCCTGAGCATACTCATCGAGTCATTAAGGAAACATGCCCAAGTGAAGATCTGTGTCTCGAGACATGTTAATTGCTTTACTTAATGCCATGACTTCAATAGTCAGACTACTTGTGGTCAAGGCACAAGCACCACAATCTTCCTTCACTATTTGCCCTCCAGCCTGAGCTTAAAAGCCCACGAACTTCTCACTCGTCGAACGACTGACCCATCTGTGTAAATGACAGTATCACCTTCTAAAGAATTCTCGAAGATCAAATCTTTACTTCCGCCTCCACAGCAGCTGGATTTTCTCTTCTGCATTTCCTGTCTAGCTGAATGCAAACTGAAAAGATCGTACATAACTCTGTTGGCATTTGTACCCATTCCTCGCCAGGTTCTGAGTCCTTAAGTGAACACACCTGTTGAAGAATATCTTCGGATTGGCCCATCCACAACTTTCCTCTTTTTAACCTGCTGCCCTTTGTCTTCTTAATTTCACTATACAGTGGATGGGAGTCTCTGTGGCGAAATGGTCAAGCCGTTTGACTCGTGCTCCGAAGGTTGTGGGTTCGATTCCGGGCCGCACCTTTCGGTTTACGAGTTAAATGTTTCGGAGACCGTCGCTAAAAGCTACAGAGTTCGTGCTTTGTGCGACGCTTTCCGCGCTGCGGAAAGAGACCGAGCCATATGGGATAAAACCCGGTGCGATGAAGTCGACCCTGTCGACTTTTAAGCGACAGTGGATGTTGTCTGTTGACTATGGGACAGGCAAGTGCTCGGCAAATTTGTATTTTGTACCCCGCGGTTGGAAAATCAAGTATGGAACATGTGACAACCGAAAAGATTTGCGGAAAGGGGGATAGAGGAAGACAGCTTGAGAAGATTTGTGGGTTTTGTGTCATGACAAGGTAGGGAGTCAACACACGAATTGATCCATGACGTCGGAGATCGTAATTTGTGGAGAGTTATGATCGCCCACGCCAGGCGGACAAGATGCTGGATGATGATGAGCGTATCGCCCTGCATACTGTATCTGTGTTAGTTAGTTAGTCTTTCCTCTTGAGCCTAAGGCGGCGCATAGGGCAGAAGTCCTGTCTCTCCATGCTTGGCGGTTCGCTGCTACCTGTTGTAGATCTTGGATATTTACTTGGCCATTGAATGAGCCTTCTCTAATGATGGTTCTACGCAGGGTCTCTCTTGGTCTTCCCCGTTTTCTTTTCCCTACTGGTGACCATATGAGGGCTTGGTAGGGGAGTCTTGACTTGTCCATTCTGAGTACATGGCCGATGTAGTTCCAACGGCGTCTTCTTATGAAATTGGATACTGTATCTTGCTTAGTCTCTTGTCTTATTTGCGAATTGGTTCTGAAGTCTGTCCAGTGGATGTTTAGAAGTCTTCTAAGACATTTGTTCTCAAAATTGTCTAATTTTTTATCTAAAGCTACCGTTGATTTCCAACTTTCACATCCATACGTTAACACTGGAATCACACAAGAGTTGAAGATTTTAAGTTTTGTGTGTTTGCTGAGTGTCTTTGACTTCCAGATGTTTGACAGTTTATTCCATGGCCGAGGGGTTAGCAGCTTTCTCCGCTAACCCCGAATACTCTCGTCACGTGACGCGACGAGAATTAGCAGTGGTTCGAATCGCAAAAGTGACTTATGAGAGTATGGAGCCGGTCGCTCAGAAAGTCGTGGCGTGCTGATGAGCGTAATCTAGCCTAGGAATCAACATACAGCTGAAAGATGCTGGTGTTGACCGCAATATCCTGAAACAGGATGGAAACGCGGATAAAAAAAAAAAAAAAAAACTAGATGCCAGTGCGATTCTAGATGCTATTTCTGGTGTTGAGTCCCCTGTAGATGTCATTTTACTTCCTAGGTATGTAAAGCTGTTGACTTTTTCAAGAACGTAGCTGTTCAATTTGGTGTCATCTGAACTGTTGGTAAGATCAATAGTCTTTGTTTTTGTGGTGTTAATTTGGAGACCAATTTGCCCTGAAACATTTTGGAGGTGGTTTATTTTCTCTTGGGCATCCGGGTGTGTTGAACTCTGTGTACATGCAAGTATATAAGCATAGCTTCGTTCTATATCCGTTCCATCTGCTTGTGGCTGAGAGTCAGCATCGCCATCGCATACTCGAAATCAGACAGGACCAGACCCTCGTATAGAAGACATAGATGGCACTGCTCACAGTTTGCCGCCACCATCACCCTCATCGCACCATCACCCCGCTTGGCATTTATTAATATTATCACCTGGTCTATGTGTTCAGTATAAGCAAGGTTTCGATCAAATCGTATCCCCGGGTATTTCATTGCCTGCGTTCTCTCCACGGTCTCTGAGCACAGATTTACAGTTGAAGTGTTGACAATATAGTTATTCAAACTGTGTGTAACCTTAGCCATCCTTAGTCAATCAATCAGGTGCCGTCTCCACAATGAAGGTTGGCTGCAATGGTTCTCCGACACTGTCTGTATCTCGCCCTGACTGTAGGCCTACATTCTATCAGGCTGATATTCGTCCATCTCTTGATGTTATCTTCCCACTTGTATTGTTGTCTACCTCTTGCTCGCTTTCCCCCAACCTTCCTATCCCGTATGGTTTTTATAAGAGTGTTATGTTTTTTAACATGGTCGAAATATTTAACTTGCTTCCTCTTTATTTCTTTCATCAGCTCTCATTCATTCCCAGTTTTTCTAGAACCCCTGCCCTTTGTTTTTATTTCCATGAAATACGACATATAGTAATAGTAATTAATTTATAATTAAGGATTCTGTTGTAATATAACCGTTGTATTAAGTTTAAAAGTTATTTAACCTGTACCTGTTTATGTTTTAGTTTTTAACATTTTCTAATTTCATGTTTTTCATTGATCTATTTGTGTTGTTCCCGTCGAAGATACTATGGAACTATGGTCAAATTCGATTCGTTATCTTGTGGTGTCACTACACGATGTAGTAACTGACTTTTACGTTATTGTGCACTGTGATTTCCGTTTTCCTTATTTGCATTTATTTTTAAGGTCTATACACTGTAAAAGATACTGGTGTTGACTGCGACGTCCTGTAGTAAAGGATATGCAAACTAACTTTTAATTTTAACAAACACTGTTATAGTTATTTAATTATAGACTAGGAGTCACACATCATACCTAACTAGTAACTAGTAAACTACTGTTTTCATTTGATATATTATTTATTATAACTTGTAAGTTAGTAAATTGTGTATTCCCAGTCAACAGATATTAATTATTATATCTGATGTAATAAAAATGATATATTTATATGTATCTGTCATCATCATCATCATCTTCCACTTTTGCCATCGAGGCTCGAAGGCGAAATAGTTTATTTATTAATTTATTATTTAGTAAATTGTTCATATTAATTATTATTATTTTATTAGTTGACGTACCAGCACCCGATGGGTGGTACTTGAAAATGTCATTGGATAGTGTCATTGTGGCATTTTAATTTTATAATTATAATTTATATATCCGCAAGTCAAGTGAAGTCAGAGAGAAGGTAGGACCAGGGGAATAATGTATGATTGTATGACACCTTGCCTTGCCATTGTTTTCACAAAAGCTCTGTTTTGAGTATATATTGGGGATTTGCCATCTTCATGTTGCCAAACTGCATCTTATAACACCTTAACTCTGCCTGACCTATGTAAGATGAGGCTATCCTAACCAGTCACATAAAGTCCCATTTTAAACAGCTAAGCTACCATTGTGATTGTGTATGGAAGCTTCCATGTTTGGGTGAAGTGCAGTATGATTTCCTTATTTTGTGTGATCTATATTTATGTTCGTATAATTAAATGATGATCATGATAGTTGGAAATTTCATGAAACATGGCTGTATTTAACAATTCTGCATTGTTAAGATAATTTGATAACCATCAGCAAATTACGATACGTCCGTGTTTGAGTTCAGTATATTTTTTTTTACGTTGACACAGACTTTGGTTATAATGATTTGTTTGTGTACTTGCTTGTGTCATTTGTTTGTCAAGTTTCCTGGTCACATTTCATGTTTTGGGTACTCATGGTGTCAAAGTGAAAGAAGAGCTCATATAGAAGGAAGCTATGCAGGTGATCCTAGGATGTACAATGGACAAGTTGGCAGTGTGTATTTGATACATTCTAGACTCAAGTTACAATCAGAGAAGTGTGCATACTTGATGACATTGGGAGAGGAGTTGGTCAGAATGCCAGAAGAAAAGTCAGACCTGTGCAGGTTTATGATAACATGGGAACCCAATTTTCTTGCAGGCTGCAGAGAATGAGGAGGTTAACAAAAGATTCTCGACAATTCGTGCCCAGGTGATGTAATCATCTACATTGATGACCCTGTGCTAAGAGGCAAAAGAAGTGCCTGGGGGTCAAGGTTAATGGGCAGTGTTTAGTGCATATGATACTAGGTTATCTAGTCTGAGAAAGGAGGTGGAGGAAGTCTCTGCAGTGTTCTGCTGACTGGAGGACACACTACACACGTCATGACTGTAATGAACTCAAGAGCATACTGAGAGGGGTAACGACAGACATCCTGAGTTGAGTCAAGAACTGACACCACAGCACTCATGACATTCTGTGTTCTCCTCCTCATCTGCAACAACCAGCAAAGAATCCCAATACTAATGGTACCAGTAGCAGTCTGATTATATGTCCATCTGCTTAATGCAGTAAAAAAAATCAAAGATAGAAAACAGACTAGGGAAGAAGAAGTATGATATATACTTGTCTCTGTATATGAAAGATGGGCCTGCATGCCCAGTTTGGGACCCTTTGAAAATAAAGTCTTAGGTTTTTGTAGGGAAAATGTTTCTCCACATTATCACAATATCAGCGACTTTGTACTTACTATTTTAGTCAAAGTATTATTTGTTTATTCACTTAATATGATATATAAGCCTGCAGTATGCACCTGATGAGATGCAGCAAAATATGCCATGCTATAAATTGTGTAGTATTTTGTTCATGGCACCTGTGTTTAAAAAAATAGTTTCTTTGTTCATTCTCTGCTGGATCTTAACATATGTTTTTTTTTGTGTGTGTCTCAGTTGTATTCTAACAGAGATGGATAAAGAGGACAAAGACTTGATCAATGAGAATTACGTGGAGATCTTACGTTCATTGACAACTGCTGTAGATGATGTGTGTATTCAGCTGTGGCGTGAACATATAATAACAGATATCATGAAAGAAAACATTTTAGCGGTACGTCTTTGAGTACGTAGCGTTTGTGAAGTATAGTGTTCGTTAACAGCATGCATTGTGATCAAGTCATGCCTGATTGATCAGCTTTTTGTGTGTGCCAGGTCACACAGCTGTAACAAGAAATAAGCTGGGCCACTGTAGAAATGCCACCTCTGTGACAAAGGGGTTACAGACATAACACGTAATCTCGCATTCAATACACGGCTGCGGGCGATTTGGCAGCAGACTGCCTTGCGTTGGTTTGTATAAAAAAGGGTATGAGTGCTGGTAGTTAGTTCAGAAAGCAGTGGGAAACTACTGAATGTAAACTTGCCAAGAAATCACAAACAGTCAAACAAATGGTGGGGTTAACTGTGACGTCATGTTATGGATATGCAAATAAGGTTTTAACTGTAGAAAGCGGACTGTCAATGGACCAGGCTGATATATTGAATGTCCGCAGAGAAGCAGGATGATTAAACGGATCAAGGGATGGCTGTGAATTTGCAACCTTGCCCAGACAGCAAGAACAAGAAGTCAAAAGGGATGAAATCAGACAAGGGCGCTATGTAGCGAGCCAAAGAAGAATAGTTAGCCAGTACAGGACTGGTGTCGTCAGCTGCTGCACGCAAACTGAGATTCTGAGGAGGGGATCTGAGTACTTATGGACTGAACAGTTTCGTGTGCAATGAGGGTAATCTGATGAAAAACTATTTATTGTGATGCGTAGATGTTTCTTTTCTTGTCCTGTGTAACTCGGAACATTTCTTGTCTTGGATGGTTGAGATTTCTCTTTTGGGTCTTTTGGATGCCTCCTCCCATAAGCATATTGTCTTTTCAGGCTATGCCTCTTTGCCTGCCCACATTTTTTGTTGGACTTCTTAGCCTTTGAAGGAACTTCCACAAAGCAGTGTTGCTTTGAAATTTGGTGAAACCTTCGCTTTGATGGGCCACCTTCCAGGGATTATGTGTCCCATTTATGCTCTGACCACATACATAATACTGGATGCCACGAATCAGAATATTTTAACTGTGATTCACATGCCATTTCTGAAGATGGCATTGACTGTGAAGTATAGTTGTTTCTTTCCTGGTCCTATGCCTCTTAGAACCAACATCCTCCGACTTGGATGGTTGAAGTTTCTCTTTTTGGATGCTTCCGGCTCTGTGGTGAAGAGGCTACTAATGCAGTTTGTAATCCCACATACCATGTTCAATAACAGCTGCTGGCGATTTGGAAGCTGACCGCCTTGTGTTGGTTTCCCTGCAATGGTATGAGTGCCGGTTGTTCAGAAAGCAATAGCATACTAATGAACATAAACGTGCCCAGGAATTACAAACAGCCAAAAAATGCTATGTCCTGTAAAGTATATGCAACTAACTCCCGCTGTAGGCATCTCTGCTGTAAACAGGCACAATGCAATAACATCCGAAACAAATAAAATGTAAGACTAGTGAAGAAGAAGATTTATTTTGTAGGTCAGCATGGCTGAATGGATAGGAGAGTTGACTGGGGTAGTGTGTTCAACCCCTACACCAGTCAGTTGGACTAAAATATTGACTTCTCATTCTTGACTTGAGGACTTAAATTACAAGTACCTCTGAAGTCAGGGTGGTTTCGTCTGATGGCGAGGAACACTGGCAACAGAGAAAGCTAATCCACATGCAAAAATCAGTCCAGAGCTACTAGTATTAGTAGCACGTGTATGGACTATGCTTGAGTTCAAAGCCAACAAAGGCAAATTAAAAATTTTTATTTTGTGGGTGTGTTTGTTTATGTTGCAGGATCACTATAGTTTAGTTTACTTCTTTGTGATTCCACTTGTCCAATGGCCTGATGATCAAGTATTTGAAATCCCCCAGAGGCAGGTATTTAAAAATTGACTTAAGCTCATGTTTTGACCCGGCCCAAAATGGTGTCCGGAAATGTATTGGGGGTACAGGCGGTTGTAGTGATATTGAAATCGCCTAATGAGTGGTTATTAATCACCTCTCATCTCATCTTGAACCTTGCGGTGTCGAGGCGAAGCATAAACAGCTGGAGAGTGCCCGTTTATGGACTTAATGTATCAATATTCCCATGGACTGCTATTCCTTCTTTCGATCGTTTACATGGCTGGCCTCTTCCTCTGCTTCCATTTGGTCTGTAATTCATTGCTTGTTGTGGTATACTGTTAGTTGGTAATCTAGTTATATGGCCAAACCATTTAACTTGCTGTTTTCTAATGAAATCTAGCGCTGCTAGGTTTCATCAGGAAAAAGCAAGTTAAATTAATGATATGAGTGTTGATTGTTCTATACAAATATGGGGCTATCACCATATACCCAATAAGTCTCAAGGTGTGAGAAAGGGTCATTTACTTTTGTGTATATAATGTGTACGTACATACATCCATCCCTGCCTACCTATCTAGCTACATACATACATGCATTTACTTTTGTGTATATAACACATGAGTACGTACATACATCCATCCCTGCCTACCTATCTAGCTACATACATGCATTTACTTTTGTGTGTATAACACATGTGTACGTACGTACATCAATCCCTGCCTACCTATCCTAGCTACATACATGCATTTACTTTTGTGTATATAATACATGTGTATGTACATACATCCATCCCTGCCTACCTATCTAGCTACATACATGCATTTACTTTTGTGTGTATAACACATGTGTACGTACGTTCATCAATCCCTGCCTACCTATCTAGCTACATACATTCATACATATGTGCATTTACTTTTGTGTATATAATACATGTGTACGTACATACATCCATCCCTGCCTAACTACCTAGCTACATACATTCATACATACATGCATTTACTTTTGTGTATTTAATACATGTGTGTGCGTACGTACATCCATCCCTGTCTACCTACCTAGCTACATACATTCATGCATTTACTTTTGTGTATTTAATACATGTGTACGTACGTACATCCATCCCTGCCTATCTACCTAGCTACATACATTCATACATATATGCATGTGCACACGTGCACGCACACACACAGACAGAGAGACCTGCATACCTACATACCCATTTTTCTGCATACCTACATATATGTTTACGTATCTTTCCATATTATAGAAAAGTAGTCCATTAAAGAGAGCAGACGTCCTTCTGGATCTTATTGTGACTAGGGGCCCAAAAGCCTTTGAAGCATTATATAAATCTGTCCTGGATGCCGGACTGTTTGACACAGCTGATATTCTTCATCCTGAAAGGAGTCCTCATGAGACAACAGCTAACAATGCACACTGAAGGAAGTGACGGTAAGTCATCAGTGAATTGGTGACGAGGTTGCAGCTGTGGATTATTTGGAAGCGGGGCCCTGTGCTGGTTTTCATACAATGTTACGAGCGTCTGTTGTTAAAAAAGCAATGGCAAACTATTGAGTGTAAACTTGCTTAGTAAATCACAAGCTGCCAAATAATGATGGCTTGACTGCGACGTCCTGTAAAGGACTTGCAACTAACTTGACCCATTTTTTACAACATCAATGAAGAGATTGACCCAATGAAGTGTGCAGCGTTATCAAAGATGCTCCTATTTCTTAGCCTTTAACCCAAAAGAAGGGTTTAGTTTGAAAATTAGAAGTGATTGTAATTACAAAGAAAAAATGCAACATCAAAAATGAATGGAGCAAGTTTGAAACAAGTGAGTGTATTTGGGTACTTTAATAATAGCAGACCAGTCTCTGTGGTGAAGGGGTTGTGAACACGATTCGTAATCTTGTATACCCGGGTTTGAAACACTAGCGGTGCTGGTTTTTTCGAAAAAGGTATGGGTGCCGGTCGTTCAGAAAGCAATGGCTAAACTACTGAACGTAAAACTTGCCCAGGAATCATGAACAGCTAAAATGCTAGGGTTGACTATGTCCTGTGAAGGACATGCAACTAAATTTTTGCCGGTCTCCCTGGTGAAGGAGTTAACGACTTTCTCTGTAATCCCATATATTCATGTGAGGAACACAGCTGCGCGAGATTCGGCATGGGATCGCGTTGCATTGGTTAATTACGGGGTATGTGAGCCAGTTGCTCAGAAAGCAATGGCAAACTACTGAGCATAATCTTGCCAAGAACATCAACAACAGCTGAAAAAATGCTGATGTTGACTGCAACGTCCTGTAAGGGATATGCAACTTTAAAAAAAAAAATAATAGCAGATGGACGGTTATTTCAAGAAATTAACTGTAGAATAGGCCCAAGTAAAAGCTGTTTTACACAAGATGAAGAATGTTCTCTGTAATATAGCTTTGTCAGCTGAGGGGAGAAAAGAGTTCTTAAGCACTCTTTTGAGTCAATCCTGATAAAGAGAAGTAAACAATCATAACAACAGAGATGAGATCCCTTAGAATAGCTGTGAGGGTAACCGTGAGAGATAGAATTAGGAATGAGGAAATTAGAAGATGTCTGAAAAAAAATCACGCACTTCATTAAAGAACAACCGATTATTGGTTTGTCCACCTCACAAGAATTGCCTGGTACTATCTGCCACAAAGAGCTACATTGAAGAAATATAATGGATACAGAGTGAGGGAAGGCCACCTAAATGATGGAGTGATAGTATCAAGAACAACCTTACAGAAATGAATATCAAGTTAGAAAGAGCGCATAAAAGTCGTTACATCTCCTTCAGCACTTCACTGAGGCAAATGGTTCCATCGCCCTGCTACTGAGTTGAGTGCATGGAGCGACACTGTGAGTTGTGGATTTAATGTGGAGTGCTTTTACATCTGTCCGCAGTTGTTTGTGTCATGAATTGCATGTTCAGAAAAATTGCAGGCGCCGGTTGCTGAACTAACTGGGTTTGCCTTATGCAGCAATGTGTGGCTGCTGGTTTTCTAGTGACTGTCGCTTCCATCTATTATGAACTATTTTTCATGGTGGACTTTTGTGTTGGCATTCTGGCAGCTGCATTATGCATAGCATAGCTGTGCGGGTTATTGGTTTGTTGAGACTCCTGTCTGTTCCACTTTTCACATGTTGCAGTGAGGAGCATTTTGTGAGATATTCACTGGCACAGGAATAGAGCATTATAGGGCATCCCTTTACCGTGATGTTGGAACCGCGACTGACTGACTAACTAACTAAATGGAGGAGCAGAAGATCTATCTTTAACATGTTTTACAAAATTAGTCGTAGCACTCGGGATATTGGAGCTGCAGTGGCAAGAATGCTGACCTGGTGGTCGTTGGTTCATATTTACATCAAGGCAGACCATATTGACCCAGTTTAAAGTGAGTACCAGGAGATGTCACTGGAAGCAAAGACAGCCAGCGTGATATTGACCTCATGACCCCTAGAGGGCCATCTGGTCAATTGACATGAAGCTAGCAGCATATATCCAATAATTTCTCAAGGCATATAAATATAAATAAGTCCTTTACTGTTTAGTTTACTGACTCAGGATATGCCCATTCTCTATCTTTAGAACATTTAGAGTGTAGGAATGAATGATAGGATAGTAAAAGAGAATCCCGGAAATGTTAAAAAATGACTGGTTATTTGAAAATTGAATTGCTCATAATAAATGAATTAGTTGAGTTGTCAAGAACCGAGGTTCCAGCATTTAGGACCTTCCCATACGTGCTCCGTCCTCATCTTCAGCTGCCAATGAGGAGTCCCAATACTAATGGTACCAGTAGCAGTCTGATTGTGTGTTCATCTGGCTGATCCTTTGTGTTGGTCTGATCCTCTGGTTACTCCCTGCATCGCCATTCTCTCCAGGCCGCGATGATCTATATGTTCATCTGTGCTATACACATGATCCCAAAGTGCCTGGACCACATCTGTTTTATAATATGCCAATACCCCGCCAGGCGGTGCAGACCCAGCCAATCTATCCACCTGCTCGTATCCCGCCACACCAGCATGCCTGTCATGGGGGAGAAGGGGAGTGAATCCAACAGATGTTCTAAATTATTGATTGTTGTATTGAAGCCTGCTGCCATAAATAAATAAGGTGCTATCTTCCACAGCATCAGAGGGTACATTCAGCACCCAAGCCTTGCATTCACCTCTACGGAGAGCCCACAAGAATTTTGGGAATGAGCGTGTTGCCTGCCTACCAGGGTGGAATCAAGTCATTACGGCCCACAATTCTTCAAATTCTGCAGGAGCTGGATTCTTCAAAAACACAATACATAGTTTTAATTCTCAGTGATTAACTGCTTTTATTGATTATTTCTGTCTTTAGCAGACTGGTTTTATGTCATCAGTAGAATTGAGTCCTACTAGTGTGGAAAGTTCCATCACAACAAGCCCAGGAGCCGAATGTCTATCATCATCATCGGGGAATTATACCATCCCCCGATCGCAACGATGGAAAGAAAACAGAAAGAAGAAAATCATTGACCAAGATGAATAATGACAAATGCAGAGATAGCTAGTACAGTAAAAATTAGTGAACGGACAGTTAATAGAATTTCACACAACCGACTGAACATGAGAAATGTGTGTTTCCGCTGGGTTCGCGTGTAGCGACATGTTAGCTGAAGCAAATAAGGATAAACTATCGACAGTTGCTCAAAAAGGATCAGTCAGAAAATATTTTGATGATCATGGTGACAGTAGATGAGACTTGGGTTCACCATTACGACCTTCAATTAAAAATGTCCAATGCAAACTACATAGCAAATCTGGGTTAATGTTTGTATGCCAGAAGAAGAAATGTCTTTTTAATGGCAATCATTTACTGATTTTTCACTGTTCTCTCTAATAAGAGCTTACATCATCATGTGCCTTACAAACTGGAATAAGTATTCATGTTTCACCACAGATCTCGGTCCTTAGTGTTCTGGATAAATTCTATTGATGACATTCCTCCATACCATCTTCTTAGATCATGGTCTACCTTTGCCTCTTTTACCACTGATCTTTCCAGTCATCGCAATGTTCTCCAGTGCTTTTTTTCTTATATAATCAAAGACCACTGTTATAGTTCTTTATTTTCGTTAGACTGTGACCGTCGAAGGTATTTGCAACATTTGTCTCAGAAATTACATCTCCGCTGCTTCTAAGCTCTTCTTAGTTTGTTTATCACATTCTAAGAGTTCCTATCATATGACAGAATGTACAGAGCTAAACAATTAGCTCTCTCGCTGTTTGTGCATTTGTATTATATATATATATATATTATACTCATTAAATTGGTGTATTCGTTTTTCTTATTTTTCATTTAGCCTTGAAAGAATGGTGATTGCATGTGGAAAGTAGCTATATTTGCATCTTGAGGTAAGCAAGGCCGATAAGAGTGCTCATTCTTAAGCATGCTGTATGCTGATGCCGAGGTTACGGGTTCAACCTCTACACAGGTCAATTAGACTAAAATGTTGACTTCTCATCCTTGATCTGGGGATGTAAATTACAAGTACCTCTGAAGTCAGAATGGGTTCACCTCATGACAAGGAACACTGGTGATAGGGAAAGCTAACCCACATGCAAAATTCAGTTAAGTCCACTAGAAATGGTCGCATGAGTATGGACTACACTTTAGGTCAAAACAAGCGAGCGTCAAAAATAAAACTGAATCTTTTGAGAGATAAATTCAGAAGATTGATGGGCTCTTATTGACTGGCATCTTGCCGTCTTGACAGATGATAGTTTGTAAAATGGAGTTATACCTTCCATAACGCAAAGTCTGGGCTGAATTAAGAGACCATGTGTCGCCCATGCAGCATGATCCCTCTCTCAGCCTGTCTAGTTTGCTCCAGAGGAAAGGTAACACCGATACGCCTGGAACAAGACAAGCTGCAGAAGCTGCCTGATCATTCATTCAGTAGCATGTCCTTTGCAGAACCTCGCTCCCATAACAACCTTCCGGAAAACCTCTTGATCATAAGCAAGATGTCCCGCGTCTGATACACCCATCTGGAGATCATCCGCCACATCCTGCACCCATCTTCTCTTTGGCCTTCCTCTTCCTCTCTTCCCAGGCACATACCCTTCCATCATTGTTCTCTCCAAACTTTCGTGACGTTTCAAGTGACCGAAATATTTCAATTTTCTTTGTTCTATCGTCTTTAATAGCCAACCTTCTTCAATATTCAACTCTTGAAGTATGGATGCATTTGTTCTTTTCTTTACCCAAGATATTCCTTAAAGCAATACTCTGTCCGCCTGTCGGAGCTTCCATCCTAGACCAGTTGCAGACCAAGGCTTAGGGCCTGGTCTACCCTGCCCTGACATTTAGTCTTCAGGTTGCTTTTCCTCGCACTAGGGTAAGGCTTGTACCCTCCCAATTGCGCTCTTCTGCCCGAAGCCGTTGGCACAATGTGGGGTGTCGGGTTTGGTGAGCGCCACCCAACATTCAGCACTAACAGAAAGCAGGTAGTACCGTCTACTGTCATACGGTAGCTCAGTCATATCTGTCTAAGACTTGACTATCATACTGTAGCTCAGTCATATCTGACTAAAACCTGGCACACATATAACAGGCAATGGAAAGATGATGTGATCCGTGGACATACTGATCAACATCATATGCACCGACTACTGGCCCATGCATTCATGTACCTCAATAGATCTAAGTCTTTGAGGTTCTTAATCAGATCTTTTGAGTAGAACATACCTGACATTAGAAAAATTGAAAGCTGTAGGGAAGCCATCAGATCCACTGATTTTGAACCTCCTGTCTCCAAGTGATGATGGTAGTAAGGTGCTATTCCTGTGTATTCTTTTATCTGTCACAACTGGATTCATCCTCCAAGAGATGACTGCAGAAGCTGTTATTCCTGTGTATTCTTATATCAGTCACACCTGAATTCATCACATAATTTGTGTGATTGGGGTTTGTCTTTCCAAGATGCACACATGCTATAAATTTTCTAGATTGCGAAAGAAACACTAAATCTGAGGGAGCTTCAAATGAAAACCTTAAATGTTTTTTAAAATTTCTTCTGAAAAAGTAAAGAACAAATTATCATTTTTGAAGTAGTCACAACTGCGTTCAATGCAAGTCCTCCAGTGTCAGTAAAGTGCTTGGATTCCAGTAGAAAAAAATTCTCTTAGTCACTACTTGATGTGCCTGCCCCGATCGTGAAGTCTGTCACAGAAGTCGTGCCGTTTTGAATCTTCTGACTCTACTCATACACTTGCTGGACTGATAGGCATGCATCGCCATACTGGACCTTCTTTCGCTGATTAATTTCTATGGTTTCACCCCCTTCACTGATTGAAAAAATGGATAACTGAATGCTGCTCCTCTTTAGTGCATGTCAAAAGTGGGGCGACACCTCTAAACTGTCCTTATGACTGCACCGTGATGTCACGTGCTTAACGCTCTTGACATTCTTCACAACAATATTGACAGGTTACAAGACAATGACATGATTATTGTAATTTCTATCACACTTTTCAGGTTTGCATTTGAGCCCCCTCTTATGATTAAGAATCTCAGCCGATAAAAAATAAAAACTCTCAGATACAGGCAAACATTTCAACTGAAATATATATTAATGGGACAACAAGAACAAATCTGATTATAAATATATAAATGAACAATGCAAGTTTGTACTTTGCTATGTGTGTGTCCAATCCTGGATTATTCTAACTGAACACTGCAAATGGAAATATCGAAGGAGAAATATTCCAGAGTCTGTAGGTGTTTCTACTATATATCATAGTCATCATCATTGAAAATATTATAATGTCAAATTTAGCCTTCCCATTGGCCTATTGGACCTGTTATTTTTTATTTGCAACTGCTGAGGAATTTTTTATGTGTACACCTCTGAGTTTGTCGCCCTTGTCTGAGAAAGATAGATGTTTGATACACTGTCCTGGGATCTAAGGGTAGAATATGATCAATTTTCGTATTTTGAAAAAATAGTCTATACTGTGAATTGAACCAGGTTTAACTGTGAATTGAACCAGGCCAGGTTTACCTGCGTTAGAGGATCACCTGTAAGCCACTGTGCCCCCCTCCCCCTTCCCTGAAGACTAGGATTCAAGGTCACAATCCAAGAAATCTTGCCAGAGCAGTGCAGAGATTAAACAGTATTAAGAGCCTACGACACAACACCAGAAAACAAATTAAAGTAACATTTATTAGACATTCATCTTCCATGTGACAAAATAAGCATGTGAGTTATGTACCATTTTGTAGCCACTTTAAGAGATAAATTCATGAGATTGATAGACTCTCATTACAGGTGATGGAAAGAAGTAGAGATCAGTGGAGACACTGATCATCATCATATGCACTGCCTACTGGCTTTAGCATTCATGTATATCCACAGATCTAAGTTCTTGAGGTCCTGGATCAATTCTGTTTGAGAACAAACTAGAAAATACAATTAAAGAAGAAAATCAGGGTTTTTAGACTTAAATGTTACAGAAAAGTTCTTTGAATATCACTAAAATTAGTGGAACTGCGGTAAATCTGTGGAAATGTAAACAATATAAAATAACACAAAGTAATGCAGCTTTACAGAACAGAATTACAAAACAAAAAATACAGGACTTTGCAATGCAGACTAGCCTTCATCAGCAAACAAATAAAGAAAACACAACATATAATCACGAAGAAGATCCTCCAGTGACTACATTAAATTAAGGCATAAGAATGGGGTGAGAACAATGAAGAGAAAATGAAAATTTGAGAAGACAACTACTTATATCAGTATCGCTGGCACCGTGGCGAAGGCTTTACGGATGTAGTTCGTAATCCCACATACCAGCGTTCTAAACACAGCTGCGAGCTATTATTTGGCAGCAGACTGCCTTGCGTTGGATTTTTACGAAATGGTATGGGTGCCGGTCGTTCAGAAAGCAATGACAAACTACTGAATGTAAACTTGCCAAGAGATCACACCAGCAAAAAATGCTGGCGTTGACAGTGGCATCCTGTAAAGGTTATGCAGCTTTTTTTTTTAAAATCTCATATCACAGCTTTGAGTGTCGGCCAGAACCTCTGATCACTCCCTGTGGCACCATTCTCTCCAAGCCTTGATGATCTATCTGTTCTTCTGCACTATACACAGAATTTCAAAGGGCCATTCCGTATGTCCTATCATGCACCAAATTGCACACAGATAGGAAGGCATGGCTTCTGGAAGAAGAGAGGACATTCTCTCCACATATGGGTGCTCAGTCTGTTCCACCGCTTTCTCCACCTCAAGCGTCCGACCACCTCTCCCTTATCCATAGGTAAATTTTTTTTTTGCGCTCAGTCACTTTGAACTATTTATGATAGTAATTGACTGAATTTTGCGTGTGGATTAGCTTTCACTATTAGCAGTGTCCCTCGCCATCAGGCGAACCCATTCCGACTTCAGAGGTACTTGTAATTAACGTCCCCAAGTCAAGGACGACAGGTCAACATTTTAGTCCAGCTGTCCGGTGTAGGGGTTGAACCGCTTACCTCGACATCAGCACAATGGATGTTTAAGAACACGCGTTCTTACCCCTTCGACAATGCTGACCTGCGTCCATAAGTAGGTCTATCTACCACCGAGAGGTGCATTCCCTGCCAGACTATCAGCATGTTCATTCCCTC
Source organism: Cepaea nemoralis (assembly GCA_014155875.1). NCBI lineage: Eukaryota > Metazoa > Mollusca > Gastropoda > Stylommatophora > Helicidae > Cepaea > Cepaea nemoralis. The sequence goes on along the minus strand of JACEFZ010004188.1, from coordinate 149,416 downwards.
GGTATGATCAGAGCAGAAAATCCATGCAATTCTCACAATCTGTGACCTCTGAAGTGAGGCAAGCCATTATACACTAAATATTCCTTTCTTCACCTTATTCATCAGCATCATCCAATGCCTTGCCGGCAGGCGTGAGCGATCATGCCTCTCCAAACATTACGATCTCTGACGTCATGGATCAGTTCGTGTGTTGACTTCTAGGAAGATGGAAGGGATACTGCAGTGGAATGTAGGATATGAATGAAACATAGAACCAATATTGGGGGGGGGGGGGGGGCTGCGTGTTCTCGATGTATGGTGTCCGCCTCGAGTGCTGGAGGTCCCGGGTCAAGCCCCGGTGATAAACTGGATTTTTTCACGTGGACTTCTAGTAATAAAATTTCCCCTGGTCTCTGGGTAGTGAGATCGGACGCCCGTGTGTATTGTTGAGCACGTAAAAAATCCCTTGGCAGTTGGAAATCGAAAAAGAGTATTTTCAGGACCCTCGCCGGTGCTACGGAGTTCGTGCACTTAGCTGCGTTTCTCCAGAATCAGATTTGAGTTAGGAGGAGAACGGAGCACTTATGGCTTGCACCCGTGTGCCGTGATGTTGATCCATAGACTAAACTAAACTAAACCTCATTAGATTAAATTGTATGGACAATAAAGAACCTGAAGAATGGTAACTCACCAGGATGTGATGAGATACCAGCTGAATTAATTAAGCTGGAGGAGAAGAAAGCATACAAATTTATCACGCATTATGTAAAAGCTTATGGAAATATGGTATATAGCCAAAAGATTGGAATAGAACTATCTTCATTCCAATACAAAAAAGGGCAACTTGAAATTATGCACCAACTTCTTCTTCTTTCGTTCGCTTGAAATATGTCTATAACTGCAATGTTGTCTTTTGTATGCATTTAACTGTCTTGTTTAGTTCACACAGCGGTCCATAAAGTTTATCTTCCACTGTTGTCTCTCTAGGCCAGAGAGTTTGCCTAGATATGTTATATTTTGGGCAGTCTTGGAGTATGTGCTCTGCTGTCTGCGACGCCAATCCACATGTGCACATGGCTGTTTCACAAATCTTGCATTTTGTATACATGTGGTTACGTAATCTATTGTGTCCTGTTCTGAGGCGCAGAATAATGACTTGTTCTGGTCTGTCCATAACGTGGTAGTCTTGAATAGGTTTTGGTGGCCTTCTGACTGATCTGGTCATTCTTTTCTTTTGGTGGTATGTAACGGGCATATCAGGCTGTTCTTCTTTGGATCCTTCCTTAGCCATGCACCAACTATAAGCGTTACCCTGATCAGTCATGCAAGTAAAATTCTACTAAAATCATAATGGGAAGACGTCGTAAGAAAATGGTAGACGAGATTAACGTGATTAAAGCTTGATTTAGACCAGGAAGAGGAACAAGAGATCACATACTCAACATGCGTTTAATAATAGAGGTGTGCAGAGAATTTAATGTAAACCTATTTTAATGTTTTGTGGATTATTCAGAAGGTATTTGACTGTACAACATCAGAAACTTTGGAAAATCATGAGGCTTTCTGTCACACGTAGTACAGCTAATAAAAAATGCTCGATATTCGATATGTTGTTTGTCCATCAAGAATGATGATGACCATTCATTTCATCCAGTGGGGTTGAAGGTGTGGAGCCGTGGGTTCTGAGATGGCTGATAAGGCCTATTTTGGCTCGAAATGTTCTTTGACAATGTGGGCAAAGAATGCTTGACGTCTCTGGAGGAGGATTTCCTGCAGTGGTTTTTCTGTCCTGCCTTTTCTTCACAGCTCTTGCAGTCCTGGTTGCCTCACATATGACTGCACCTTTGCGCAATGATGCACGCCACGAATTTCGGTCTCTGGCTGCAGCCTCCCAGGTGTCATGATGAATTCCAAAAGCATTCAGTGAAATTTTCAGAGTGTCTTTAAAACGTTTCCTCTGGCCACCTTGGGAGCGTTTACCACAACGCAGTTCGCTGTAAAAAATTCGTTTAGGGAGCCTGTGATCTGGCATGCGAGTCAAGTGACCAGCCCAGCGAATCTGATTCTTCATCAGTAGAGTGTGGATACTGGGCATGGATGCTCTTTCTAGGACTTCAGTGTCTGGAATCTTGTCTTGCCATTTAATCTTCAGTAGCTTCCTTAGGCAGACTGTGTGGAAGTGGTTTAATTTCCTAGCGTGTCGCTGATAAACAGTCCAGGTTTCACAAGCATATAGCAGTGTGGATAATACAACTGCTTTGTAGACTTTTAGCTTTGTTTGCAGGCTTATTCCAGTTCTGTCCCATACATTCTTGTACAGTCTGCCAAAGGCTGCACTGGCCTTGGAGATTCTTGCATTCACTTCGTCATCGATTGTGGCAGCTTGTGACACGGTGCTGCCAAGATAGGTGAATTTGTCCACAACACTTAGTCTATGATCATTCACTTTGATATTCGGCACAGTGTGATTATTCCCTGGAGCTGGCTGGTACATAACTACAGTCTTCTCCAAGTTGATATTGAGCCCAAAGTTGGCACAGGCATGTGAGAAAGCTGAAACATTATGTTGCATGTCCGCCTCTGAGTTGGCGTATAGAGCGCAATCATCAGCAAACAGGAGCTCTCTGACGGTGCCGCTGTTAATTTTGGTTTTAGCTTTCAGCCTTCTGAGATTGAATAACTTTCCATCCATACGGTAGTTGATGTCTATTCCAATGTCGTCGTTCTCGAAGGCATTCATCAACATGGCTGAAAACATGAGGCTGAACAGTGTTGGTGCCAGGACACATCCTTGCTTCACTCCATTGGTGACAGGAAAGGGTTCAGACAGTTCACCATTTTCCTGTACTCTTGCCTGCATGCCGTCATGAAATAGCCGCACTATTTGGACAAACTTTCGTGGACAGCCATATTTTGCCATAATCTTCCACAGTCCTTCTCTGCTGACTGTATCAAAAGCCTTGGTAAGGTCAATGAAAGTGGAGAACATTTCGCGGTTCTGTTCCTGACATTTCTCTTGCAGCTGCCTTGCAGCGAAAATCATGTCAACAGTTCCACGTTCTTTTCTGAAGCCACATTGACTCTCAGGAAGAAGACCTTGATCGAGATGGGCCTGTGAGGCGATTGAGAAGAATTCTGGCGAGTATCTTCCCTGCAATTGAAAGCAAGGAGATGCCTCGGTGGTTGTCACAGGATTGGCGGTTTCCTTTACGTTTGTAAAGGTGGACTATTGACGCGTCCTTAAAATCTTGTGGCATGGTCTCGTTCATCCATATGTTTGTGAAGACTTGGTGGAGCTGCTCTGTTAGGACCGGCCCACCTGCCTTGTATATCTCTGCTGGGATGGAGTCAGGCCCAGGTGCCTTGCCGCTGGAGAGTTGCTGAATGGCTTTGTTTATTTCCACTATGGTTGGCAGGTGTGACGTTGGATGAAGAATGACTTGCGCGATGACTTGGATTAAAGTGAGGAAGAGTTGCGCAATTCGTCGACCTCACTCTCTCGCCTGAGTCCATCTGAGTCCAGTGGCAAGACAAGTCGAGACGATTGGAGACGAATACAGGTGCAGTGGATGACCAGGGCGCTCTACGTGCCTTGCCGTGCTCATTACGTTCCACAACGCTTTGCAGGTAAACGCCGTCCTGCCCGTTGAACCAGGAATGATTTCTTCCGCGCAGTCTGCCGAATCCTGTCTTCACATGCTGGGTAGGCATACCCTAGTTTACCTCTTGGTTTGACACCAAATCGGATACCCATGCCTGGTTTAGCCAGCCTCTCACAGCTGTTGCCCGGGGGGTGGCCGCTGTCGCATGCTGACAGCTACTAGGAGCCACAGGCACGAGCTGAGTGTAAGACTTGGACCAGTGGGGGATGGGTCCTGAAAGGACATGAGAGCCATCCTTACCAAAGGTGCTACCAATGCCTGACACCCCGTACCCCCCTAATTTATACCTTTCAGATACCCCGTACACCCCTATAAATACCCCCCATATTCGATATAGAGGTAGACCAACAAGCAGCGGTTAGAACTGATGGTGAGAAATCAGATTGATGTGATATCAAGCAAGGAGTCCGTCCGTCAGGGCTGTGTGCTGTCCCCCTATATGTTTAATTTGTACGCCAAAAATATAATTAGAAATGTCAGAGATGATATAACCAAGGAACATTATGATGTCCTTAATATCGATGGTCACGAAACACCAGAGATTCGATATGCTGACGATACAGTATTACTATTACTATCATACCACAGAATGGTATAAAAAAACTAATATCCTTAACATTGCAAAAACAAAGATAATGCATACAGATAAAACTAATATGGAGAAAGAAATATATGTTAATGAGGAAAAATTGGAAGTGGTGGAACATTTCGAATATCTTGGGTATTATTACCAACAATGGTGACGCAATGAAAGAAGTTAAAAGACGAATATCTATTGCTCTTCAAAGACTAAAACAACTGAATAAATTGTGGCGTGGGACAGATAGACTTACAAAAATTAGATTATTAAGGGCATGCATCTTTTCAGTTTACAACATACGCCCGTGAGACCTGGATACTTAATAAACAAGCTGAACAGTGCATAAATGTCTTTGTTTATAAATGTTATAGACTGGTTCTAAGAATATCTTGGAGACAGAAAAGAACAAATCATTCATACGACAAGAACTGAATATTAAAGAAGGTTGGCTACTAAAGACGATAAAACAAAGAAAATTTAAATATTTTGGCCACTTGAAACGTCATGAAAGTTTGGACAGAACAATAATATTAATGGAGGGTCACATGCTTGAGAAGAGAGGACGAGGGAGGCCAACGAGAAGATGGGTGCAGGATGTGGCGGATGATCTCCAGGTGGGTGTATCGGACGCGGAACATCCTGCTTATGATCGAGAGGTTTTCTGGAATGTTGTTATGGGAGCGAGGTACTGCAAAGAACATGCTACTGAATTAATGAATGGAGCAGCGAATACCACCTTGTATGAAACAATACCCAGAACTGTTTTCCAGGTACATTATAGTAACCTGCTGCCACAATTGATGACGAAATTAATGCAAGAATCTCCAAGGCCAGCGCGGCCCTTGGCAGTCTGTACAAGAATGTGTGGGACAGAAATGGAGTAAGCCTGCAAACAAAGCTGAAAGTCCACAAAGCGGTCGTATTATCCACACTGCTATATGCTTGTGAAATCTGGACCGTTTATCAGCGAACGCTGGGAAATTAAACCACTTCCACACAGTCTGCCTTAGGAAGCTATTGAAGATCAAATGGCAAGATAAGATTCCAGACACTGAAGTCCTAGAAAGAGCTGGGCTGGTCACTTGACTCACATGCCAGATCACAGGTTCCCTAAACGAATTTTTTACGGCGAGCTGCGTTATGGTAAACGCTCCGAAGGCGGTCAGCGGAAACACTTCAAAGACACTGAAGATATCACTACAAGCTTTTACAATTCATCACGACACTTGGAAGACTGCTGCCAAAGACTGATATTCATGGCGTACATCATTACGCAAGGGTGCAGTCATTTGCGAATCAACCAGGACTGCAAGAGCTGTGAATAAAAGGCTGGACAGAAAAACCACTGCAGGAGATCCTTCTCCTGGAACGTCAAGCATTCCTTGCCCACGTTGTCAAAGAACATTTCGAGCCCAAATAGGCCTTATCAGTATCAGCTATCTTAGAATCCACGGCTTCATACTTTCAACCCCACTGGATGAAATGAATGGTCATCATCATTCTTGATGGACAAACAACATATGCCCGGGAAGAGAGGAAGAGGAAGGCCAAAGAGAAGATGGGTGCATGTGATGTTGTGGCAGATGGGTGTATCATACGCGGGGCATCTTGCTTATGACCGAGAAGTTTTCCGGAATGTTGTTATGGGAGCGAGGTACTGCAAAGGACATGCTACTGAATCAATGAATGGAGCAGTGAATACCACCTTGCATGAAGGAGTACTCAGAACTCTTTTCCAGATAACTTATAGTAACCTGACTCCGCAAAGGCAGAACAGAGATAGAGCAGCAAGGGAAGAGCATGGCAGGGGGTGAAAGGTGAGAGGTTAAAGGGAAAGAAGAGTCACTTCTGCAAGTTGACCCCACAAAACGAGGTGATCGTTATCATCAGCAAATTTACAAAAACTAGCTCGTTCTATCTAGGTCTAAGTTTTCTTCTCCAGCTTCAACATTTAAACCACACTTGAGTGAATGTGGAGGAGCAGGTTAGTTGGCGTCGTTCGTGTATCTGAGCCAGTTATCCGCGACTGAATCGAACGAACTTAATTTCACTTTCACTTCAGTTCTTCTTACCTTCTCTTCACTGTCTGGCGTCTGCTGCGACCTGTTGGTCAAGAAAGCGCAGAAACCATGGTTCTTCTTCAACAAATACTCGCCAGCTACGAACCCGTTATCACGGGATTGTGTCGGCGATCGATAAGCCACACGAAAAGGGCAGTTTATGCACAACATCTCGGATCTGTTGCCTGTGCGGCTGCTACTTCTTCCAACATTACAACAAGCTCAACAATGTCAATGGCCGCCTCCTTCTCGTCCACTTCTACAATGCAGGGACCTGTTGTTTCGTCCCCACCTCAGAGTTTATTGAAACCCATGGACTTTCCTCGTAAGTTGTTGATGGGACCGGGTCCTTCGAATGCTCCACCTCGCGTATTGGCGGCTGGAGCGTTGCCATTACTGGGACATATGCATCCGGAGTTTTTCAAGGTTTGATTGCCATTCAATTCATTCATTCTGTTATTTATTATTAATATTATTATTAATTTATTTACTTTATTAATTACCGCATTAGTTTCTTACGTCACACCGTCGACGTGTTATATAATATATGTAGTATGTCATTTTAAGTACTTTAGTACAGTTTTTCTCAGAACCCTAGATTTAATTTTCATCACTTCAAGTGGTCTACAAAAATATGGGCTAGCATTCTAAGAGGAATACAATTGGAAGTTCTTTCTAGGACTTTGCAATAACTCCAAATGGCTGTGCGATTTACTAGATAATTTTACATTTAGTAGTTTGCAACCTAAAGACTAAATGTTATATAATACTAGTAGGGCAGACCAGACCCTGAGTCTTGGTCAGCAACTACTCAACTAGTCTAGGATTGAAGCTCCAACAGGTGGACAGAACATTGCATTGCTGAGAGCTGATCCAGCAGCTTCTGCAGCTTGTCTTATTCCAGATGTATCGGTGTTACCTTTCCTCTGGAGTAAACTAGGCAGGCTGAGAGAGGGATCATGCTACATGGGCAACACATGGACTCTACAATTCAGGATTTGTGCTATGGAAAGGTATAGCTCCATTCATAGTCCCTGCCATAGATTGTTTGTGGTTACAATGCCTTCCTTGAAGCACAAACACTGTAACAAACTAGCATCTGTCAAGATGGCAAGGTGTCAGTAGTAATAGTAGTAATTTGCCATTTTGATAAAAGGCATATAAAAGAAAATTCTGTCTTGTCTATTTGATAAATAGTTATCTAGGCATATTTACAATATCATAATTATTAGCTTCTGCTTAACTGATCCAGTGCTGAAGGATAATATATCACCAAATATTACCCGAGAATTTGGACAGAAGGACGATACATCGCTATACAAATACTATACAAGGGTCATCATGTTATTTGATTTATTCCATGGTATCTTTCACAATTTCAATGCTCAGTGAACGGAAATATACATTAGAATACTTCTTCATTTGATCGTGTACCATGTTTGGTCCAAACCTACTTTTCTTTGTTTGGCATTGAATCAGTTAATATCTAAATAATCACACAGGGAGGTTCTTATCACAGTGCACAAACTCTGTAGCACCAGTGAGGGCACAAATGTGTATACCAGTCACACATTCTATAATTAGACTTCTTGTTGATAGGTTTCTTCTTCCGAAATTCAGCCAGGACAGCAGTCTTTTTAGCCTGTATTTTTGTTTTTGTTTTCAACTGTTGGATTTTTAAACATGCACCAACAATCTCACAAGTCCTTTTATATTTTCCCTCACTCTTTTCATACAAGAATGCTGAAGATTAATCAGACAGCCAAAATGAGCAATCTGGACATTGTGAGGGAAAGACAACTGATCACATACATCAAAAAGAGGCAGTCATAATTTTTCATCATATCTTTTGCCCCATGGATTCAAAAGGCCTTTCCAGTTATACTATTCTCGTGGTTTCTCAATATATGTTCTACCAAGCGCCAGTGTCTTGTCGTTAACTCTAGGCTCACTGGTACTTGTCTAGTTCTCTCCATGAGCTCCACATTGGTGACTCTCTCTGTCTAATTCTCTCCATGAGCTCCACATTGGTGACTCTCTCTGTCTAGTTCTCTCCATGAGCTCCACATTGGTGACTCTCTCTGTCTAGTTCTCTCCATGAGCTCCACATTGGTGACTCTCTCTGTCTAGTTCTCTCCATGAGCTCCACATTGGTGACTCTCTCTGTCTAGTTCTCTCCATGAGCTCCACATTGGTGACTCTCTCATACCATTTTATTCCTTCTATTTTGCACAGGCACCAATTAGTGAATGCTTATAATTTATTTGTAATTGTTTTCGTTGTTGTCCATGTTTCTGATCCATACAGTAGTACTAATTTAACATTTTGTTGTTGTTGCATATCCTTTACAGGAATCGCTGTCAACACCAGCATCTTTCAGCTGTATGTTGATTTCTTGGCAAGATTACGCTCAGTAGTTTGCCATTGCTTTCTGAGCGGCCGGCTCACATACCCCGTAAGTTACCGATATGCAAATCGAACCACTGCTGATTTTCACCGTCATCACGTCACCGACGAGAGTATACGAGATTACGGAGAAAAGTCATAACCTCTAAGCCACGAAGCCGGCAATTTAACATTAGAATTGAATATTGTAAGTTTAGTGCCAAGTTTAATTTCTTTTGACTTCTACAGATTTCCTAGCACTATAGAAGCTTCTCTGGCCTTTTGTATTCTGTCTGGCTGACTGTCAGGCAGGTAGAAATAATTGAGATAACATTGTCAAGTCATGCCTGCGTAATTATCTGGGCAGTGAAGGTCACGCCAGTATGTTCATATGTGTAACAGATGATTCTGGAGTTTACCTGCTTGTGTGACGTGAAGTTGTGGCCCAGCAGAATTTCTCTGATGGTGGTGACTTATGGAGATAACAGTTATGATAAAAGCACTCCGTGACAGATTTGTCATCGGGTGAAATTTGGCATCTGCTTCTTCCGTCTGGTAGCTCCCAGTGGAGCATATGCTGTCAACCAACTCACATCAAGTCCCTCCTTTATAAACATGTTTGTGCCTGGTTGGACTTTACAGCTAAAGTTTTATATGAAATGAGATAGCCAGTTCCATGACTTCTGCTTCTTCATTTGTCCGGAATGTTGTTTTAGATGTAATTGCGCCGTGCCTGTTTACAGCAGAGCTGCGATATTTGCATCTTTTGACCGACATTAGATTCATACAAGAGACAACATTGCAGTTATAAACATATTTCAGGCAAACAAAAGAAGAAGAAGAAGTTAGTCAACTTCACGGCAAAAGGGTCACTCCATATTGCTCCATTCCTGTGTCAGTGAATATCACACAAGATGCTGCCCACTGTCCCATGTGAAAAGTGGAACAGATAGCAGTCCCAACAAACCAACAGCACACACAGACATACAGATATTTATCACATCACTTCTGGAGTGCTGATTGGTCTAGAAAAGTATGCGGCTTGCACCATATGCTGATAGGCCTATATGAGTTGTGTTGAGTTGAGTTAAGAACTGACATCACTGCACTCAGGACATTCCCATACGTGCTCTGTCCCCTCGTTCAACAGCCAGTGAAGAGTCGTATTACTAATCGTTCCCACCGCTATCTTATTTAAAGTTCTCCTGGTCTTCCCTCTCAGTTTTGAGATTTTTCCAGAACCCCTGCCAATCCCCAGCAATCTTATCCTTTCTACACACGAGTTCTCAATCTGTTCCTCCGCCTTCTCCACCTGGTCCCACAAGCGCACGACCACCTCCCCCTTGTCCATAGGTAATCTACTACCAAGAGGTGCATTCCCTGCCAGCCTATCAGCCTGTTCATTCCCCCGCACCCCCGCATGGCTAGGGCAAAATATCCATACTGCTGTTGCTGTGAAGTTGGAACTACGACTAACTAACTAACTAACTAACTATCCATACAATTCTCACAATCTGTGACCTCTGAAGCGACGATAGCCATTCCACACAAAACATTCCCTTTCTCCGCCTTACTAGGCATACTCTTGGAATCCGTAATGAATACAGTGTGTGTTGCAGTAGTCTCCTCTAAGCAATGAAATGCCACTGTTACTGCTTCCACCTCCATTCTCATGCTGGAGGTCGTAGTCTCAAATGCCAGACTCTCCTTTTTCAAGACTCATCCATTAGCCTTTGCAATAAAACCCCAACCACTATAAATAATTGGTTTATAAAAGTATGTGACTTGCACCATTTGCTGATTGATTTATAAAAGTATGCGGCTAGCACCATATTCCGATTGGTCTATCATATGCCAGTAGCCTTAAGGCATATAAAAAGGATCATCTTCTGACTTTACTAACACCCTAGAGCCATCGCGGTGGTCATGGATTGGAATTCACATAGAGACAGATTTCTAACATTGACCTAGGATCCCAAGTTGACCCAGCCTAATGTAGGTGCCAGGAAACTCTGAAGGTGGCTGAGGTGATACAGACTACACCACTCCTCAAGTGCCGATTGATGCATACAAATAATTGAGCTAGCACCATATGTCCTTCTCCTTCTTTGTTTGTCCAGAATGTTTGTTTTGGACGTAATTGCGTTGTGTCTGTTTACAGCAGAGCTGCGATATTTGTATCTTTCGGCCGATACTTCCAACTTCTTCAGTCATTTGTTGACCGGGATAACCTTCCCATGTGCACCATATGTCCAGTACACATTTAGACATGTAAAATGGTCATTTACTTACTTTACTTCCATCCTAGAGTAGAAAAGGAGACTGAAAGAATGAATGATTAATTGCCATTTTACATAGTCGTCTACTACCTGCTTTTTGTAGCGCCGAATGTTGGGCGGCACTCACCTAACCCAACACCCATCATTGTGTAAATGGGGGGAGGAGCGCAATTGGGAAAGTACAAGCATTATCCTGGTGTGGGGAAATGCAGCCTAAAGACTAAATGTCTATGATGCCATATTACAAACTATTGTCTGTCAAGACGACAAGGTGCCAATCATACTAATTGACTTTCAAAAGAATTAATGATTAATTGCAATTTTACATTGTTGCTATATTAATTGATCTTTCAGATTATGGATGAGGTCAAAGAAGGTATAAAGTATGCTTTCCAGACCAAAAATGAGTGGACTTATGCAATTTCCGGAAGCGGTGAGTTTCACTTGTTGCTTAAGGGCCATCTTATTATTATTTTCCTGCTTTCTCTCTCGCTATACACTGTTTCTGTCTGTTTACCTGTCTGTTTGTTGTCATAATTTAAAAAAAAATTCTTATCATAAATTTATCCATCAAATTGTTATTTGTTTGCTATCCTGTCCAGGTAGTAAGAGTTGTGGTGGTATAATGGGTAGTGCACTCTCCTGGTAACACTGTGGTCTGGGTTCAATGCTCTGCAGTGGCTGGATGGTTTGGTTTGACCAGTATGGCCCTAGGGTTTACCCAGCCTCGTGACAGGGAAGGGAGCTGACTGCCATAACTTATTATGTCTTGATGTGACAAAATCAGATTTGAGTCAGATATGTTGTCAGATGTGACAAAGTCAGGTCTGAGTCAGATATGACAAAGTCAGGTCTGAGTCAGATATGACAAAGTCAGGTCTGAGTCAGATATGACAAAGTCAGGTCTTAGATATGACAAAGTCAGGTCTTAGTCAGATATAACAGTCAGTTCTTAGTCAGATACGGCAGAGCTTCTGCATGACAGTAGACCGTACTAACTGCTTTCTGTTAGCTCCGAATGTTATGCGGCGCTCACTAAACCCGACACCCCACATTGTGCCAACAACTTCGAACGGAGGAGCACAATTGTGAGGATTCAGGCCTTACCCTAGTACGAGGAAATGCAATCTAAAGAGTAAATGTCATGGCAGGGCAGACCATGCCCTAAGCCTTGGTAAATAACTGGTCTAGCTTCGGGCAGAGAAGCGCAATTGTGAGGGTTCAAGCCTTACCCTAATGCGAGGAAATGCAATCTAAAGAGTAAATGTCATGGCAGGGCAGACCAGCCCTAAGCCTTGGTCGGCAACTGGTTTAGGATCGAATCTCCAACAGACAGAGCATTGCTTTGTTGATCCGGCAGCTTTTGCAGCTGGTCTTCTTCCAGACATATCAGTGTTACTTTCCCTCTGGAGTAAACTAGACAGGTTGAGAGAGGGACCATGCTGCATGGGCAACACATGGTCTCTACAATTCAGCCCAGACTTTGCGCTGTGTAGAGGTATGACTCCATTTTACAAACTATCTTCTGTCAAGACGGCAAGGTGCCAGTCAGTATATATGAAGGCCTAATAAATCACATCCTCAACAGCAGAGCTATCTTTATGTGGTTCCTGAGACCATAGTTGTGAACACCTTAGACTTAAAGAATAACTAACAATGATTGCCTGACATGGTCAGTATATTATCGACATAGTAAATTACCAACATAATACATTGTGGGCAAACACATGCTTGAAAGAGCGGATATTAATACAGTGCACTCCCTCTTCAAGCAGAGACGCCTCCGATGGCTGTGTCGTGTATCTCGAATGGAGGATGAACATATTCCCAAAGATCTCCTATACAGAGAACTAGCCACAGGGAAGAGGCCAACCGGAAGACCCCAGATGCGATATAGAGATGTGTAAACAAGACATGAAAACCCTGGGCATAGACCCAGACACGTGGGAAAGAGTTGCAACAGACAGATGTTCCTGGAGATGTACGAAGCTGACTGGTGCTCTTTGAAAGCAATCTGATCCAACAAACTGAAGATAGGAGGCACAGGCATAAAATGCAGTCACTTACTGTGGGACCAGCCTCATCTTAGTGATGTGGAAACTGTCAGAAATTGTCACTCTCGCATTGGACTATACAGTCACCAGCGTTGCTGCCAGCACAACTCTATAGTCCTACAGGACTTAAAGTGGCCTACTACTACTACTGCTACTGCTATCCTTAGCTATCCCGTTCAGCTCTGCCCAAGACCTCTCCATATAATTCATCACAGCTTCTCTTCACCTTGTGTTTTTAGGTTTTCCTCTTTTTCTTTTGCCCTTCCTAGTTATACTATTCTCAGTTTTTCACAATGCATGTTATATCCTGCGTCTTTTCTTCACATGTTGGTTCACTGGTATTTATCTAGTTCTCTTCATGAGCTCTACATTGGTATAATAGTACACACACACACACATATACACACACAAACAAAAGCAGCTATGTTAAACTGCCATGACTCGGTAAAATTTGTTTAATCATCAGAAACAGCCGAATACTTCGTGCATTCATATTTCAGGAACAGATAAAGAGTGATAAGATCAAGCAAGTGGTTTGGCAGTTTATCTCTGTGCATGTGGTCTGCTAGTGATTATAAAAACACTACAGTCAGATAAGGAGTGTAGTTTGTTGTTACATAAAATGGCATTCACCTATTTGTTTTTTTTTTTTTACCAAGGTCCATAAGGGCAGCAAAGAACAGTAACACTGCAGCCTACCATGCTTGTCATTAAGACAACAAAGAACTGTAACAATGCGACTTACCATGCATGTCACAAGGGCAACAAAGAACAGTAACACTGACCTACCATGCATGTCATAAGCACAGAAAAGAACAGTAACACTGCAACCCACCAAGTATGTCATAAGGGCAGCAAAGAACAGTAACACTATAACCTACCATGCATGTCATAAGAGCAACAAAGAACAGTAACACTATAATCCACCATGCATGACATAAGAGCAACAAAGAAAAGTAACACTATAACCTACCATGCATGTCATAAGAGCAACAAAGAACAGTATCACTATAACCTACCATGCATGTTATAAGGGCAACAAACTGTAACAAGTTACGTGGAGGGTCCCAAATACCCCTGTCACAATGCTGCAATTATTATTCTTTAGCCCTGGCTGGGATAGGTCTTTGCCTGCCAACCCTCCTCCGTTCCCCGGACTCACTGTCACTCTCACTCTTGACCTCGGGCCTATTCCCTGAGGTGTCTTTCTGGCTGACAACATATAACATTGCGATCGTCATAGTAAACTATAATTTCAATTTAATAACTTAATACAGGAAAGCACAGGAAAATATCAAGACAGTTAAAACAGATAGTTCTCTACAAACAAACAGGGATAAAGTGTTCAGTTCAGGCACAGAGCCTCATATGGCTTTTCATCATAGACCAAGCTTAAGACACTGTCCGTTCCGTCCACATACACCTCACCGAGTGTGCCTTCAGTTTCCTTCCTTCCAGGTATGTTGTGCGAACAACAGGCCTCTGTAGAACCAGGCTTCCAGGTTTGAGTGGACCACTCTACATATTCAATATAGTGTTCTTGGAAGCCCCATGTTATCACTTGTCACGATGTTGGGTAGGAATTAATACAATGGGAACAGTTCGTGAATGGGGAATGGGTATGTGCCTTTCACTGTCACGGACAAGGATGGGTATGACTGAGAATTAGGCGTAGGTCCAGCCAGGAACATAAAAGCACTCGACCCTATGTCGACGAGATGACTTGCGTTGCGTTAGCACTGATGATTGTCACTCGTTCAGGACTAGTTGTGCCTCTTCGCCTCAGAGATGGTAACATTATGCCTGGTATGGCCAATAACTTGACCTGGCTTCATCAGTTGAATATAGCTTTCTGCGTAGAGGCCCTGTCGATACTTTCAGCTCTCTTCACTTCCAAAAGAAGGACCCTGGAGAGGACAAACATGGGTGAGAGCCTCTAGCTTAAACTTCAGGTACAGCCGACATGGAGACTCCTAATGGTCTCAGCATACCAATTGCATAAAGTAAATACATATAATAGAAATATATAGGAGACCTGAGTGAATTGGCCTGACCTGTCAAAGAGGTCCTGGATTGACGGCGTCTTTCCTAGACTAGACCTCCAGCTTGTATCGGTCGTGTCGTTTGACCCTATGCACATTACATATTCTCTTCATACAAGATTCACTCCCTTCTCTCATGCCATGCCTTTATTATTACTGGGCACATTCGTTTCCCGGCTTCCCTCTCACTTGCAAACCCTGCCTTTCTCACGACAAAGCTCTTGTGGTGTTGTGTGGGTAATTATGTGTGTTCCCCCCCCCCTCTCCTTTAATATGTGAAGGGGAACGTGTAGATCATACCCAGTGTTCTCGGGACCCATCTTCCGTGCCCTACTGAACAGCCTCTTTTGGCTTATACGGTTCGGTATTTCCCGCTTGACGAATATTATATTCGTGGGTTTGTATGGAACGAAGTGTAGTTCCCTATCCCTAGCAAGAATAGGGAAAGAAGATACGACCCCTTCCGGCCGCTGCTCTCGTCTGAGCCATCGCCCCAATGCACAGCAGTGCCTCGCATAACACGTATGTTTAGATGAGTTCTGGTTCTTTCCAGTGAGATAAAGAGGTCTATTTATATCTCTGGCATCATCTTAACGACCAGTAACTATTCGATCCACTGGCTACCCTATCCGCTAAAAGACGAAAGAGATAACACAGTGTAGACCCTCTTCCGCCTCAAGAAGACAGAACATAGATGGTTGGAACCCATCCCCACGGAGCCCTTCCCTCCTTCCGGCATACCGTATATATGTCACGTTTATATTCAAATTAAAGACGACACTATGCAGAGTTCAGGCCGTAGGAAGAAAGATAGCACCCGCCCATCTGCTGCCAAGAACAAGCGAAATCATCTGGGGAAATATATTGCTCAGATTAGTTCCCAGGCTATGCCAAGAATAAGATGCTTAGCTGGATTGGCCAACTGTCAACCCCCTCCCGATATGGCATGACTGGCTTTTCGCCAATTCGTCTCACCAGTCGAGACAACAGAGATTTATAGGCCAAGGTCTGGCAGGACTAATTAAAACCCACTCTTACCTTTCTACCACCAGCATGATGCATCTAATCTGTCCCAAATCTTTAAATTGTTTGGACATGATGCAGGATATAACAGTTGTTGAGACGTTCCGTGATTGCCCAACAAATTGCACGAGTGCATATTTGGTGCAAGGCGCCCTATCGGGTTTTCCCGAAGAAAAGTCAGACTTATAATAGTTCTCTTAAAAAGATCGGGTTGTAAAAGTAACCAAGAGAACTATCTTTCAGGGGAATTGAGCGGATAGGAGAACTGAGCGTTCCTGAAAGCTGTTTCCCACTGTTTTCCCAAACCCAAAAGACGGCATGAGGACATGGGCCACTCGCGTTTTGTTACACAAACAACAGTAACACTATAACCCACCATGCATGTCATAATGGCAACAAAGAACAGTAACACTGCGACCTACCGTGCATGTCATAATGGCAACAAAGAACAGTAACACTGCTACCTACCGTGCATGTCATAATGACAACAAAGAACAGTAACACTATAACCTGCCATGCATGTCATAAGGGCAACAAATAACAGTAACACTATAACCCACCATGCATGACATAAGAGCAACAAAGAACAGTAACACTATAACCCACCATGCATGTCATAATGGCAACAAGGAACAGTAACACTGCAATCTACCATGCATGTCATAAAGGCAACAAAGAACAGTAACACTATAACCTACTATGCATGTCATAAAGGCAACAAAGAACAGTAACACTGTAACTTGCCATGCATGTCATAAGAGCAACAAAGAACAGTATTAATAATACCCACCATGCATGTCACAATGGCAATAAAGAACAGTAACACTGCGACCTACCATGCATGTCATAAGGGCAACAAAGAACAGTAACGCTGCAGCCCACCACGCATATTATAAGGGCAACAAAGAACAGTAACACTATAAACTACCATGCATGTCATAAGGGCAACAAAGAACAGTAACACTGCAACCTACCGTGCATGTCATAAGGGCAACAAAGAACAGTAAGACTGCAGCCTAAGATGCATGTCATAAGGGCAACAAAGAACAGTAACACTGACCTACCATGCATGTCATAAGGGCAGTAAAGAACAGTAACACTATAACCAACTATACATGTCATAATGGCAACAAAGAACAGTAACACTGCAACCCACCATGCATGACATAAGAGCAACAAAGAACAGTAACACTATAACCCACCATGCATGTCATAATGGCAACAAGGAACAGTAACACTGCAACCCACCATGCATGACATAAGAGCAACAAAGAACAGTAACACTATAACCCACCATGCATGTCATAATGGCAACAAGGAACAGTAACACTGCAATCTACCATGCATGTCATAATGGCAACAAAGAACAGTAACACTGCTACCTACTGTGCATGTCATAATGACAACAAAGAACAGTAACACTATAACCTGCCATGCATGTCATAAGGGCAACAAATAACAGTAACACTATAACCCACCATGCATGACATAAGAGCAACAAAGAACAGTAACACTATAACCCACCATGCATGTCATAATGGCAACAAGGAACAGTAACACTGCAATCTACCATGCATGCCATAAAGGCAACAAAGAACAGTAACACTATAACCTACTATGCATGTCATAAAGGCAACAAAGAACAGTAACACTGTAACTTGCCATGCATGTTATAAGAGCAACAAAGAACAGTATTAATAATACCCACCATGCATGTCACAATGGCAATAAAGAACAGTAACACTGCGACATACCATGCATGTCATAAGGGCAACAAAGAACAGTAACACTGCAGCCCACCACGCATATTATAAGGGCAACAAAGAACAGTAACACTATAAACTACCATGCATGTCATAAGGGCAACAAAGAACA
Source organism: Cepaea nemoralis (assembly GCA_014155875.1). Lineage (NCBI taxonomy): Eukaryota > Metazoa > Mollusca > Gastropoda > Stylommatophora > Helicidae > Cepaea > Cepaea nemoralis. The sequence continues at coordinate 131,477 of JACEFZ010004188.1, read as the reverse complement.
GTAACACTGCAACCTACCGTGCATGTCATAAGGGCAACAAAGAACAGTAACACTGCAACCTACCGTGCATGTCATAAGGGCAACAAAGAACAGTAACACTGACCTACCATGCATGTCATAAGGGCAACAAAGAACAGTAACACTGTGACCTACCATGCATGTCATAAGGGCAACAAAGAACAGTAACACTGCAACCTACCATGCATGTCATTAGGGCAATAAAGAACAGTAACACTATAACCAACTATGCATGTCATAATGGCAACAAAGAACAGTAACACTGCAACCTACCATGCATGCCATAAGGGCAACAAAGAACAGTAACACTGCAACCTACCATGCATGTCATAATGGCAACAAAGAACAGTAACACTGCAACCTACCATGCATGTCATAAGGGCACAAAAGAACAGTAACACTGACCTACGATGCATGTCATAAGGGCAACAAAGAACAGTAACACTGCATAGCAACAAAGAACAGTAACACTGCAACCTTCCATGCATGTCGTTAGGGCAATAAAGAACAGTAACACTATAACCAACTATGCATGTCACAATGGCAACAAAGAACAGTAACACTGTGATTCACCATGCATGTCATAAGGACAACAAAGAACAGTAAGACTGCAGCCTAAGATGCATGTCATAAGGGCAACAAAGAACAGTAACACTGCAACCTACCATGCATGTCATAAGGGCAACAAAGAACAGTAACACTGTGACCTACCATGCATGTCATAAGGTCAACAAAGAACAGTAACACTCTGACCTACCATGCCTGTCATTAGGGCAATAAAGAACAGTAACACTATAACCAACCATGCATGTCATAATGGCAACAAAGAACAGTAACACTGCGATCTACCATGATTGCCTTAAGAAGCAACTAAGGAGGTTTGGTACAAGACTGGCTACTTCATCCCATAAAAGACTTCAGCTGCAAAAGCCAGACAGTCATACACAATGAGTCTGGAAAAGGCTTGGTCTGAGTTGATTAACATTCTATGCTTCATTTGGAAATGAATGGCAGAAGGCGAAGAAGAATATGGCATTGCTCAGGAAGGTTAACCCAGTCAATAAATGCCTGAAGAAGTCAGATCTTTTGGCCAAAAGGTACAAATATCACAGCTCTACTGTAAACAGGCACAATGCAATTACGTCCAAAACAAACAGTCCAGATGAATGAAGAAGAAGAGGAAGAACATGGCATTGAACAGAATGAGAGAGAGCCGAGAAACAAGAAAGTATACTCTGACATAAATATGTACCCAGCAGGAGTATGAATATGGTTTAAACATATTGAAGATATCTTCATAAGGTGGTGCAGTAGCATATCAACTTTCTAACGTTGGAGTCCAGTGGTTCAATTTCTGTGAGAGATTGGACAAATCATGAATTAACATTTAAGATGGTTTGTGTGCATAATTAAAGAAACATAGAGAATGTAAAATGCCTGTACACGCTAGGCTGTGATGTGTGTCTAATGTGATGGCTGTGATGTGTGTCTAATGTGATGGCTGTGATGTGTGTCTAATGTGATGGCTGTGATGTGTGTCTAATGTGATGGCTGTGATGTGTGTCTAATGTGTTGGCTGTGATGTGTGTCTAATGTGATGGCTGCAATGTGTGTATAATGTCATGGCTGTGATGTGTGTCTAATGTGATGGCTGTGATGTGTGTCTAATGTGTTGGCTGTGATGTGTGTCTAATGTGATGGCTATGATGTTTGTATAATGTGATGGCTATGATGTTTGTATAATGTGATGGCTGTGATGTGTGTATAATGTGATGGCTGTGATGTGTGTATAATGTGATGGCTGTGATGTGTGTATAATGTGATGGCTGTGATGTGTGTATAATGTGATGGCTATGATGTTTGTATAATGTGATGGCTATGATGTTTGTATAATGTGATGGCTGTGATGTGTGTCTAATGTGATGGCTGTGATGTGTGTATAATGTGATGGCTATGATGTTTGTATAATGTGATGGCTATGATGTTTGTATAATGTTATGGCTGTGATGTGTGTCTAATGTGATGGCTGTGATGTGTGTCTAATGTGATGGCTATGATGTTTGTATAATGTGATGGCTATGATGTTTGTATAATGTGATGGCTGTGATGTGTGTCTAATGTGATGGCTGTGATGTGTGTCTAATGTGATGGCTATGATATTTGTATAATGTGATGGCTGTGATGTGTGTCTAATGTGATGGCTATGATGTTTGTATAATGTGATGGCTATGATGTTTGTATAATGTGATGGCTGTGATGTGTGTCTAATGTGATGGCTGTGATGTGTGTCTAATGTGATGGCTGTGATGTGTGTCTAATGTGATGGCTGTGATGTGTGTCTAATGTGATGGCTGTGATGTGTGTCTAATGTGATGGCTGTGATGTGTGTCTAATGTGATGGCTATGATGTTTGTATAATGTGATGGCTGTGATGTGTGTCTAATGTGATGGCTGTGATGTGTGTCTAATGTGATGGCTATGATGTGTGTCTAATGTGATGGCTATGATGTTTGTATAATGTGATGGCTATGATGTTTGTATAATGTGATGGCTGTGATGTGTGTCTAATGTGATGGCTATGATGTTTGTATAATGTGATGGCTATGATGTTTGTATAATGTGATGGCTGTGATGTGTGTCTAATGTGATGGCGTGATGTGTGTCTAATGTGATGGCTGTGATGTGTGTCTAATGTCATGGCTGTGATGTGTGTCTAATGTGATGGCTGTGATGTTTGTATAATGTGATGGCTGTGATGTGTGTCTAATGTGATGGCTGTGATGTGTGTCTAATGTGATGGCTGTGATATGTGTCTAATGTGATGGCTATGATGTTTGTATAATGTGATGGCTGTGATGTGTGTCTAATGTGATGGCTGTGATGTGTGTCTAATGTTATGGCTGTGATGTGTGTCTAATGTGATGGCTGTGATGTGTGTCTAATGTGATGGCTGTGATGTGTGTCTAATGTGATGGCTATGATGTTTGTCTAATGTGATGGCTGTGATGTTTGTATAATGTGATGGCTGTGATGTGTGTCTAATGTGATGGCTGTGATGTGTGTCTAATGTGATGGCTGTGATGTGTGTCTAATGTGATGGCTGTGATGTGTGTCTAATGTGATGGCTGTGATGTGTGTCTAATGTGATGGCTGTGATGTATGTCTAATGTTATGGCTGTGATGTGTGTCTAATGTGATGGCTGTGATGTGTGTATAATGTGATGGCTGTGATGTTTGTATAATGTGATGGCTGTGATGTGTGTCTAATGTGATGGCTGTGATGTGTGTCTAATGTGATGGCTGTGATGTGTGTCTAATGTGATGGCTATGATGTTTGTCTAATGTGATGGCTGTGATGTGTGTCTAATGTGATGGCTGTGATGTGTGTCTAATGTTATGGCTGTGATGTATGTCTAATGTTATGGCTGTGATGTGTGTCTAATGTGATGGCTGTGATGTGTGTCTAATGTGATGGCTGTGATGTTTGTCTAATGTTATGGCTGTGATGTGTGTCTAATGTGATGGCTGTGATGTGTGTCTAATGTGATGGCTGTGATGTGTGTCTAATGTGATGGCTGTGATGTATGTCTAATGTGATGGCTGTGATGTGTGTCTAATGTTATGGCTATGATGTTTGTCTAATGTGATGGCTGTGATGTGTGTCTATTGTGATGGCTGTGATGTGTGTCTAATGTTATGGCTGTGATGTATGTCTAATGTGATGGCTGTGATGTGTGTCTAATGTTATGGCTGTGATGTGTGTCTAATGTTATGGCTGTGATGTGTGTCTAATGTTATGGCTGTGATGTGTGTCTAATGTTATGGCTGTGATGTGTGTCTAATGTTATGGCTGTGATGTGTGTCTAATGTTATGGCTGTGATGTGTGTCTAATGTTATGGCTGTGATGTGTGTCTAATGTGATGGCTGTGATGTGTGTCTAATGTGATGGCTGTGATGTGTGTCTAATGTGATGGCTATGATGTATGTCTAATGTGATGGCTGTGATGTATGTCTAATGTTATGGCTGTGATGTGTGTCTAATGTGATGGCTGTGATGTGTGTCTAATGTGATGGCTATGATGTATGTCTAATGTGATGGCTGTGATGTATGTCTAATGTTATGGCTATGATGTATGTCTAATGTGATGGCTGTGATGTGTGTCTAATGTGATGGCTGTGATGTGTGTATAATGTGATGGCTATGATGTGTGTCTAATGCGATGGCTGTGATGTGTGTCTAATGTGATGGCTGTGATGTATGTCTAATGTTATGGCTGTGATGTGTGTCTAATGTGATGGCTGTGATGTGTGTCTAATGTGATGGCTGTGATGTGTGTCTAATGTGATGGCTGTGATGTTTGTATAATGTGATGGCTGTGATGTGTGTCTAATGTGATGGCTGTGATGTGTGTCATATGTGATGGCTGTGATGTATGTCTAATGTTATGGCTGTGATGTGTGTCTAATGTGATGGCTGTGATGTGTGTCTAATGTGATGGCTGTGATGTGTGTCTAATGTGATGGCTGTGATGTTTGTATAATGTGATGGCTGTGATGTGTGTCTAATGTGATGGCTGTGATGTGTGTCTAATGTGATGGCTGTGATGTGTGTCTAATGTGATGGCTGTGATGTGTGTCTAATGTGATGGCTGTGATGTTGTATAATGTGATGGCTGTGATGTGTGTCTAATGTGATGGCTGTGATGTGTGTCTAATGTGATGGCTGTGATGTTTGTATAATGTGATGGCTGTGATGTGTGTCTAATGTGATGGCTGTGATGTGTGTCTAATGTGATGGCTGTGATGTATGTCTAATGTTATGGCTGTGATGTGTGTCTAATGTGATGGCTGTGATGTGTGTCTAATGTGATGGCTGTGATGTGTGTCTAATGTGATGGCTGTGATGTTTGTATAATGTGATGGCTGTGATGTATGTCTAATGTTATGGCTGTGATGTGTGTCTAATGTGATGGCTGTGATGTGTGTCTAATGTGATGGCTGTGATGTGTGTCTAATGTGATGGCTGTGATGTTTGTATAATGTGATGGCTGTGATGTGTGTCTAATGTGATGGCTGTGATGTGTGTCTAATGTGATGGCTGTGATGTGTGTCTAATGTGATGGCTGTGATGTGTGTCTAATGTGATGGCTGTGATGTTTGTATAATGTGATGGCTGTGATGTGTGTCTAATGTGATGGCTGTGATGTGTGTCTAATGTGATGGCTATGATGTTTGTATAATGTGATGGCTGTGATGTGTGTCTAATGTGATGGCTATGATGTTTGTATAATGTGATGGCTGTGATGTTTGTATAATGTGATGGCTGTGATGTGTGTCTAATGTGATGGCTGTGATGTATGTCTAATGTGATGGCTATGATGTTTGTCTAATGTGATGGCTGTGATGTTTGTATAATGTGATGGCTGTGATGTTTGTATAATGTGATGGCTGTGATGTGTGTCTAATGTGATGGCTGTGATGTGTGTCTAATGTGATGGCTGTGATGTGTGTCTAATGTGATGGCTGTGATGTGTGTCTAATGTGATGGCTGTGATGTGTGTCTAATGTGATGGCTGTGATGTGTGTCTAATGTGATGGCTGTGATGTGTGTCTAATGTGATGGCTGTGATGTGTGTATAATGTGATGGCTGTGATGTGTGTCTAATGTGATGGCTGTGATGTGTGTCTAATGTGATGGCTATGATGTTTGTCTAATGTGATGGCTGTGATGTTTGTATAATGTGATGGCTGTGATGTGTGTCTAATGTGATGGCTATGATGTTTGTCTAATGTGATGGCTGTGATGTGTGTCTAATGTGTTGGCTGTGATGTGTGTTGACAGGTCATGCTGCAATGGAGGCTGCAGTGGCCAATATTTTGGAGCCAGGGGAAGTGGCTCTCGTGGGCCAAAATGGCATCTGGGGACAGAGGATAGCTGAAATGGTCGAACGAAATGGTAATATACTTTAATACAATTGTTTCATGATTTTCTTCAAGACTATGAATGTAAATTACTAGAAGAATCATCATCATCATCATCATCATCATCATCATCATCATCATCATCATCATCATCATCATAATTATCATCATGTAGTGAGTGTTCTGGGTGGCACAGAATATCAAGTTCCCTCAAAACAATATGTTTTATGTGTTCTTGATGTGTTCTCGTTGTGTTCTTGATGTGTTCTGCTATAGATTATCGTCTATTCTGCTCTGTAAATCTATTAAAGAAGTTCTTCCCATGTTCTCATCATCTCAACTTGTCCCACCTGTACCTTGCTGTGTTGAGGTGAACAATAAACAGCGGGATAGTGTCCTGTTTATGGGCTTCATATATTGATATTCCCATCTCATCATGTTCCTCTTGTACCTTGCTGTGTGGAGGTGAACAGTAAACAGTGGGATAGTGTCCTGAACAGGACCTGCAAAATTTAGTAGATGCAGTTGTTGCACACAGTGAACAACTAGGGTTAGAACTGAATATTAAGAAGACACAGATTATGGTCGTCACTGGGAAGAAGGAAATACCACAATGTGATATATGAGTAAATGGACATATTCTTAAGCAACTGAATCAATACAGCTATCTCAGCACAGTCATAACATCTGATGGGAGATGCCTTGAAGAGATTAGAACAAGAATTGCCATTGCGAAGGTAGCCTTTTGCAAGATGAAAAACATACTGACCAATAAAAAATATCAATTGAAATGAGAAAAAGAGTGTTGAAGTGCTACATAGAACCTGTACTTTTGTATGGATGTGAAGCGTGGACAATAAGCAGCCAAGCTGAAAAACAGCTGATGGCTGTGGAAATGTGGTTTCTGAGGAAAATGCAAAGAATACCATGGACAGACAGAAAAACCAATGAACAAGTCCTTCAAGAAACAAATGAAGATCGTAAACTGATTAGAGACGTTAGACATAGACAGTCAACATTTTTTGGGCATGTTATGAGAAGAAATGAATTGGAGAACTTGGTGACAACTGGTAAGATCGAAGGGAAGAGACCAAGGGGAAGACCGAGAAGTAAATACCTGGATGGCTTGGCCACATGGCATGGTCGAGACAGGAACACGGAGCTGATCCATGACTCTGGTGATCGATTGAAATGGCAGAACATGACCAACCACACTTATTGGCATGGCACATGATGGATGGAGTGTCCTGTTTATGAACTTAATATATTGAGATTCCCACCTATCATGTTCCTCTTGTATCTTGCGGTGTCGAGGTGAACAATAAACAGTGGGAGAGTGTTGCATTTATGGGCTTCATGTATAGAGATTCTAAACTCATCATCCAGATGAACAGCGGTACATTATTTGAGTCATGTTTTTGTTTTAAAAACAATTCTGTAACATTTTGCCGGTTATTTGTACTGCAGTTAGTCATTATTATTATTTTTTTTTTTAAATTTGTTTGGGGCACTTGATTGCTTTGAACTCAAGCATAGTCCACACGTACTACTTCTAGTAGTGCTAAACTGAATTTTGCACGTGGATTAGCTTTCCTTATTACCAGTGTACCACTCCGACTTCAGAGGTACTTGTAATTTATGTCTCCAAATCAAGGACAAGAAGTCAACATTTTAGTCCAACTGTGCGGTGTAGGGATTGAACGAACCCCTTATTTCGGCACCAACACATTGGATGTTTAAGAATATGTGTTCTTATCCATTCGGCCATCCTGACCCCAGTCATTACTTAAAAACAAAAGGGTTTTAAAAGGCAATAGACTTCATTGCACCTGGTTTCATCCCACATGGCTCAATCTTTTTCCACAGGAAACATCACTGAAAGCACCCATAAAACACAAACTCCCTAGCTCCAGCGACAATCCCCAGGAGGCTCTGTGAAGACCACACTCGTGAACTGAATGTCGTAGCCAGGAATCAAACCCACAACATTCTGAGTGCAAGGCAGACACCATAACCACTTCACCACAGAGGCTCGCTTGGTCATTATTAAATTATGGAATGATTTCATTGTTTAGGTTCTGTTGCCAAGACAATTGTCCGCCCCATGGGAGAAGTCTTCACGCTTGAGGAGATAGAGAAGGTATGATTTGTTTTCTCAGCCATAATGTGGGGAAAGACAAAGAAAATAAAGAAAACATTTCGGGATGGGAATATTGTGTCAACAGTGCTTTAATGTTAAAGTATTTAGTTTACGGGGGTCATCTATTAAGTATCTCGATTTTGTCAGATTAAATCAGACAAAGATGATTAATGTTAGTAACTACTCCAAAGTGAACAGTGTACATCTGACACTTGTTGGTGGAATGGTCAAGTATCGGCAGTTTTCCTGCACTTTGTTTTTCAATTTGATGTTGGATCATTTGACTCCAGTGCAGAAATGGCATGCTGTGCTGACATTTTTAGGGAAAGAAGGTTCAAAACTCACTGAAATTCACCATCATGGTCATGTGTGTTTGGAGAACCAACTTAAGCATATTTATCAGTGTTTAAATGGTATAAACGTTTTTATGAAGGTTATGAATCCATTGAGGAAGAGCCCAGTGAAGGCTGACCGAAAAGTGTCATTAAGAGTGAAGCCTTTCACAGTGTCGATGTTTTGGATGATCGGAGAGTTACTCTATGTGAAGCTGCGATGGCTACTGGCACAAGCAAAAGTTCTGTGGACATTATCATCAGGGATTACCTCAAATTTCATAAAGTTTCCCATCGATCGGTGCCGAAAAAACTGAATTTTGCATGCACATACGAAGTTTCACTCACAAGTGGCCACCTATGATGAACCTTCCAAAGCATCGATGGAGAGTCAGACAGAGTGGTGACTTGTGTGTATGAAGTCAGCTTGTTTGATGTTTCTGCTTATTGTATACATATCATGTGGTTACATCTCTGACAATACAATAGTTAATTTTCAATGTTATCTAAGCCTCAAGATTATGGTTTTTTTCTGTTCTTCTCTCTCTGCTTGATTCTCACAGTGTAGACATTGAACAGCACTGGAGATAATGGTGATCCCTGTGAGATTATGGAGAGATTGGAGATAATGGTGATCCTTGTGAGATTATGGAGAGATTGGAGATTATGGTGATCCCTGTGAGATTATGGAGAGATTGGAGATTATGGTGATCCCTGTGAGATTATGGAGAGATTGGAGATTATGGTGATCCCTGTGAGATTATGGAGAGATTGGAGATTATGGTGATCCCTGTGAGATTATGGAGAGATTGGAGATTATGGTGATCCCTGTGAGATTATGGAGAGATTGGAGATTATGGTGATCCCTGTGAGATTATGGAGAGATTGGAGATTATGGTGATCCCTGTGAGATTATGGAGAGATTGGAGATTATGGTGATCCCTGTGGCAGGCCAGGATATATTGTTGTTGGTTCAGAAGTCCAACTGCCACATCTAAAAACTACTTTCTGTTGGAAGAGGGCTGCAGCGATCCAGTTAAGGAGGGATGGACTTATCTTGAGTTCAAGAAGCTGAACCATTAAGAAATCCAACAGTACTCTTTTATATGCATCCTCACAGCTAGAAAAGATTAGTTTCATTTTCATGCCAGGGCATGCGGGTATACAAGGAAATGAGCAGGCTGACAGGCTTGCAGGTGTGGAGTGTGGACGAGCCATAGACCATGCTGATATACTGAAATAAGTCATTTGCAAGAACCAAGTGATGACTGTGAATCTACAACCATGGTCAGACTGCGAGAACAGCAAGTTAAAAGAGGTGTGGCCAAACAAGAACACTACGCAGGGGGCCAGAGAAGATTAATAAATCAACACAGAAATGGCGTCGTTAGCTGCTACACGCTGCGGGACTTACTTATCAACTGAATGGTTCAATGTGCAATGAGGATGATCTGTCGACTAACTAACTATCTTCTCTTTGTACCTATTTTCTTGATCTCAGAATTTAAATAAAGACAAGAATTTCAAAGCAAACTGCATAATTTAAACTTGGTTTTCATGGAAATTAACATGTAAAAGGTGTACCGTTTTTCTACAGGGATTGAAAGAACATAAACCTGTGCTCGTATTTGTCACATATGGAGAATCATCAGGAGGAACCAGGCAGCCACTGGATGGCCTTGGAGATCTGTGTCATAAGTATGAGTTTCTGTATTATTTCTCACAGTTAGTAGGGATCTTCTCTCCCCCAATCATCTTATCTTCCACTTTTGCCATCAAGCCTCATGGGGAGGATTAGTTTACGCTCCAGCCCGATGGGTGGCACTGGATAGTGTCATTCCGTGTGATCGTACAATGTCTTTGATGTCGTGAATCCATTTTCTTCTCGGGGTCCTCTTACTCTTGTATCAGATGTTCTTTGATGTAGGGCCAGTGCTGGTAGTTGATGTTCTAACGAAATAGCCAAACCATTTGATCAATGTCTTTCAATGTATGTGGCACAAGGTGTTGATCCCACTGTCTGTCTGATAGCATCATTTCTTATATGGTCTTGGATAGTTCAGTTGGAAGCTCACCTCAGGCATCTCATCTCACAGGTGTCAATTTTCTGTAAGTGTGATTTGGATAATGTCCACGTTTGACATTGGTAGCATAAGATTGGTGTGAATATGCTATTTATTATCTGTCGTTTTGAGGACATAGGTATATTTGGATGTTTCAGTATGGGTGATGGTTGATAAATAAGCGCACTGCTTTTTGACATCTGATTTTGATTTCTCTGTCTATTCTCCCATCTTCTGTAATCATACTTCCAAGATATTTTAATTCTTTAAGATTCAGAGACATGCTATTGATCAGTATACCTAGTGGACTAAGAGATCTGCTAGCTTGCATTACTTATTGCCCAATGACCTGGGAAAGTGATGAGTGTGTCAACTTTTCATTCAGTGACTTCTTTACCACATACATACTTTGGGACATTTCCTTTCACAGCACAGAGTGTGAGGTGCAATAACTGATCCAGAGTGACACACATCAAGGTGACATAGTGATCTATATCGATGGGAGAGTAGTGAGAAACAGACGTAGTGGTTGGGGTTTAATTTTGAAGACTAATGGACGAGTCTTGAAAAAAGGAGAATTTGGCATATGAGACTATGACCTACAGCATGAGAATGGAGGTGGAAGCAGTAACAGCAGCATTTTATTGGTTAGAGGAAACCATTGCAACACATTGTATTCATTACGGATTCAAGGAGTATGCTTAGTAAGGAGTGGAAAGGAATGTTTTATGTGTAATGGCTATCCTCACTTCAGAGGCCACAGATTGTGAGAATTGCATGGATATTTAGACCTGACCATGTGGGAGTGCAGGGGAACAGGCTGATAGGCTAGCAGGGAATGCACCTCTCGATAGTAGATTACCAATGGACAAGGGAGAGGTGGTCATGTGCCTGTGGGATCTGTTGGAGAAGGAGGAGGAACAGATTGAGAACCCGTATGTGGAAAGAATGACATTGTGGGGGATCGGTAGGGGTTCTGGATGAATCTCAAAACTGAGAGGGAAGACCAGGAGATCTTTAATTCAGATGGCAGTTGGAACCATTAGAAGTAGGAATCTTTGCTGGCTGTTGAATGAGAGGACAGAGCACGTATGGGAATGTCCTGAGTGCAGTGATGTCATTTCTTAGCTCAACTCATCTCCTTTAACATTATCTGTGCTGCCATTATCACTTTCCCCATAGGTGTGTTAGGACAGTTGATAGAGAACTGCACTGATAATGCCATGAGCATGGTAGGGTAAGGTTTTGATGCCTGGGCTCATCACCCACTGAGTGAGGGAAAGACTGGCTACTAATTCCACCGTGCTTTCAGGCCTACAAAATGAAATGGCCCTATCTCTTCAGTGAAACGTAGCGGCAAACTGCTTGTGGACACATGTTTATTCCATCCTCATATGAAGGGTCAAGGGCTCTAAGCCTCAAAAAAGCTCAGGTTCTTCATATGAAGGGTCAAAGGCCCTGAGCCTCAAAAGAGCTCATGTTCTTCATATAAAGGGTCAAAGGCTCTGAGCCTCGAAAAGCTCAGGATCTTCACCTGAAGGGTCAAAGGCCATAAGCCTCGAAAAAGCTCAGGATCTTCATCCGAAAGGTCAAAAGCCATAATCCTAGAAAATAAGCTCAGGATCTTAATTTATCAGTAAAGATAACTGTAGTCCCATAGCAGATATTACCTTTGGGGTATCTAGTGTTAGGCCTTCATTTATTCTAGACCACAGCATATGGGGTGGGGTGTCCAGTTCCATTCCTCACCAAATTTCCCTCCCAAACACTTCCAACAATTGCCTGGTACTCATGATGATGATAAACAAATGTGTTATGTGAGGAGCGGCTGGCTGAATATCTAGAATGCAGTTTTCCCTCGGGAGACCCGGGTTCGATTCCTCAGTAAGGTGTGGATTTTGTAATCTGTCGGGGGCAAAAAGATATTCATAACCTGCACAGTTTGTGGCGACTGCACTAACCAGGCGGCCTTAATTCCTCAAGCTCAAGACCCCTTCCTGTCCTACATCGCTAGGTACTATAGGCAGTAGATGACAGATGACATGACCCATTTTTCTGAGGCTGGGCCAACCCTAGAGCAGTACTAATCAAAAAGAGAAATAATCCTGCCTCGGCTGTGGATTGAAGCCAGACCACTGTTTTGACAGGCAAGTGCACAAACCAGCATGCCACTGGCTCATAAACAGCATCATGTCTCAACAACTGAGATACTATAGCCGTAATATATGTCACAGTGGCTGCAGAAGAACAGCGATGGGAGGCATGGTTGTTGGAAGAGTTGACCAACATGGAGAGGGACACAGGACACTGCAGACACCTGGGGCATGAGAAACTTGTTGGTGGGTTGTGATAAGGGCGATGTTGTGCTTGGGACCTGCTGCATCATGATGATGATGATGGTGGTGGTGGTGATGGCGGTGGTGATAATGATGGTGATGGTGGTGGTGTGGTGGTGGTGGAGATCATGATAATGACTATGATGACGACAATGATGATGATTATGATGATGATGACGCTGGTGATGATGACATTGATGATGATAATGATAAACAAATGTGCTATGTGATGCTAAGACAAATGACCTCACCGCACATTGGGTGTTCCCATGCATGCTCAGTCCTCCAGTGCAACAACCATCCCTAAGTGTTTCTACTCACTGCTCACAGAAGGAATTGGTTAAGGTACCTCCTCTCTTTTCCCTTGAAGTCAGCATTGATGTGCCTGACCAGGCCACACCCCCAGTTCATGTCATTGGACTTTTGCCGGAGTCTCGTTAGTGTCCGCCAACAGAGTCCATACCTGCATTGATAATACCAGGTGTTTGTAAAGTCTCACTAAACTGTTTATGTAGACAATTTTAAAAATGAAGTACATTATGTCATCAAAAAATGTGCTAAAAATTCATTGGATTAGTTACAATAGTCATTGTTTTGGTCTAACGCTGTTTTGGGGATACTGGAAAGTACCAATGAAGTATTCATTATAACTTATTCAACAAATTTCTAACCATTCTGTTGGGATTGCAAAGAATTACTCCAGCAGATAACAGCCATTCGCTGCATATTGCTTCATGATGGACTGTGGAGCACATTTTTTAATGACGTCATGTACTTCATGTTTCAAAATTATTCTACATACCAAGTGTAGTGAGACTTTACAAACACCCTGTATTAGCCCTGCCCATGCTTCTTACTGTGTGTATTGGTGCATTATTTGCCAGTTGGTCTGCACGTTCATTATCTTTAACTCCAGCATGTCACGGTGCAAACATTCAGGTTAGTGATGTGAAGTGGCCACTTCCGAATGCTGTCTATCCATTCAGAATGGAGACTGCTGGTTGCAAGTATTTCCAATGGTAAATGAAATGATGAAGACGAAAAACATATGATTATGATGATAATTAAAGACATGATGTTGATAAAGACAATAAAGAAGAATAAGATGATGACAGTACTTTCCAAACTACCCAATCAACAACTTGGTTAATAGTGTCTGAATTCCTAACTGTTACATACTACCTTTTTTGTTCCAGGTACAATGCCCTGCTGTTGGTGGACTCTGTGGCAATTCTCGGAGGCTATCCATTATTTATGGATGACTGGAGTATGTTGCTGTTACTTTCTTTCTTGTAAATACTTGTTATGGATGAAATTATTAACAAGGTCGGCATGGCCGAATGGATAAGAACGTGTGTTCTTAAACATCCGGTGAGCAGATGCCGAGGTTAGGGGTTCACCCCCTAGACCGAACTGTTGGACTAAAATGTTGACTTCTCATCCTTGACATTGGGATATAAATTACAAATACCTATGAAGTCGGAGTGAGTTTGCCTGGTTGCGAGGGACACTGGTAATAGGGAAAGCTAATCCACATGTAACATTCAGTCCAGCGCTACTAGAAGTAATGTGTATGGACTACGCTTGAGTTCAAAGCGAGTGAGTGCCAGAAACAGAAACAAAAATCTGAAGCAATTTCCCGTATATGCTGTGGGCTTATATATAGCTGAAACGTTGTCTCAATTAAAATATAAATACAGTAGTTTTCCCTAAACAATCTCCTTTAATTTGATATATAAAACATGTCTGATACCATATTAGCAACTTTTAAGTCATCACGGTGATACAACCCTTCTCCTCATTTACCGCCATCCATTTTTGTTTGGTCCAAACTTACTATTTGTTTGGTAATGAATCTGTTAATCCTTACCATCATACTTGCGTTTTCTTAACATCTCATAGCAGAAAACATCACAGAATTGCCACTGAGTCCACCACCAGCAGGTCATTGTACCTGGGACAGCATGCAACAGCTTTCCCACAGGCAATGAGTATGTGAAGTGTTACAACCCTCACCTGTTGTAGGCCTGAATACATGCCAATTGCAGTGAGAAAAAGAGTGTTGAAGTGCTACATAGAACCTGTACTTTTGTATGGATGTGACATGTGAACAATGAGCGGACAAGCTAAAAAAAAAACATCTAATGGCAATGGAAATGTGGTTTCTGAGGAAAATGCAGAATATCATGGACAGACAGAAAAACAAATGAGCAAGTCCTACAAGAAACAAATGAAAACTGTAAGCTTATTAGAGAAATTAGACATAGACAGTCAAAATTATTTAGGCACATTATGAGAAGAAATAAATTGGAGAACTTGGTGAGAACTGGCAAGATTGAGGAGAAAAGAGCAAGGGGAAGGCAGAGAAGTAAATATCCTGGTTGGCTTGACTGCGTGTCACAATTTTGACAAGAACACGGAGCTGATCCACAACTCTGGTGATCGTGTGAGATGGTGAAACATGACCACCCACTCTTATCAGCATGACACGTGATGATGATGAATACATGGAGGAATAGGCGACTAGTCTTTCCCTCTTGTAGCCAATAAATGAGCACTGGCATTGAACCCTGTCTGACTGCACCCATGCCATTATCAGTGCAACATTCTAACCAGTGTGCTCGCTTGCAGTCTCTAAGCATATACTATATTTCTTAATGGTGCAATGTTTAATTATCATTATGTTTTTTCTCTTCCTTATGTTTATCGTAGACATCGACATATTATACTCAGGATCCCAGAAGGTTTTGAGCGCTCCACCTGCAACAAGTCCTATCTCCTTTTCTCAGAGAGCCAGGTTTGTTCAAGATAATGTGGTAATATTAACTTATTCACTGTGTAAATTAGCTTGTGGTTTATGAAGGAAGGTCTTCATTGCACATGGATACCACTGTAAGTAAATTCTTTGCCGACTGTTGTGTTGGCATTCTGGCAGTGTCCTTATGCATACATGCGTGTGCAATGTTGTTGGTTTTGTCAGGACTGGTGTCTTTTACTTTTCACAAGGATCAGTGAGGAGTATTTTGTGTGGTTTTCACTGGCACAGGAATGGAGCAATTATGTTGCCATGAAGTTGGAACTACAACCAACACACCAACCAACCTCTGGAAATGTTCTAGTCTCCTCCCATAGATCATACAAGGAGGATATCAATTCTGCAGTTAATGCGTCCTTTTATTGATTTCGAGAGTACTGAAATGTATATCAAACCTGTTCTGCTATATGACAGTCATGCCATGGTTTGTGATAAACATACTAGAAATAACATGAAAGCAGCTGCAATGTGATTTCTAAGTTGAATATTGAGAATACCTTGGATGGCCAGAGTAACTAACAAGGAGTGCCTCCTGGAAGAGACTGATGAAAGTAGAACATTATACATAGTAATGAGAAAGAGACAGTCGGTGTTCTTTGGTCAAAGTTTTTTTTTTGGGGGGGGGGGGGGGGGGTTGCTCATTTTGAACTCAATCATAGTCTATAAACATGCTACTGCTTCTAGTGCACTGGAAAAATTTTTGTGTGTGGATTAGCTCTCCCTATTACCAGTGTCCCTCACCATCAGGCGAACTCACTCCCTGGCTAAGGGGTTAACGTCTTTCTCCGTAATCCCGTATATCCACGTAAGGTAACGCAGCTGTGCGAGATGCGGTAATGGATCGCGTCGTATTGCTTACTTATGGGGGTATTGAGCCGGTCACTCAGAAAGCAATGGCAAACTTTTTTTCTTTAAAAAAAAAAAAATTTGCATATCCTTTTACAGGACATCTATCACAGTGTGATCATGGCCTGGCTGTGAATCGTTAGTGGCTGACATCAATATAGATGACAAACTCCGCGTTGTAGTGTATAAAAGGTTTATTGAGTCATCAAATACATTTTACTGCTGCCGATGTAAATACAGACATCTTTGTTGTTCTTTCAATGGCCGAATCCCAAGTGACGCGTGAGCAACCCCTGGATACCTAAACCCATTCGTGCTCACGCGTTCACTAACTTTATTTCCCCATTAGTTAATGAATGCGCAGCATTCATTAACTCTCTAACTACTAACCTAGATCCCTTACTGTTATATACCTCCCCTTCTTCAAAAAGACTTTTCTCTGGAAAAGTCTCAACTCCAACCCTTAAACACTTAACTCAATACTGAAATATTTCTTCTTCTATACCGATTCTACCCAACAATCCCTCAACATATATTTCATAATTCAAATCTCATCCTCCTATCTCATCATAGCCAAACGCTAACCAGAGACATACTTTATACAATGTCAGTAATACAAAACCCTACTATAAACTCTCTACAAACTCTCTACAAACTCTCTACAAAACTCTCTATAAGCGAACCGCTTTTAAAGTGTCCATCTAAATTATGATTGACAAAAATTGAAGATATTTTCCTTATCTTTTTCTCACTTAATCACATTCTCACTATTCCAGGATAGACAGAAAAAAGTTTAGTTTAGATTGGTTTGGTGCGCACCGAAGAAAATTAGAAAGTAAGAAAATAGTAAGAAGTAATCACATTTCTCTTCCCATGCATTCTCAAAACTTTATAAAATAAAGTTTTCAAAATTTATCTTCATTGCCGTCAATCAAAAAGTTATGTTAATCCAAAACTACAACCTTTTGTATTATTCACCTCGTCAAGTTCAACCATTCCTTCAAAACCTCCAGAGTCCACTTATTTAAATGCCAAAATTCAACCTGGCATTCCCCCCATATTCTCCCATTAAACGCTGTTCAACCCAGCTCCTATTTCAACCCCCATCTACCCAGTATCGCCCGTCATTTCCCTCATCCATGGCTTTCAATCCATGTATTTACATTACGAACCGTCTAATGTAGTCCCTAATTCAATCCCCCAAACCATTTTTAACGGTTTAACTCTTTCCAACCCCCATGTAATTATCAATTGTTGCTGACAACCCCAGCCACTTTTAAATATACTCCTCCATTACTTTCTCTACAACATACTGAGTTACTTCGCTAATCACCACAACTTCCCCCTTAACTCAATCATGTTTCACCCTCAATTTCTATTTATAAACGTTATACACGTTAAGCAACTCAACTTCAAGTCACAAAATTCATAAAACGAAGCATGGCCCTTACTCCATGTTTCATATTTTCTGCAAGCTCCCAAAAAACAACTCTTCATTTTTCCCCATAACTGAACGTCAACCTAGAAATTATTTTAAACACACCCAGGGTAACTCAAAAAAAAACCAAAGTTTTGTAAAAATAAACAGCTACGGTAACATATCATCACATTTTATAAAGAACAACTGAAGTCAAAACAATAGAGCAAACAATATCAACCCCCTCATTCTTTGACATCATTTTTATCCCCACACATTATTCAAAATAAACATATGTGATGAAATGAAAAATCATATATATACATACACCATAATATATTATGACTACTAATCAATCATTTTCCGTCTAAGAAAAACTCAACACTTCAAACTTAAAAATCAAAATGATAATAAAGCATATATCAATCACTCCTAACTTAATACAATATTATGTCTACTCATCACGACAACTCTCAACAACTCTTGATTAAGTTATTTGCTAACCTTCTTCATTTGAAATTCACAATTACCGTGTCCCACTTCTTCTTCTATCTGCAATCTGCAGAATATTCTACCAAGCTATTTATCACTTCTCCATTTTCTTAATAACTCCAAATGTTTTTCTATAAGTGCAATCTCTACATCAATGTCGTCATCTTCCCGAGGAGAAATATCTTCTTTCATAGCACCATCCTCATCAGTTTCTGACTCTTCATCCATCTCTTGTTCCGCGTCTGTATACCCATTACTAGCAACTGCTAATCTTTTCCTTTCTAAATCCAATCTAATCTTTCTACCTTGATGTCTTAATGATCTTTCAAATAGTGGCATATCTTCATCACTTGAGGAATTTTCTCTAAATTTTCTTTGCCTCTTAATTTCTCTTTCTTTCTGTCTATCTAACTTTCTTTTTACTGCCTGTCTAGTATTCATAAATGGAGCGTCTATTTTTTCTTTGATCGATTCTTCACTATTATAACCGTCATACGTGTTGTTTTCCTCTGTCACGATCGTTTTTGGTATTGTTTCTTCTTGTTCACCAGTAGTAGATGCTGTTATTATTTGTTTTTGTACCAATTCTCTCCCATTATCTATAGGTATCGGATATTCCGTTCGTCTGACAATCTGTCCATCTGAAAATAATTCTTCTGAATAATAATTGTTATTATTATCCTCTGCATCTTTTTCCTCATTATCCCATCTTAAATATTCTACATGTGAACGTGCAACATGCCCTGTAATTTGATTTTTTATAGTATATGATACTGGACCCTTTTTTCTAAAATATAATATCCCGGGACCCAATGAGCATCAAACTTAGAGTTTCTCCTATGTTTTTTGTAATAAACTCTATCACCTATGTTAAACTCCTGTAAGTGTGCATTTTTATTTGTGTATTTCTTCTGTCTTTCTCGAGCCTTAATTATATTATTTCTTAAACGTATATGTGCTTTGTGCATTTCTAGCAACCTCATTTCCTGAAACTCTTCCCCCATATATTTTCTTCTAGGCTTTAATAAATTGTCAATCGGTAATATTGGTTCTCTTCCATGTAGTAGGTAAAATGGTGAGAAACCTGTTCCTTCATTTTGGTGTGTACGGATTGCCCCCAATGCTATTCCCAAATAAGATCCCAATCCATATCGTGTTCTTCTACATTTTTCGCCAGTATATTGTACAATGTTCTATGTTGTCTCTCATTTTTGGCATTCGAAGATGGTCTGTAATACGAAGTTTTTATGTGCTTTATATTCAAATCTTTTAACAATTTTTCAAACTTTCTATTTACAAATTCTTTCCCATTGTCTGTAAGTATTGTCTGTGGACACCCAAACCTTGGTATAAATTCTTGTAAAAACATATTTATAACAGAATCAGAACTCTTGTCTGGAATTGGATAAACTTCTGGCCAGAGACTATATGAATCTATGATATGTAGTAGATATACATTTCCCGATAATGTTTTTGGATGAGGACCTGAAATATCCAAACTCACTTTCTGCATTGGAAATTGAGGAATATCTGTATCTTGTAAGGGACATTTAATTATCTTCATGTTTCGTAACCTACACTTTTCACATGCATCAACATATTCATATACGCTTTTAAATAAATTCGGCCAGTAATATTTACTGCTAATAGCCTTAACTAACTTATCTCGTCCAAAATGACCATTATTATCATGATATGCTTTTAAAACTTCCCGTTCTAAATGTTTCGGAATATATTTTCTTAATCCCTCACCTTTTTCACCGACATAATATAATTGATTGTCTTCTTGCAGCTCTAAGAATTTTCTTTTAAAACTGTTTTCCCCTGTTTCTTTCAATTTTTGTTTAATCTGTATTATTTTTGGATCTAATTCCTGTTCATTTTTCATATTAAAATGCATCAACTGTGTATCTTCCTCTATTGATTCAGAATCTTATTTTGTCTGTGAGCTTTTACAATTTATTTTAGCAGAATCTAATATATTTACTTGCCAATTCCTGTCGTCAATTTCTGGTTCTCCCTCATCTTGAGTAGTGGTTTCAGATATTGTTGTATGTGGAATTCTAGACAATAAATCAGCGCATGTATTATGTTTTCCTGAAATATACTCTACTTTAGCATTGTATCCCTGTAAATTTAGTGCCCATGTTTGTATTTTCCTATTTTGTATTGGTGCTTCTAATATAGACTTTAATGGCATGTGATCAGTTTTAATAATGAAATTGGCGTTATGTAGATAATAATTTAGTTTTTGGAGAGCATAGTGTATAGCATAGGCCTCCTTCTCAATAGTCGCCCATTTTCGCTGAGATTTGCTAAGTCTATGTGACAAGAAATAGATTGGTCTTTCATTCTTAACTCCTGGTATTCCTGAGTCTTCTCCTTCATACGGTTGTGTTAAACATGCTCCTATGGCATTATCTGAAGCATCTGTATACAAAACCAATTGTTTATTTAAATCTGGATGTGCCAATAGTGGAACTGTTGTTAAGCTATTTTTTTAAAAATCGAACGCCTTCTGACAATCTTCAGTCCACTTACACCTTGCATATTTACAGGTCAATTTTATAATAGGTTCTGCTATCTGTGCAAAATTTGGAACGAATCGTCTATAATACCCGGTCATACCTATAAAAGCTCGAACTTCTCTCACGTTGGTTGGAGAAGATAAATCTCTAATAACTTTAATTTTATTTTGATCAGGCTTAATTCCCTCTCTATTAATAATGTACCCTAAATATTTGGTTTCTGTTTTTAAGAATTCACACTTACTCAATTTCAACTTAACATCGTGTATTCTTAGCCTATCAAATACCAATTTTACATGTTTTAGATGATCTTGTACGTCTCCTGATGTATATATTAAAATATCATCTATATATGCCAACGCAAACTTTTGAAACCCACGTAATACTTCATTTATTAATAACATGTAGTGAGATGGAGCTGTGCGAACTCCGAATGGCATTCGTAAAAATTCGTAAGAACCCATATGAGTACAGAAAGCACTTTTCTTTTGAGCATCCTCCGACATCGAGATACACCAGAATCCTGATCTTGCGTCTAGTGTAGTGAAGAATGTAGAGCCATTAAGTAAGCCCAAAATATCAATCACCGGCAATGGGTACGCTACATTCTTAGTGATTTTGTTCAACGCTCGATAATCACAACAGAATCGATGTGAACCATCGACCTTGGTCACATTTACAATCGGAGATGACCACTCAGACTTCGATCTTGTTATAATTCCCACTTTTAACATATCTTCAATTGCCTTCTCTACAATCTCTCTGTTTCTTAAAGGAGTTCTATATGGTTTTAAACTAATTGGTGGATGATTTCCAGTGTCTATTTCCATTGTAACTGTACTAGTTTTTCCCAATTCTAAATCATTAATTGCAAAAACGTCTTGGTTTTCTTTCACCAATTGTTCTAATATTTCTTTATTCTCCGGTGGGGCTTTTAACTGTGATAACAATTCTTGTTCTCTTGTCCTTTTGTCTACTGTATCTATTTGAGATGGATATTTTTTGAATGTATGGATCAATTCATCATTCCGTCTTTTCCAGCTTCTTTTATAATTATTTCTGACATTATTTCTGACCATGGGAGTTTCTGAATAATCATTTCCCAACATGTTTTCTTTTTCTATAGTTAACATGTTATCATTATTATACGCTACTTTAGCGATTACACAGCCTCTATATAATTTAATATTTTTTCCTGTATTGTTTAGGAGCATCACTGGAAAGCTGAGATGTTTATCTAATATTTTAACCCATCGGTGACTTCCAAGCCAGGTTCATCTATTATTTCTCTCTCTAATTCCGTTATTTTAACTGTTTGTCCAACCGAAAAGTACGGATTTTTTTTTCATTTTGCCTGTATTAAATTAACCGTTTGTGGTTTCAAATTCATGGTCGTTTTGACTCTAACTAGTGTCGACACATGCATATCCTCTTCTAAATCCACGTAAACATCTTGGAATTTTAATTTATGTAAATCAAAATAAAGTCTCACCCCATTTTTCAATAAAAAATCTCTACCCAATATCATATTTCTATTTAAATCCTTGACTACATGGAACATATGCCTAACATTTATCCCTCCTAACTTAAAATTTATCATCGTTTGACCAAGCACTTCTAAATTTTGTCCAGTTACCGAATGAAGATTATCCTGAATTCTAAATATTTTGAAATTTTTTAATATTCGATATAAAAATGTTTCTTTAATCACACTAACTTGCGCTCCCGAGTCAACTAATGTTCTAATTTTATATTTCCCTATTTCTATAATACATGAACTAGGATCAATCATATTTAGTGACAACTGTTTTATCTCCCCAAGTTGAGGCCACTTCTTGTGTTTTCTATTTCTAAATGTCCTATTATACTCATCATTTGGGTTTTTAATATATTTATTCATCTTTTGGACCTTACTATTTTCCCCCCTACTGCCGATCCTGTTCAGTAAGCGGGATGCCCATTTCCCTGATCTCCTGACCTTATAAAATTTCTCTGCACCTCTCCATAATTCCCATTTGCTGATCTACCATTTACAGTTCTATTCTGTGTACTAGTCTGAGCACATCTATTATTTTGTGTATTCGACTGGACACGTCTGTTACCACAGAAGCGAAAAATGTGTCCACGTTGGCGGCACCCCCAACAAACCACATTTGTGTTATTTGTGTTACCTACCATGTCTCTTACAGTATTTCTCACTTGTCTTTCTCTACCTTGATTATATACGTTACTGTTTCCTTGTAACATCTGTATTTCTCCCCTTCTTCTTCTCCAATCATATCTATACTGTCCTATTTCCATTGGTTCTTCAATTCTATCTTCTGAACTACTACCTAACTCTCGTCCTACCCTCAATCTAAACCTTCTTCTCAATCTTTCCTCTTGTATAGCTATATCTACAGCTTGTGACAACCTTGCAGGATTCTCTCTCATTAATTTAAATTTCAGTCCATCTGACCTAATCCCATCAACAAAAATCCCCACCAACATCCGTTCCACTTCCTCAGCTCGGACATTCTGACCCAAAAATGACTCTTCGGCTAAATTGATCAACCTATCACTGTATAGCTGCACACTTTCTGTAGTATTTTGTCTCGTCTGTCGCAACACTGAGAATGCGTGTTGAGGGTCAGTAATCTCTGCATATTTGTGAGCTAAGTCGTCTTTGAATTGTTCCCAGGTTTCACCTCCTCCAGCTTCTAGCTTTCTTCTTATATGATCAGAAACAGGACTTGCACTAGTTCTATAAGCCAAATTCTTTTTATCCTCATCTGTAGCGTTCACTAAATAAGCATGTTTCTCAATGGATACAATCCATTTCTTAAATTGACTCGCCTGTCCATTAAACCTCTCGACATCATTGACTACACTTTGCTGTCTTAACACCGAGTCCAACTTTGATATTGCCCCACCAACTCCACTAAGTACTTGTGAAAGATCTTGGGCTTCCATTCTAAAAAAATCTGAAATGGAAAATACAGCAGTACCAAACAATCTAATATATTAATATGTCCTAAATCAAGCAGTTGGAAATCTTAACCTAAAATTTAACAATACCTGCTATACTTATAGTCCTGTCATTTGTCCAATCGTTTTTCTTATTCAAAACTGATGATCTGCTGTTGTAAAAAATTTTAGAACAATTCCAGCGTCTTGCAGAGTATGACGCCCAATCAAAAAAATTGAAGGAGTATGACGCCCAATCGACAAAATTGAAGGAGTATGACGCCCAATCGACAAAATTGAAGGAGTATGACGCCCAATCGACAAAATTGAAGGAGTATGACGCCCAATCGACAAAATTGAAGGTTGTCTTCTTCTCTTGCAGGAAAAGAAAAGGAAGAGCCTCTGGATTCCTCACTTCAATCGATATTCTTCATGCCGCTGATTGTAGAAAAATGGAAAAACGAGCGTATTTGCTAGGTTCCTCTCTTCAATCGTAGTCGGTGCCTTCTGACTTACTTTCACCGATAAATGGCCCTTCTAGTCGTCTTTATGCCGCTGATTGTGCTCGTCTGGATTTGAAATGACAATGATCGAGACAATAATCAATTGATTGATTGATTGATTGATTGATTGATTGATTGAGCCGGCTCACTATAAGCGTTGACCAACAACTCCGGACTTTATCTTCAGACAAACAAGGTCACCTTCAATGTACTTCAGACGATAACGGTTAAATCGACAGTTCCAGCAAGACCAGATTTCACGACAGCATATCTGGAACATCCATACGTTTCGATAAGAACGAGCAGGTCAACACAGGATTCAACATTGACGATGGCTGCTCTGTTTCACCACTCGGAACATTATGTGTTGTATGGCGGTTTTAACAACCATCAACCCCATCACAAAGACTTGAAAATACGACATAAGTTGTTCCTCCAGAGTGCAGGACTTCAACACAACCTTCCATGACTTCTGTTGACTTCTATATTCCAATTTGATTTATTTTATGAGGACCTCTGTGATCAGTAGTGGCCGCGACAGCACGATTCAGAAATCTTGGTATATTCGGCGCCAAATCAGGTCATATCACAGTGTGATCATGGCCTGGCTGTGAATCGTTAGTTGCTGACATCAATATAGATGACAAACTCCGCGTTGTAGTGTATAAAAGGTTTATTGAGTCATCAAATACATTTTACTGCTGCCGATGTAAATACAGACATCTTTGTTGTTCTTTCAATGGCCGAATCCCAAGTGACGCGTGAGCAACCCCTGGATACCTAAACCCATTCGTGCTCACGTGTTCACTAACTTTATTTCCCCATTAGTTAATGAATGCTGCGCATTCATTAACTCTCTAACTACTAACCTAGATCCCTTACTGTTATACATCGCTGTCAACATCAACATCTTTCAGCTGATTGTTGATCTCTTGACAAGATTACACTCAGTAGTTTGCCATTGCTTTCTGAGCGGCCGGCTCAGTATCCCGCAAGTCACCAACGCGGGTAGAACCGCTTCCAATTCTCGCGTGCTGTGAGACCCTGCATGGATAAACGGGATTACGGAGAAAGTCATGTAACCCCTCAGCCAGAGAGACTGGAAATGGCAAACTACTGAGCATAATCTTGCCAAAACATCTCATCTCATCTCATCTCATCATGTTCCTCTTGTACCTTGCGGTGTCGAGGTGAAGTATAAACATCGTGAGAGTGCCCGATTATGGGCTTCATATATCGATGTTCCCATGGACTCTGCTATTCCCTCCGTCCAACGTTTACGTGGTCGGCCTCTTCCTCTGTTTCCATCTGGTCTGTACATCATTGCTTGTTGTGGTATGCTGTTGACTGGTAACCTACTTGCACGGCCAAACCATTTTACTTGCTGCTTTCTAATAAAATCTAGTGCTGCTTTAACCCCCACTTTAGTCCTGATTTCTTCATTTCTGATCTTATCTCCTCTTGATGCGTTGAGTATTCTTCTCAGGAACCTCATTTCAGTTGTGATTTTTCTTTTCTCTTTTTCTGTCATTGTCCAGATTTGGCATTGGTAGCATAGAGTTGGTAGGAAGATTGTGTTGTAAAGTGCTTTCTTAGTAGTTATTGATACATGTTTGTTCTTTAGTATTGGTGCCATTTGTCCAATGAGTTGATTTGCCTTATTGCACCTATTTTAGGTCTCATTTTCTGATCTGCCATTTGATGATATTATACTTCCTAGGTACTTGAAACTCTTTTCTTGTTTCAAGGGATGTTTGTTTAGGTGAATTGTTGTTGTTTGTTCTTCTTTAGTTATAGTCATTACCTCTGTTTTGCTTGTGCTAATTTTCATGTTATGTTCCCTACACATTTCGTTTAGACTATTCATGTGGTCTTGTAATTCAGCTTCTGATTTTGCTATTAGTGTTTGGTCGTCCGCAAACAGGAGTTCTCTAATGGTTAGATTTGCAGATGGTTCTTCTTCTGTGTTCTCATCATGCGGTATTCTTGCTGTCTCTGCTTGGCTGGTTTCTTTACATATGTTGTCTATATATGTTATGAACAAGAGAGGGGACAGGACACAACCTTGTCGCACTCCAGATCTTATGGTGAAGGGTTCTGAGTGTCCTCCAGTTGCTCTCACTATGCATTCACTGTTGTTGTATAAACTTCTACATAGGTTTGTTAGATGTGTACTCACTCCATATTGTTTAAGAATTTCCCACAGCTTGTTTATATCTACTCTATCGAATGCCTTTTCTTGGTCGACAAAGGCTAAGTAGAGTGTTTCATTGAATTTGATTGATTTTTCTATAAGTTCTATAAGAGCAAAAATGGCATCTGTGCATCCTTTGT
Source organism: Cepaea nemoralis (assembly GCA_014155875.1). NCBI lineage: Eukaryota > Metazoa > Mollusca > Gastropoda > Stylommatophora > Helicidae > Cepaea > Cepaea nemoralis. Next base: position 104,784 of record JACEFZ010004188.1, on the reverse strand, counting down.
TTTTCCTAAATCCAAGTTGTGTTTCGCTTAGCTGGTTTTCTAAAGTAGTTCGTAATCTTTTTTTAAGAATTTTGCAAAATATTTTCCCAGTATGACTCAACAGTGAAATGCCTCTGTATTGTGTGCAGTCTCTTTTGCTGCCTTTGTTTTTCCAAATGGGATAATTAGGGCATTTCCCCAGGCTCATGGTGTCTGTTGTTCTACCCAAACATGGTTGAATAGTCTATGTAGCCAAGCTGTTCCTACTTCTCTTGCTGCTTTAATTAGTTCATTTGGTATTTCATCCTGTCCCGGAGATTTGTTCAATGGGGCTAATCTGATGGCTTCTATAATTTCTTCTTTTAGTATGTCTGGTTCTAGTTCTTCGGTGACATCTGTGTAGGTCTCTTGAATTCCTGTGACATCTGATGGGATGTTGAGAAGTTGTTCGAAATACTGCTTCCATATTATTAGGATTTGTTTTTGTTCACTTATTGGTTCTCCATATTCACTGTTAATTATTTCAGTTGGGTCAAAGGGTTCTCCTCTGGTTCGCATTGCACTTATCTTTTTTTGCCAAGAAATCAACAACAGTGGTAAAATGCTGGTGTTGACAGCGATGTCCTGAAAATAGGATATGCAAAAAAAAGAAAAAAGTCAAGAACAAGAAGTCAACGGACTATTCCAACTGACCAGTGTACAGTATCAGCATTCTTTCTTCTTCCTTTTCCTATCTTCTTCCTCCTATTCTTTTCTTCTCTTAACCCTTTCTATTGGTTACCACACTGGAAGCTTAAGAGTGAATATGATGACCAGAAAGTTCAGGGTTACAAGTGGCAGAGGCAAACAGAGAGAAATGATGCTTGATGGTCTAAGGCGATGACATACCACATGTAATGCCATCAATAGAATTGATTCTAAACACCAAGGACCGAGATCTGTAAAAAAGACATCAATGTCTATGCCACTTTGCAGGACACATATTAGTGATGATGATTGTATTCATTGTGCTCCTATGTTTGTGTCAATCTTGTGATTATCTTTGCCTCTTCACGTATTCATGTGTTAAAAATCTTTCTCTTCAACAGGGACAAGATCGCCAGCAGGAAGACACGAGTCAGGTCCTACTATTTTGATGCAAAGGAGCTGGCCAATTACTGGGGTTGTGATAATGAGCCTCGCAGGTAAGTTGGTCTCTCCAGGTGATGTTGTGTCCTGTCTAACTACCTGGGTTGTGATTATGAGCCTCGCAGGTAAGTTGGTCTCTCCAGGTGACGTTGTGGCCCGTCTAACTACTGGGGTTGTGATTATGAGCCTCTCAGGTAAGTTGGTCTCTCCAGGTGATGTTGTAGCCCGTCTAACTACTGGGGTTGTGATTATGAGCCTCTCAGGTAAGTTGGTCTCTCCAGGTGACGTTGTGGCCTGTCTAACTACTGGGGTTGTGATTATGAGCCTCTCAGGTAAGTTGGTCTCTCCAGGTGACGTTGTAGCCCATCTAACTACTGGGGTTGTGATTATGAGCCTCGCAGGTAAGTTGGTCTCTCCAGGTGACATTGTGTCCTGTCTAACTACCTGGGTTGTGATTATGAGCCTCGCAGGTAAGTTGGTCTCTCCAGGTGACGTTGTGGCCTGTCTAACTACTAGGGTTGTGATTATGAGCCTCGCAGGTAAGTTGGTCTCTCCAGGTGACGTTCTGGCCTGTCTAACTACTGGGGTTGTGATTATGAGCCTTACAGGTAAGTTGGTCTCTCCAGGTGACGTTGTGGCCTGTCCAACTACTGGGGTTGTGATTATCTTCTTCTTCTTCTTCTGCGTTCATCCGGATTTTTTTTCCGGATGTGACTGCGTTGTGCCTGTTTACAGCAGAGCTGCGTTCTTGCGCCGTTAGGCCGACACATCCGACTTCTGCAGGGGTTGTGATTATGAGCCTCTCAGGTAAGTTGGTCTCTCCAGGTGACATTGTGGCCCGTCTTAACTATTGGGGTTGTGATTATGAGCCTCGCAGGTAAGTTGGTCTCTCCAGGTGATGTTGTGGCCTGTCTAACTACTGGGGTTGTGATTATGAGCCTCGCAGGTAAGTTGGTCTGTCTAGGTGACATTGTGGCCTGTCTTAACTACTGGGGTAGTCATTATGAGCCTTACAGGTAAGTTGGTCTCTCCAGGTGACGTTGTGGCCTGGCAAGATGTTAAGTTATCGTCTTGCTCATTTCCCTAAAGCAGACAACCAATAGCCCGGGCCTGAGATAGTGAATTACCAATGAGCAAGTCCTACCGTCTTCTTCCTTCTTTGTCTGTCTTTCTTTCTTCCTCCTCCTCCTCCTAAAAAAAAATAAAAAAAATTACTATTTTACATATTAGGCATGTGATACTAGACCCGTCTTTTTATAGACTGGTCAATACTCGTGGGTGATGTGGTCAGTACCACGCCCAGTACAGATGCCTTGACTTCCCCAGAAATTTCCTGTTGCCCAGTTTATGCTGGGTCGACCTGGTAGCCCAGGCCAGTTTACAAAATCTGCCCCAGTGTGGACTTGAAATCTTGACCAGCGGGGGAGTTCCTACCCACTTATTTATGATATATAGCATGACACTATTGTGTATATCTCATCACCTCATCTCATCTCATCTCATCATCTCACCTCATCTCATCAACGCATCTCATTATCTCACTTCATCTTACATCATCTCATCTCTCATCTCATCTCATAATCTTGTCTCATCATCTCATCTCATAATCTCATCACATCATCTCACTTCTTCATCTCATCTCATCATCTCATCTTGTTCCTCTTGTACCTTGCAGTGTCGAGGTGAAGCTTAAACAGCAGGAGAGTGCCCAATTATGTGATTCATATATTGAGATTCCCATGGACTCTGCTATTCCCTCTTGGTCAGCCTCTTCTTCTGGTTCCATTTGGTCTGTACATCATTGCTAGTTGTGGTATACTGTTGGTTGGTTACCTAGTTATATAACCGAACTTGCAGTTTTCCAGCAAAATCTTGCGCTGCTATAACCCTCACTATAGTCCTGATTTCTTCATTCTTCATTTCTCTCTTCTTGATACATTGAGTAAGATTGTTGTGTATATATTTTCAGATATCACCATACAGGTTTTGTCAGCAGCGTGTACATGTTGCGTGAAGGCTTGGCACGACTAGCTGAAGAGGTGCTTATTAGTTTAAGGTGTTTATGTCTTACAAGTTGGCTTTCTTTTCTTCATCTCTCAGTATATAACCAAATTTGATTTGTTTCAGTAATGGTTACTGAAGAGAGTTGAAGTGCTGTATGAAACCTAAACAGTAAAAAATAAACGAAGTAATGCAGCTTTACAGAACGCAATTACAGAGAATATAGGTTGTTGCGGAGACTAGCTTTCATCAGCAAACAAATGTGTACACAAAACACAATATGGGGAAGATACTACAGTGTCTACATTAAGGCATAAGAACAGGGTGAGAAGAATGAAAAGATGAAAAAATGAGAACAATGAAAAGAAAATGGAAAACAATTTGCTACTTATCTCAGTATCCTAGGCTGGGATTCAAAGCTTTGATAGGCAAACAGCTAGAGTATTGATTTGTTGATCCGACAGCTTCTGCAGCTGGTCTTGTTCCAGACATATTGGTGTTACTTTTCCTCTGGAGTACACTAGACAGGCAGAGAGAGGGATCATACTGCAGAGAGAGGGATCATACTGCAGAGAGAGGGATCATACTGCATGGACAACAATTCAGCCCAGGTGTTGTGCTATCAAGAGGTACAACTCCATTCCTGGTCCCAGCCATGTATTGTAGTTATAACTATATTTAAGGTTTTCATTTGAATCCCCCAGGTAGCTGGGTCAACCTATGAACCCCTCCTTCTTGGAGGATTTGAACACATGACCACTGGATTGACTGCAAGTGTGTCAGCCACTGCACTACCACAGCTCTGCCTGCCTTGGTAGAACAGTAGTTTCAAAATCAGGCAAAAGATGGCAGCATCAACCAGTGTTGATAAATGTATGCTGTTCATATCAGTTTGGTTTGTACAGTGACATGATAATGAATGCACCGTGTTTGTGTTTTCAGGGTTTGGAGAAGTCATGGAAGGACCACAAAATCTGCTCCGAGTTGTTGTACGAAGGTCTGGAGAAACTTGGTCTAGAACTACTGGTCAAAGATAAGGTTTGTCACTATTTTCTTAATGTTAGCTCACTTTGAACTCAAGCATAGTCCATACATGTGCTACTACTTCTGGTGCACAATGGACTGATTTTTTTCATGTGGTTTAACTTTCCCTATTACTAGTGTTGTTGGCCATCAGGCGAATCCACTCTGATTTCTGAGATACATGTAATTTACATCCCCAAGTCAAGGATGGGAAGTCAACATTTTTGTCCAGCTGACCTGTGTAGGGGTTGAACCCGCTACCTCAGCATTAGCACACTGGATGTTTAAGAACGAGTGCTCTTATCCATTCGGCCACGCTGACCTCCATTTGTTATATCAGATATCTCCACGGTGTGTGGGGGGTGGGGGGAGGAGGGGGTGGTGGTTACTCAAACCAGTCAGTTGGACTTAAATGTTGACTTCTTGTCCTTGACTTGGGGACGTTAATTACAATCAGTTATCAGTTATCAGTTATCAGTTGGGGTATCTTCATTGCACTCCGGACAGGTCCATAGGTGCTCAGATCCTCCCCCCAGCATATGCATCAGTGTCCGGTGGCTAATAGTGCCAGTTCTGTGTTGGTTGACGAGGCACCTCTTTTTCCCAATATACCTCTTGCGTCTGGCCGTGCCGATTCTTACTCCCAAGTCTTTCATCCTGGATAGCGATGTGGATTCACTGACGTCAAAGTCCTCTGTTCTCGCTATATCTTTAAGGACGTTAATAACATCGGCATGATCCATGGGCTGGCCATGTACAGGGGGTGCAGAGCCAGCCAGTTTATCAGCTCATTCATTTCCCTCGACTCCCGCATATCCCGGGACGAAGATGAAGGTGACTTTACGGACAACAGACTTCCGCAGCAACTCAGTCCACTGTCTATGTACAGATCCAGCTTCGACCTTCTCAATCATGCTTATTGTATCACTTAGTGCACACACGTTGGTATAATGCTGTAATTCCAGACATATGAAAGCCTGTGTAACTGCCATCACCTCCATCGTCATGCTGCTCGTGGTCATAGAGTGGGCACCACTGGATTCTTGAACGGTTCGGCCCGCTGAATGGGCTGTAAATGCTCACGCACTTCTCTGTTGCTTTAGAACAGATCCATCTGTATAGATGAGCACTTCGGGGCTATCTGAGTGTTCATAGATGAGCACGTTGACCTCTGCATTGACAGCGGCGGGGTTATGCTCTCTGCACCGTCTGTCGAGTGTGATAATGCAGGAGAAAGTGCACTTAAAAGCTGGAGGCTCCGGCATCCATTCCTTGCCGGGGTTGATACTGGTAAGACTGCAGACCTGTCTGACGACATCTTCCGCCCGACCTATCCATGATTAGCCCCTCTTTAGCTTGTCACCCTTTTCACTTAATATAGCGTCTTGCAGAGGGTGCTGCTCATCTGCACTTATTTTTAAGTATGCATGAGCTCTCCAGATCTTGATCCTGTGTTCCATTGTCGGGAAGTTAATTACAAGAACTTCAGAAGTCTGAGTGGATTCGCCTGATGGTGGGAGACACTGGTTATAAAAAAAGCTAGCTCACACGCTAAAATAAGTCAAGTGCTCTCTCTAGTAGTGGCAACTAGTAGTAGTAGTAGCTGCACTAACTATGTGTGTGGACTACACTCAAGTTCAAATCGAACGAATGAGGAGAAAAACAATCAAGTTATCTGGGATTGATTTATCATAAAAATTTTACTATAGAAAAGACATTAATTCATCATTCAAAATGAGTTGAGTTGAGCTAAGAACCAACATCATTGCACTCATGACATTCCCATACTTGCTCCGTCCCCTCATTTAACAGCCAGCGAAGAGTCACACTACTAATCATTCCCACCACTATCTGATTGAAAGTTCTCCTGGTCTTTTCTCTGTTTTCAGATTCTTCCAGAACCCTTGCTGATCCCCTGCAATCTCATTCTTTCCGCATTCTCAGTCTGTTTCCCCACCTTCTCCACCTGGTCCCACAAGCGCTTGGCCACCTCTTCCTTGTCCGTAGGTAATCTACCATCAAGAGGTGCATTACCTGCATCATACAAACTATACCATATAAAGGACATTAATTCATCATACAATTGATATTTTCCAGATAATCAGCATTGGTTCATCATATTTTTTATGTTCAGTAAAAATGATCGTGGGGTTGTCAATCTGGAAAAGCTGCAGTTTTCAGTCATTGACTGATTTATTGCCCAGCATATTTTGCTGCATCTCGTCAGGTATATACTGCAGAAATCACACAGCATAAATTAAAGCAATAAGACCTGATTGTTATCTAAAATCAATACTATAATGTTAGTTGCATATACTTTACAGGACATAGCAGTCAACTCCTGTATGTTTTTGGGTTGTTTGTGATTCCTGGGCAAGTTTACTTTCAGTAGTTGTCATTGCTTTATGAACAACCAGCACTCATACCATTGTATGGAAACCAATGCAAGGCCATCTGCTTCCAAATCACCCGCAGGTGTGTTTCAACTGCAGTATTTGTGATTACGGATTGCATTCGTATTCCTTTTACCACAGAGCCGGTTACTGTGAAGTAACCACAAGATATGCTTCCTCTTCTCTTCAGACAATCAGAAACCCATGTGTAACACCAATCAAAGTCCCCCAGGGTGTCAACTGGAAGGAGGTGGTTGATTATGCCATGAACAAGTAAGTTGTGCTTTAATTTCCTTGTTCGTCTTCTTTCGTTCACTTGAAATTTCTTTATAACTGCAATGTTGTCTCTTGTATTAATTTAACTGTCTTTGTTAGTTCACTCAGTGTTCCATAGAGTTTACCTTCCACTGTTGTTTCTATAGGCTAGAAGGTTTGCCTAGATATGTCGTATTTTGGCAGTCTTGGAGTAAGTATGTGATCTGCTGTCTGCGGCGCCAATCCACATGTGCACATGTCTTATTCACAAATCTTGAATTTTGTATACATGTGGTTGCATAATCTGTTATGTCCTGTTCTAAGGCGCAGAATAATGACTTGCTCTGGTTTGTCCATTAAGTGGTAACCGTCTTGAACTGGTGTTTGTAGCTTTCTGATTGATTTAATCATTCTTTCCATTGGGTGGTATGTAACAGGCACATCAGGATCTTCTTCTGTTAAGTTTCCTTGTCTTCTTCTTTGTTCCTCCTTTGTAATGAACAGGCTGACAGGCTGGCAGGGAATGCACCTCTTAGTGGTAGATTACCTATGGACAAGGGAGAGGTGGTCGGGTACCTGTGGGACCAGGTGGACAAAGTTGGTGGAATAGACTGAGCACCCATATGTGGAGAGAGTGATATGGCGGGGGTTCGGCAGGGGCTCTGGATGAATCTGAAAACTGAGAGGGAAGACCAGGAGAACTTTCAATCAGATGGCAGTTGGAACTATTAGCAGTATGATGCTGTTGAACGAGGGGATGGAGCGCATGTGGGAATGTCCTGAGTGCAGTGATGTCATTTCTTAGCTCAACTGAAGTCCTCTTTTGTGGGGGTTAAGTAAAGGAAGTCATGGGTTCCCTGTCATGCCATCAGGCCTATTGGCCATATGGTGATAGCATTTATGTTTAGATCAACTGGCATTAAATGGGTGATGTGATCAATATCACGTTGGACAAGCAGAGAAACATCTGATAGCAGGGAAATGTGCTGTCTGAGGGGAAATGTGCTATCTGGCGGAAATGTGCTGTCTGGTGGAAATGTGCTGTCTGAGGGAAATGTGCTGTCTGGCAGAAATGAGCTGTCTGAGGGAAATGTGCTCTCTGGGGAAATGTGCTGTCTGAGGGAAATACAAAGAGAACCACAGCTGGACAGAAATACGAATGAGGCAGTCTTGCAAGAAACGAATGAAAACCATAAATTTATGATAGACATTTGAAACAGATATTTTGGGCACACTTTGAGGAGAATTACATTTGAAAACTCAATGATAACTGGCAGACTTGATGGGGAAAAGATGAGGGGAAGACAAAGAGATAAATACCTGGATGAATTTGATGGATAATATTAAATAATCCCTTTCAAATTAGTTTCCGAAATGTGGCCGATTTTGTCACATAATTTTTAATCTGAGGCTGAGATGGGACCTAATTTAACTTCTCTTCTGAGGTTGAATGAGGTAGGGATAATAGAAAAATGACTCCGCCATATAATATAATCAGGACAAGAACACAGACCTGGTCCGCGACTGGCAGTTGTGTGAGATGGCAGTTGTGTGAGATGGCAGTTGTGTGAGATGGCAGTTGTGTGAGATGGCAGTTGTGTGAGATGGCAGTTGTATGAGATGGCAGTTGTGTGAGATGGCAGTTGTGTGAGATGGTAGTCCATGACCACCCACGTTTATGGGCATGACACGTGATGATAATAGATGTTTGAAGCTGGAAACTGAGACTGGTTTTCATGTCTCCTGTGCTTTTTGATGTAGTCATTGATGTTTACATTGACCTGGTAATGCTCTTATCTATGTAGTCATTGATGTTCACATTGACCTGGTAGTTGTCTTATCTATGTAGTCATTGATGTTCACATTGACCTGGTAGTTGTCTTATCTATGTAGTCATTGATGTTCACATTGACCTGGTAATTGTCATATCTATGTAGTCATTGATGTTCACATTGACCTGGTAGTTGTCTTATCTATGCATTCATCAATGTTCACATTGACCTGGTAGTTGTCTTATCTATGTAGTCATTGATGTTCACATTGACCTGGTATTTGTCTTGTCTACGTAGTCATTGATGTTCACTTTGACATGATAATATAAGCGCTCTTGATAGAAAGCACCTACATGATTTTGAGCAATGTCTTTGATTCCTTTTTTGTTTCTTTTTTTCAAGCTACCGACTAGAAATAGCTGGTGGCCTTGGTGACCTCGCTGGAAAAGTCTGGCGAATTGGAGTCATGGGGTACAACTGCACCCCAGATAATGTCCGGCTGACAGTGAAAGTGCTTGGCGAAGCCCTTGACAGTGTTCGCAAGTAGTGAATCTGGGGTGTGTTGGGTAATGTGCCATGAAGGTAGCTGAGAATGGGAATGTATAATGCCTTTACATTGTATATATGAGGTATGGTGTGTTAAGTGTTTGTGGGGGATGCTGGTACATGAGGTCTAGCTGTAAAATCAGCACACAGCTTGCTGGCGTCTGCAGTAAATGTGTCCTCTTATATACAACGCAGTGGCCTTCACTTTTCTTCAGGTTTGTGATAGAAATCATTGTACCATGCATTGCACCGTTGGGTAACAATGATGTTTCAGCTACTCGGCCAAGAGCTCCTCTTCTGAGAGTAGTCAGAATGTCTTAAAGTTGTGAAAAACTTTTTAATGTTGTCAAAAACTTTTTACAGTTGTCAAAACTTCTTAAAGTTGTCACATCTTCTTAAAGTAGTTACTTCTTGAAGTGGTCTTCTTCTTCTTCTTCTGCGTTCATCCAGATTTTTTTTTTTTTCTTTCCGGATGTGACTGCATTGTGCGTTTACAGCAGAGCTGCGTTCTTGCGCCGTTAGGCCGACACATCCGACTTCTGCGGGCACTTCTTGACTGGGTTAACCTTCCCGGGGGTTTCTTAGGACGTTTGAATCTCACTGTTGTGGTGTTATCCCCCATCCTAGCTGACCCATATAGAACAGCCAGAGACATCCTGGTCAACCCTCAAGGGAAGGCAGGGGCAGACCATGGGCATTCCCCGCCATCCAAGGAGGCTTCCATACTTGAGCCATCACACAGCGCTCTGGTACTGGGCTCACCCAAGGAATCGTCACGTCCTGCACATGGCTGCTTAGCCTCACTTCCGTATATTGGGCCTTCCGTTCACCATAGGCTGTTCCTCCGGAAACCAGAAGAATGCAGTCTGCAGATGACATCCACACAGTGAGCATTCGATTAAGACTTTCCACATAATGGATTTGCTATCCAAGCAATATTCCATTTCGTGCCACTAGGACACTTTTTCCACCTTTTATGAAGCCCACACAGTGAGCTTTCGATTCGGACTTTTCACGTAATGGATTTGCTATCCAAGCAATATTCCATTTCGTGTCACTAGGACACTTTTTCCACCATTTACGAAGCCCACACAGTGAGCTTTTGATTCAGACTTTCCACATAATGGATGTGCTATCCAAGCAATATTCCATGTCATGCCTCTGGGACGCTTTTGTAACCGACATACCTGTGGTATGAAGTGTGGCAGTCTAAATGCATCTTCATGCACCTTTAGATGTCAACCTGAATCTTGAAGTGGTCAAAAACTTCTTAAAGTCATCATCATCAAATGCCATAGCGTAGGCGTTCATAACTCTCCACAGATCTCGGTCTTCGGTTTTCTGAACCAACTCTGCTGTTGATATTCCTCCATGCCACTGTCCCAATCATCCAGCATAATTTCTCTTGTTCTGCCTCTACTTCTCTTCCCCTCGATGATCTTTCCAGTTGTCACGATGTTCTCCAATGCCACTCTTCTCATCACGTGACCAAAGAAAGCTGTTTGTATCTTTCTTATTGTTGTATATAATGTTCTAGTTTTATTATCCTCTTTCAGGCAGTCGCTGTTAGTTACCATGGCAGTCCAAGGAATTCGCAATATTCGTCTCAGGAACCACATCTCTGTTGCTTCCAATCTCTTCCTGATTTGTTCATTTACATTCAAAGATCCACTGCCATACAGCAAAACAGGTTCTATATAGCACTTTGACACTCTCTTATATTCAATGATAGTGACGTATTGCGTAAGATATTCTTCATTTTCTAAAATGCAACCTTTGCTTGACCTATTCTGCTCATAATCTCTGTTGTGTATTTTCCATCTGATGTTATAAATGCCCCTAGGTATTTAAAACTATCCACTTGGTGAAGAATTTTCCCTTCTATCTCTATTTCACATTTGGGTGGCACCTTTTCCTTTGATATCTCCATTGTATAAAAAAAAAAAAAAGTAGTCATAACTTATTAAAGTAGTCAAAAAGCAAAGGCTTGGTCATGTGTTATGACATGAAGAAACACCGAAGACTGTGAGTACTGGAGGATACAATACTGGTGACAAGAGGAAGGGGTAAACCAAGGACAACAGACATGAAGAAACACCACAGACTGTGAGTACTGGAGGATACAATACTGGTGACAAGAGGAAGGGGTAAACCAAGGACAACACACACACACAGATGTATCAATGCAGGCTTGTGTGGAGTTAGAGTGGCTCAAGGAAGACAACTATGGAAGTGCGTGATCAGGAAGCTGATGATGATGGTGAAGATGGTGATGATGAGGGTGATGATGATGATTATGAGGTGTAAGATGTTGAAGTTTGGGCCCTAGTGTCTGTGTGCTATATTAGTATGTGAAGTGTAAAGTGTTGAAGTTTTGGCCTTAGTGTCGGTGTGCTATATTATTATGTGAAGTGTGGAAGTATGGACCCAAGTGTCTGTGTGCTATATTAGTATGTGAAGTGTAAAGTGTTGAAGTTTTGGCCTTAGTGTCTGTGCTATATTATTATGTGAAGTGTGGAAGTATGGACCCAAGTGTCTGTGTGCTATATTATTATGTGAAGTGTGGAAGTATGGACCCAAGTGTCTGTGTGCTATATTAGTATGTGAAGTGTTGAAGTATACAGTGCTTGCAAGCTTGGATGCTATGAGAAAAGCCCAGACCAATGTTAGAGTGAAGTGTAGTGAGAGTGTATCAATACTATAGAAGGTGAACAGACAGTCTGAGCTTCAACACATGACTGCCCAGGACAACATCCCAACTCAGTTTGTGATGACCTACTTGTGATTTACTGCTGTTTAACTGTACAGTTTCATCAGCTTTTACTGATGTATCCGTTTTACTGCTTAATGTGATAATAATTGACTTGTACATGGGTGTTTGTGAAGTCTCACTACACTTTGTATGTAGAACAAATATGAAAAATTCTTTCTTTCGTTGATAACACTATTCTGTTTGGGGTGCAAAGAATTACTCCAGCAGAAGACAGTCATTCGCTGCATATTGCTTCACGGTGGACTGTGGAGCACAATTTAAAAAGACATCATGTACTTCATTTGTTCTACATACAAAGTGTAGTGAGACTTTACAAACACCCTGTTGTATGATTTGTTGCTGTTGTTATTTTACTGTACATTATAATCAGAATGTATTGCTCATATTTGTGATATGTTGTTTTACTGTACTCTAGAACCCTGACTTGCATACGCTGTAATTTGATGTTTTACTGTGTATTAGAATTCTAATTTACTCTAGAACCCTGATTTACATACGCTGTAATTTGATGTTTTACTGTGTATTAGAATTCTAATTTACTCATACTGTTTTCTAAATATTTATAACGGGAAGCTAATTGATGCACACGGTGATTTGTTAACCAGTAAGTTTTACTGAGGACTTCTAAATAACCCATGCCATGATTTGTGAATGTTTTACTATACAGTAGAATTTTGACTGACTTGTATTTTAAACATACAAGCCAAAAACAATATATTGCATTATTGCCTCCAGATTTGGCTGCATCTGATCAGGTGCATACTGCACACTTACATATCATATGAAGTGAATACATGAATCATACTTCAGCTGAAACAATTATAACACATAATCACAGCTATGACGAGATGCAGCAAATAATTTCAGGCAATAAATCATGCAACATATTGTTTGTAGCTTCTGTGTTTAAATTCATTATGGGAATAGTGTCTTGAATTACTTTTATTTTGTTTCGTTAATGATTTACTCTGTACATCAGAGTCCTAAATTTTTCTTATATCTTCTTTTCTTTTCGTTCATCTGGAGTGTTTTTTCAGATGTGATTGCGGTGTGCGTTAGGCACCCTTGGGTTGAAACCCTTAGGTCAACACATCCAGCTTTTGCGTGCATTTTTGACCAGGTTAGCATTCCTGGGAGACTCACTTTTGTGGTACCGTCCACATCCCAGCTGGCCAAGTTGGAACAGTCGAGGACTTCGGTCATCCCTCAAGAGAAGGAAGGGACAGTCCATAGCATTTTCCGCCATCCAAGGTTGCTTCCATAGTTGCAGGGCCGACACATAGCGCCCTGGTGCTGGGCTCACCGAGGGAATTGTCACGTCCTGCTCATGGCTGCTTTAACTCCTCACTTCAATATATTGGGCATTTCCTTCACCACGGGCCGTTCCCGCACAAACCAGACTGGTCTGCAGACGGTATCCACTCAGCGAGTTTTCGGATCAGACATGTGCTTGTCTTTGTGCCCATCAGAGCTGTTCCAGGCACGACAGACATTCGGAAAACTACCTAGTCAGAGCTGTTCCGAACAAGAGCGGCATTCGGAAACTAGGTAGTCAGAGCTGTTCCTAGCACGAGAGACATTCAGATGAGACATTTCACTCGGACGTAAATGTGTAGTACCAAATTTTAGTTTGCCACCCGTAGGACGGCACTTCCGGCTTCGGCGGGCATTTTTTAATGAGGTTAGCCTTCCTTGGGAATTTTTCTTATATGATTTGTTAACATTTTACTGTGCAGTAGAATGTTGATTTACTGATAGTATGAAATGTTAATGATATTGTACAGTAAAATTCCTGTTCCGGTGACTTAGAAAAAATTACTGCAGTGTTGTGACAAGGGTTACATTGCTGCAATGGTGCGACAAGGGTTACATTGTTGCAATGTTGTGGCGAGGGTTAAATTGTTGCAGTGTTGTGACAAGAGTTAATTTGTTGAAATGTGAGAAGGGTTAAATTGTTGCAATGTTGTGACAAGGGTTACATTGTCACATACTTTATATTGTAGCAATTGAGATCGTCAGTGGTTGAGGAGACAGAGATTATGCTGGACTGCCTAAGATGGTGGGATAGAGGAATCAATAGAATTGGTGGAGTATTGATGTATGACAAGGCAGATGTGATTGGGCCCTTTTGGAATCATGTGTTTAGTGCGGAAGAATGGCTAGACAGATCATCATGGCCTAGAGAGAATGGTGCTGCAGGGAGTGCTGGCCGACACTCAGGATTCCCAGGAAAGGTTAGACGGAAACATACTCAGTCTGCTACTGGTACAATCTTTATTTTTGTTATTGCTGGCTTTGAACTCAAGTGTAGTTCCTGCTACTACTTCTAGTGCACTGCATTGAATTTTGCATGTGGATTTGCTTTCCCTATTACCAGTGTCCCTTGCCGTCTGGTGAACCCACTCCGACTTCAGAAGTACTTGTAGTTTACGCCCCCAAGTCAAGGACGAGACGTCAACATTTTAGTCCAACTGACCGGTGTAGAAGTTCAACCCGCTACCCCAGCATCAGCACACTGGAAGTTTAATACTGAGTGCTCTTATCCATTTGGCCTTTCCGACCTCTACTGGTACCATTTTTATTGGGACTCCTCGTGGCAGTTGCAGATGGCAACGAAGCACGTATGGGAATGTCTTGTGTACTGAGATGACTCAACTCTACTGTATTGCACTCAACTCGAATTGATTCAGAAGACAGATCTGCAGAGATACATGAATACCTACATCATTTGGTAGTGCACATGATGCTGATAATAAACATGAGTGGAGATGCTACAGCAGTCAGTGCAACTACCGACATGATGGTCCAGGAGTTCAGTCCCCAGTAGTGTCTGGACTGGGTGTCTCTCTCAAGGAGGAAGATGGCTCATCAGTTGAGATAGCTTCATAAACTGGCCAAGAGAAAGTGTTAGCAGGTCACCCCATTTTTTTGTGATGTGGCCTAGCATACGTGAGGGTGGAATAGTTAAACACCATCGTGACAGATCTTGCCAGTAGATTGTCTATGTTTATACACATATACACATGTTTAACCAGATAAGGTTAACATTAATAAAGATTGTAAAGTGATGACAGGGTTTTGTTTATTTTTTTTTAAATCAATCTTCTGGCTGTCTGTGTATCTTTCTTTCTGACTGGCTGTCTGTGTATCTTTCTTTCTGACTGGCTGGCTGGCTGTCTGCATATCTTTCTATCTGACTGGCTGGGCTATGTATGTATTAACATCTGTTTTACTGGTTGTCTGTGCATCGTTCTGTCTTACTAGCTGTTAGTGTATTTTTCTGTCTGTCTGTGCGTACAAGTAAATAGGTACAACTATTTCAGAACAATTATGACATCTGAATGGGAGGTGCTTTGAAGAGATTAGAACAAGAATCACTACGGCAAAGGTAGCCTTATGCAAGATGGAAAAAAAAAGACCAATAAAAAGAGTAAATTGCAACAAGAAAAATAGTGCTGAAGTGCTACATAGAACCTGTACTTTTGTATGGATGTGAAACATGGACAATGAGCAGACAAGATGAAAAAAATATAATGGCAGTGGGAATGTGGTTTCTGAGGAAAATGCAAAGAATACCATGGACAGACAGAAAAACCAATGAACAAGTCGTACAAGAAACAAAAAACCGTAAACTGATTAGAGAAATTAGACATAGACAATCACAATTATTTGGACACATCATGAGAAGAAATAAACTAGAAAACTTGGTGACAACTGGTAAGACTGAGGGAAAAAGAACAAGGGGAAGGCAGAGAAGTAAATATCTGGATGGCTTGACCACATGGCATGGTCAGGACAAGAACTCGCATGAACGAGACTGGTGAGATGGTGAAACATGACTGCCCACACTTGGCGGTGATGATGTGTTTTAAGATTTTCCTTATTTCTTATGTTCTGCGGGATCCACAGAAAGGACCTTCAAGTCCACAATTAACAGATTTCCTCAATATGTCCTATCCAGCACCAGCGTCTTTTCCGCACCTCAAAAATGCAAATATCTAAACAGATTTTAATAATAATAATCATACAGATGGATTCATTCAAAACATCATTTATTAGATGGTTCAACAGTTCTGGCCCACACAAGGTTGCCAATGACTACATTCACTAGCTAAAGCCAAAAACCTGTTAATTTGTGCACAAAAGATTTAAAATATTTAAGTTTGGAAAATAAAGCATTCACAGAATCACAGACTGGGGTGCAAGGCAGTACAGATGGACATTATAATTATCTTTTAGATATGGCAATCATAATCATCATCATCATGTGGCGGAGGTTGGTGGACGAAGTTTGCTGCAGGAGAGCCTGGCATATAAAACCACAACATCTCGTCTGAAAATGGAGGTGGAGGCAGTCATAGAGGTGTTTCGCTGGCTGGAAGACAAACAGCATACACGTTTCGTGACTGTTACAAACTCACAAAGTATGATAAGAAAGGTCATTACAGGTATATTTCAGGCAGAGGCAAGCTGCCAGGAAACAATCAAACTCAGAGCAACTGTTGGATTTTTTCCCCAGGATATGCTGGTGTTGTGGGGAAACAAGGAGGACAGATTGGTTGGGTCTGCATCCCTTGGTAGAATACTGATGAATGATAGGGCAGACGAATACCCATGGTATGCTGGATTACGAATTGCGCCCATAACCCCTTTGCTACAGAGCCGGACAGTACATACATGTCAATGTTCGTCAGAACTCAAAGGATGTATCAGAATCTGCGACTGTGACCAGACTGCAAGAACACCAAGTCAGACGGGGTCAGGCTAGACGAACGCCATGGGGGAAGCCAAAGAAGATTTGCCAGCCAACACAGAACTGGTGTATCAGTCGCTACACGCTGAGGGAGATACTGAGGAGGGGATCTGAGCACTTCTGGAGTAATAGTTTGATGTGCAAATGAGGATGATCTGTTGACTGATTACCAACCAACCAACCAACCTACTAAAAAGTCTCTATCAGAGAACAGTGTCCAACTTTGGTACCCCTCACATGCCATCTCTGTCCATTTGGAATTTTATGCAATACAGACTGAAATCCAGACACTATGATTACACAAATGTACATTTGTACAAGTTTCACATTGTAAAAATGATGTGAATCACGAAAACAAAACAAAAACAGACATATGTTTATGCTAAATATCTGCCATTAGGGAATTCCTCTTTCTTTCAAAATAAAACAGAAAATTTCTTTCAAAATAAAACAGAAAACATGTCTACCAAATGACAGAAGCACATCACAAATAAATTAATGAACATATGAACACAATGAATTTGGACAAAACCCTGGCAAGAAACAAAATTGTCTGTAAATCCTCCACTCCACTATTATGAAATTGGTTGCATTTGGGAAGAAAAAAATCGATATAAAATGAATCAGTCAATCAAAAATAGAAAGTGGAAGGGCCAGTCTTATATCCACACAATCACAAGTGACAGAATGGATGCTGCAGCCAAGAAAGTGGAAGGGCCAGTCTTATATCCACACAATCACAAGTGACAGAATGGATGCTGCAGCCAAGAAAGTGGAAGGGCCAGTCTTATATCCACACAATCACAAGTGACAGAATGGATGCTGCAGCCAAGAAAGTGGAAGGGCCAGTCTTATATCCACACAATCACAAGTGACAGAATGGATGCTGCAGCCAAGAAAGTGGAAGGGCCAGTCTTATATCCACACAATCATAAGTGACAGAATGGATGCTGCAGCCAAGAAAGCTTCCATGGAGAATTCAGACACTAATACAGCTACATTTTACAAATCTACACACAAAAAGGACTAAGCTGGAAATTGTGGGTCCTCATGTCATTTTGCTCAGAGCACAAAAACCCTCGTGAGGTACTGTCTTTCACCACAGAGCACAAAAACCAACCAGCGTGCGCTGAGAAGAAAGTGAGCCGCCCCTCTTATCTCATGGTCTACAGACTGATTCTTGTGTTCTAATATAAAAGACATGAGGATGCCAGGTTTTCCAGCTAAGTAACACTGTTTGTAGTTTTAATAATTGTTGCATTAGAGTGTTTTTGTTTGCTGATGAAGGCTTTTTTACCTGTAATATTCATCTGGAGCCTTACCGGATGCTACAGAGTTGGTGTACTGTACTGAGATTCTCCCTTTATATCAATGGGAGACAACAGAACACTTATGGGGACAACCATGTGCAGTGATACTGTAAGTAAAAAAAAGTTGCATATCCTTTACAGGATGTCGCAGTCAACCCCAGCATTTGTTGGCTGTTTGTGATTTCCGAGCAAGTTTACTTTCAGTAGCTTACCACTCCAAGTAAGCAAAGGACCCTTTTACACACCAAGGGTATATGGTACTAGCCCCATACTTAAAACACACAAATCGGCACTCGACAGGTGCTGTTGCCAATATTATCCCAAACCCCTTTACTTCCCACGGCATATCCTGGTACACATTTTTATTCTGGGTCGACCTGGCAGATCAGTTCAAATTTAAAATTCCGACAACTGGGATTCACACCCATGACCACCTAGCTGACAGACAAGCACTAGGAACGTGAACCTTCATTAAAAAACACCACCACACCAAACATCTACTGTGTCACTTGTGATTCTATTCTTGCAAGGCTGACTCTCCGCGTTCCCCTGTCTGTTGACTGGCTCACAGCTAAGCTATTATGCTTTCTATAAATACATGTCCCTGCTCTTGACCACTGCACATAAATATACAGCAAACTATACGTATATTATGGCAAAATATACACGTATTATGGCAAAATGTATGTATATTATGGCAAAATGTACGTATATCATAGCAAAAAATACAATCTGAAATGGACAGAAACAGCAAACGGCAAAGCAAAATTTGCATGGAAACAACTGGCAGTTGCTAGAAGCATACATCTGTAAGCAAGGGCTCAAGAACACATTAAACTACATATTTTATGTATCAAGTAACATCAGCATCATCAGGTGCCGAGGCATGGGCGATCGTATACACATTTTGTGAATTCCAACCGAATGTATCAATTCATGCGCTCATTTTTTCTATGCTGTGATGCAAGGCAGACAAGCTGAAAAAACATCAAATGACAGTGGAAAAGTGGTTTCTGAGGAATACGCATAGACAGACAGAAAAGCCAATTAGAAAGTCCTGCAAGAAAGAATGTAACACTGTAAACTGATTAGAGAAATTAGAAGTATAGGGTGTCCGTAAAGTCTGGACACATAGGATAATTGGATATTTTAAATTTAATTCAAATGAAATACAAAATTATTAACAGATTTTTTGCCTCAAAAGATTAAATATGGCTTTGTCAAAGGAAGGCAGAGTTGAGCGGGTGTTTTTTCTGGTGCATGCTAAAGGAGAAAGCGTACTCAACAAAAATCATAGATCCAATACACTTGACTCAACGAATAAGGAGTGAATGTATCAAAATTGAAGGCAATATGGACTTATTGCATCAAGTTCATGAAAATTGTGTGAAACGCATCAACATTTGCATTGCAAATGATGGAAATCATATCGAAGATGTTATTTGAATAAAAAGTTGTATTTTAATCTGTGTCCAGACTTTGCGGACACCCTGTAGACAGTCAAAATTGTTTGGGCACATTATGAGAAGAAATAAACTAGAGAACTTTTTTGACAACTGGCATGATTGAAGGGAAAAGAACAAGGGGAAGGCAGAAAAGTAAATATCCGGTTTGTTTCCATGTGTGTCAGTCTGTTTAAAAATTAAAACCTTACTCATTACAGTTTCAAACCTAGGCAAGCTAACTGTTATATAAATACTGCTCCAATTCACTAGATTGTATATATTCAGTTTTTCATCAGTTTGGTAACATCTAAAGAGAATAGACAGCAGGCATAACTAGCTACCACATGTAACAACAATTTATGTAGCAATAAGAAATAACCATACTCGCCTGGAAGAACCTGGTTATATTAACCATCTGTGCTTAAATTAACCATCTGTAAAACACTGATTAAAACTATATCCAGTTTCCTGTCAAAATATTCAAATTAAAATTACATCCAGTTTCCTGTTAAAATAATAAGATAAAAACTACATCTAGTTCCCTGTTAAAATAATCAGATTAAAACTATACCCAGTTTCCTGTTAAAATAATTAGATTAAAACTATACCTAGTTTCCTGTTAAAATAATCAGATTAAAACTATACCCAGTTTTCTGTTAAAATAATCAGATTAAAACTATATGTAGTTTCCTGTCAAAATAAGATCAAAACCTTATCTAGGCCAGTGTTAAAATAATAAGATAAAAACTACATCTAGTTCCCTGTAAAATAATCAGATTAAAACTATACCCAGTTTCCTGTTAAAATAATCAGATTAAAACTATACCCAGTTTCCTGTTAAAATAATCAGATTAAAACTATACCCAGTTTCCTGTTAAAATAATCAGATTAAAACTATACCCAGTTTCCTGTTAAAATAATCAGATTAAAACTATATCTAGTTTCCTGTCAAAATAAGATCAAAACTATATCTAGGCCAGTGTTAAAATAACCAGATTGAATTTTAGGCTGGGTCAACCTTGGTGTCAGGTTAAATTTTTAAAAATCTGCCCCAATGTAGATTTGAACCTACGACCACTGCGATGTCTAGCCACAACACTGCAGTGATCGCCCACATTCCCTGGCTTTGTGCTATTTAAGAGTCTAAAACTGGCTTAATACTTAACGACTATTAAATGCAATTTATAAATGTGGACGGTTACAATTAAGTTCAGGAAACATGTTATAAACCTGTGGCCCCAGATGTACTGATATACAGGTCAGAGAGTTATTTCTCTTGACACGATAAACACATTTTTTGAGGCATTAACTTTTATGTCAATGATAGGAGGCTGATATTTTAAACCATCTATTTTAGATGGTGAACCACAAAGGTAACATTTACATACACCTTCTATAAAACATAAACACTATACTTAAATATTCACATCACAAACTAACATAACTACCACAATAAAATCACATAACGTTAAACACAAACCACATAAAATAAGCCAACATCTTCTTATAGTCCATGCTGTGTGGTGTTGGTGATCATGCCTATTCAATCTGCTGTCTCATGTGCTGTCAATCATTTCTGATACTGATGTTGTCAAACTGTCCAGCATCTTCTCTCTTGGTCTCTCCTCTGATCCAACTTTCCGGTTGTGATGACATACTCCAGCTTCTCATGATATCCCCAAAGAATGTGGACTGTCTTCTCCACATGTGAGCAACCATTTGCCAGTTAACTTCTTTCAAGATACCCTCATTACTCTTTCTATTCAATATGGTGTTCATCATTCTTCTATAAAACCACATCACCACAGCCTCCACATGATTCCTCTTGCCAGCTAATTATCCATGATTTGCTTCCATACATTAGGATTGGCTCAATATAGCTTTTAAGAACTCTTTTCCACACCCCGATTGACAAAGACAAATTTCAGAGATTATTCTTCATTTGTGAAATGCCGCCTTTGCTTGGGCTACTTCTGAATTTAATTTCCTTAATACATCTTCCATTAAAAAAATACACACCAGTTAATTAAGAAGATATAATCTGTTATAAAAATCACATAATATATTTTTTCCCCAATGCTAACCACACAACGACCTAATGTCTGAAACCATAAAGTCGTCATCCTATATGTTTAAAACTGAAGTCGTTAAAACACTCCACATCATGTTTCACAATGCCGCAAAGAATTTTCAAATTGCCAGAACTTCATCTCAAAAGTTACCACTGTCAAATCAATAGATTTTTTTCAAACTGGCAAGCCGACAGATGCAGGTGAACATGTCACTCCACAACCCTGGCTATCTATACTGTTAATATGAGACAGCAACAAAATGCCTGCCAGTGTAAAGTCACACAGCAATGTTATTTATAACACAAATGTATCCAATTCTTTAACATGATCACGCATCAATACTCAGAAGAATTTCCAATTCCATGCAAAGAGTTCAAGCCAAATTTACAATGCTCTAAGGTTACTACAGTCGGCTGTCTTATTCAAAGGTCAAGCCAATGAAAGCTGAGGCTCTCATGCCTACACAACACCGGTTCTCTATGCTACAAATGTCAATCATTCTATGACATCATCTTCACAACCACCATGGTATTACCAACAGTAAAAGAGTTCCAAACTCTAGAATGTCAACAGCTTTAAATTATTTTTGTTGGCTAGTATATATATCTATCAAACATCTAGCATCAGCTACATCAAGTTTTTTTTTTCAAAACACAATCTTGGAGAAAACGAATGAGCCTTTTGATGGAGTAATTTATTCTAAGGAGGCAGAGATCATGACAAAGTGGTCCCTACTATTGAGTAATTCACTCTAAGGATCAAGAGATCTCCTGGACAAAGTTATTCTTACTATTGAGTAATTCACTCTAGAGATGTAGAGATCTCCTTGACAAAGTGGTCTCTACTATTGAGTAATTTATTCTAAGGATGCACAGATCTCCTTGACAAAGTGGTCCCTACTATTGAGTAATTCACTCTAAGGATGCACAAATCTCCTTGACAAAGTAGTCCCTACAATTGAGTAATTCACTCTAAGGATGCACAAATCTCCTTGACAAAGCGGTCCCTACAATTGAGTAATTCCCTCTAGGGATGTAGAGATCTCCTTGACAAAGTGGTCCCTACTATTGAGTAATTCACTTTAAGGATGTAGGAATCTCAATGGTAACAGACTGGCCACCTATTCTCCCATGCATCCAGGCCTACAAAATGTCATGGCACTAGCACATCAGACACATGGCAGAAAACTACTTTGGGACAAATGATTATTATTATTTAAACATTATGAACTGAACTGAATATAAAGTCCTTAAGTCACTAGCCTCTTAAACATTGAATATAATTAACAATACATTGTGGTAAATAAATTCATTAGAATATTAATTACTATACAAATTGCTAATGAAATGACCAGAATAAATTAAATACATAAAGCTGATCAAATAAACTCTAGCTAAAGAAAAATACACCCAAATACATCATGCAAATCTGCCGCATGTTTAATATTGTGGAAAAAGCATTGGGTCAAAGATCCACACAAGGTTATTTGGAAGTTGCTGTGAGACATTTAAGGAACACTTTATATGGAATAACACAACAGCTGATGAACACATTCAACAACAACAATAACTTTAACGACACCAGAGTATTTATCCATGAAGTATCAATCACAAGAATATACATCCAAAGAAGTGGTCATGTTGTGCCTTCTTCTTCTGACCTTCACTCCCTAATGGAGTACAGGCCTTTAGCCAACCCACACCAAGTTGTCCTGTCTTTCGCTATCTCCTGTAGCTCCCTTCATGTCCTCCCTGTATTATTTCTCTCTTTCTCTAATTCACTTCATATTTTCATGTCCCCTCTATTTCATTTGTTCAGCAGGTTCCAGCAAAAGGACTTTCTAATTACACTATTATCAGTCACATTTCTCAATGTGCTTCCTCCGCCCAGCTACTGAGTTAAGTGTGTGGAGCGACATTGTGAGCTGTGGATTTCATGTGGAATGCTTTTATATCTGTACGCAGTGGCTGGCATTGTGAACTGCAAGTTTATAAAAATGCCAGACGGTCAGTAGCTGAACTTGCTGAATTTGCCCTATACAGTAATGTGTGTGCAACTGCTGGTTTTCTAGTGACTGCCGCTCCCATCGAAGATTTCACACGGGTCAGTGAGTATTTTGTGTGATATTCACTGGCACAGGAACTGAGCATTATGGGGGTGATCTTTTGCCGTGAAGTTGGAAACGCGACTAACAACTAATTTCTCAATGTGCATCCTATCCAGCGCTAGCGTCTTTTTCTCACCTCATGATGTGCTGCAGTCTGCCTAGTTCTCTCCCAAGCTCCTCGTTACTGATTCTTTCATACCATTTTAATCCTTATATTCTGTGCACGCATCAATTAACGACTGGTTTTCTTCTGTAGACATGACTAAACAACGGCAAACGAGAAGTACTAGCAGTAGTTCAATAATTCATCTGAATACAAGGCGACTAAATTGACTAACTTCTGAACATAGGCACATACAAACTGAAAGCATGAAGGAATATTACTCGGCCTCCTTAACATTTACAACTGGCCTGCTACATTTTATCAAAATGAACGAAACAAATTTGCGCGGTAAATAAAAGTAGTAATAAAGAAATTCGCTAAATAATGTCTAAATGATAATAGATATGAAACACAACCTTCAACCACTAGTCACTCCACAAGGTTTTAAACTGTATACTATCATAAATCCTGTGTAAATATACATTGTCTCAGAACTGTAACAAAATATGCTACTGTCTTAGTTTTGCAACAATGCATATTTATTTACTACAGAAATAGTTCAGCATGTCAAAGCAACGTAACAAATCCTTTTAGCTGGCATTAGGGTTTATGAACGCAATTTCATATTTCCCTGATATACTGAGTTAAGGGTTTGAAATCAGCTGTAGAGGATTACAAAAGCAGACCACTTTCCGTTGGTTACGATGGTACGAGCATCAATCATTCAGAAAGCAAACTAGTGACAGTAAAACTGCCTGGAAAGTCATAAACAGCCAATGAATGCTGGGATGGATTACAATGTCCTGTAAAAGGACATGCGACTGACTTTAAAAAGTATCATTTCAGTTTAAATACACAACAAGTGTCACATGTTCCACCGCTGGTGTCACCATGGTAGTTTTAAAGAGACTATTATATCTTTTTGTTTGCATAACTGTGGTTTAAACTCATGTATCGTAACTGCCTCTACCAATCTCAGTAACCGCTGGTTAAGTATGGTTAACTTAATAAACGTTTGCTGATATTGACAGAGGCCGTTATGATACACATGTAAACCACAATTATACAACGAAAATGATAATAGTCTTTAAAACTGCCGTGGAAAAGTCGAGAGTGAAACCTATGACAGTGTGTTGAGTATTTCAGCTAGAAGGATTCCTTACATTGTTTTCTATATGTGCTGAATTATTTCTGTAGTATACACCTGACGTGATACAACGAAATATGTCAGGCTATAAACTGTGCAATATACTGAGGTGTCTTCATTATTCAAATTCACAATGGGGAAAACATTGTTTTGAATATATTTATGTAACAATTTATTTTACTCCTCTAGAACTGTAACAATATTTATTTTACTGTCTTAAGGATTTAACAATTTACTTTACTGTCCTAAAATTGTAACTATATAAATTTTACTGCCCTGAAGGGTTTCACAATTTAATTTACTGTCCTAGAGATCATAACAATTAATTTTATTGTCCCTGTGTTATAACACACACAGGTTACTGCCCTGAAGGCATAACAATTTTACTGTCCTGGAGTTTTAACAAAAAAATTTTACTGTCCACAGAATGGTAACAATATATTTTAATGTCTAAGAATGGTAAAAAATTTTTTTTACTGTCCAAGAAAGGTAACAACATACTTTATAGTCCAAGGATAGTAACAATATGTTACTGTCCAAGAACGGTAACAGTATATTTTAGTGTCTAATGATGGTAACAATACATTTTACTGTCCAAAGATGGTAACAATATATTTTACTGTCCAAGAATGGTAACAATATATTTGACTGTTCAGGAATGGTAACAATGTTACTGTCCTGGAGATTTAACAATATATTTTATTATCCAAGAATGGTAACAATATATTTTACTGTCCAAGAATGGTAACAATATACTATACATCCTAGAAGTGTAAATATGGCTATATACATATAGTAGTCCACTACAAGCCGCCGCCAGCGGAGTCGTCATGCAGTATATAGTGACGGTATGCCCGGTTCATCTGCTCCAGGAAGATGAAGGTCAGCACGGTGTGGGGCCCCAGGCGAGCGTAGTACGGCGTGAATCCCTTCCACAGGCTGAAGAACCCTTCCTGTCTGATAGTTTTTGCCAAGACATCCTGCCAATGGAGAGGTTAGTGTCAGAGGACATCAGTATAAAATAAAAATACAGTTACTTTGATTAATCGTCACTCATTTAACTGTCGGTTTCTGTCGCTTAAAAAAAAAGACGCTTAAAAGTCGACAGGGTCGACTTCACTGCACTGGGTTTTATCCCATATGGCTCGGTCTCTTTCTGCAGCACGGAAAGCGTCGCACAAAGCACGAACTCCGTAGCTTTTAGCGACGACACACAGGAGTCTCCGAAACATTTAACTCGCAAACCGAAGGACGCGGCCCGGAATCGAACCCACAACCTTCGGAGCACGAGTCAAACGGCTTGACCACTTCGCCACAGAGACTCCCGACCGCCCGACTGTCGGTTTCTGTTATCTGTCATAGTCCTTAAAAACATTTGGGAAGAGATACAACATAAAGGACACTATTTTCAATGTTGCCACTGCCTGGGCTGACCTTACAGTGTCTAACCCAAAGAATGGGTGGAATAAACTCTTGCCTGAACCTACTGACGGAACTGAAGGAACTGAGACTGTTAGTGTTGATGACATTGTGCAACTGTGCAACAATGTAGGTCTAAAAAGAGAAAACATCACGCCAGAAGAAGTAACAGACTGGTTGGAATGTGACAAAATGGATGGAAGCTTTGAAATTTAGAATGATGATGAAATTGTTTCTAGTGAAACTATCATTGAAGAAGAAGAAATTGACGATGAAGGATCAGTTCTTAACCAAAAACCTACAACTAGCCACTCAGAAGCAGAAACAATGTTATCAAAGTGCATCGAATGGTTTGAAATGCAAGAGGAGAAAAATGCAACACAGATCCTACTTCTGAGTAAGATGTGGTACATCGCAGCGCAGAAAGCTCGAGCCTCAAAGACACAGAAGGAGATGACAGATTCATTTTAAAGTAACGTAGGTTTATAGTATTATAATACATTTCTGTACATTACCACTCTTATATTGCGCTTTATATTGATCGTTTTGTAAAATTAAATACAATATGTATGTATTATTCACTTTTAAAGGATTTTATTTCCATTTTCGTCCCACGTCACTGTACATATGTATTAAGAGATTTCTGTTATCCGTCTATTCAGTTATCCGTCACCGCCCTGGTCCCGATGGTGATGGTTAATCGAACTTTTACTGTAGGTGTACTTTCAGGTTGATCAGTGAAATAAGTATTTGCAGGTGGATAAGTGGATCAAGTATTCACAGGTGGATCAGTGAAATGAGTATTTACAGGTGGATCAGTGAAATGAGTATTTACAGGTGGATCAGTGAAATGAGTATTTACAGGTGGATCAGTGGATCAAGTATTTACAGGTGGATCAGTGGAGCAAGTATTTACAAGTGAATCAGTGAAATAAGTATTTACAGGTGAATCAGTATTGTTTAAGAAACCAGAATAATATAAAGTATAATATACAAAATACCAGGTGGCAGGGTAAGTGGAGTTCATATACCTATGAAAGGAGAAGTAAGGTGCCTCCTTCCCTCCACTAGCCTACGGGACACCCTTGGGCAAGGTGGAGTACCCGTTTCGCCTCCCGATCAGGTTTACGAGAAGCCATGGGTACAGGTGGTGGATGAAGTTGAAGAGCAGCCGACAGATAGTTGTAGGTTATGGTCTCCAATTTCATGACGGCAGGCAGAGGATTTATTTTTTTCTGGTCACTGCTAAGAAGGAAAGCAATGGTAAACTACTTTCTCTAAATTTGCCTAGGGTCATGTGTTCAGATCCCCATGGAGGCAGGGATTTTGTACAACTGACCTGGGCTAGTGGGCCTGACCTGCATAAAATAAGGGTATCAGGAAATGTGCTGGGGAGTACGAGGGGGCTTCACATGATAACCTTAAAATGTGATAGAAATTACAATAACCATGCCATTGTCTTGTAGCCTGTCAATATTGTTGTGTAAGGATGTCAAGAGTTTTGAGCACATGACATCATGGTGCAGACGAACAGGGTGACATCATAAGGACAGTTTAAAGATGGCCGCTCAACTTTTGACATGCACCAAAGGGGAGCAGCATTCTATTATCCTTTCTTTTTTATCCGTGAAGGGGTGAAACCTATAGAAATTCATCGGTGAATGATGGTCCAGTATGGTGATGCATGCCTGTCAGTCCAGCAAGTGTATGAGTGGAGTAGGAAGTTTCAAAATGGCGTGACTTCAGTGAAAAGATAGCAGGTGGTGCATGAGTGGTTGCACAAGCGACCAAGAGAATTATTTTTCTACAGGAATTCAAGCACTCTATCACGCTGGAGAACGGAGATCTTGCATTGAATGCAGTAATGACTACATTGAAAAATGATACATTTGTTCTTTACCTTTTTTTCCCAGAATATATTCAGGCCCCCCCCCCCCCCCCCCCCCCCATGTCAAGTTTTCATTGGAAGCCCCCTCATAACGTGGCTGGCATGATCACCTAACGAGTTTTGGTTAGTCAATAAAAATAACTGGGATTAACACCATGTACCCTAGTACATCTCACAGAATGGAGAAAAGGGTCCTTTATTTAGCGGTAAAAACTCTGCGGAGGAGCAAGCACGACAGGAGTCTTCTGATCATCAGAAGTAGTCCCCCCTCGATACATGTTTCCGCCCCTTTTATCTTCCTTTCACTCTGGGGGGTGGGGGGGGGGGGGGGGCTTTTGGGTCATAGCTCCCAGATGTTTGTTTCTAAATTATATATATGATAGACCAACACTAACATAGTTTAGTTTTAGTTTAGTCGACGGATCAACATCACGGCACACGGGTGCAACCCATAAGTGCTCCGTTCTCCTCCTAACTTAAACCTGAGTCTGGAGAAACTCAGCTCAGTGCATGAACTCCATAGCACCGGCGAGGATCCTGAAATACTTTGGCTAGATTTTTAACTCAAAATTTTGCCCGGGCAGCACCGTTAGGCTACTCTTTTTCGATTTCCAACTGCCAAGGGATTTTTTACGTGCGCAACAATACACACGGGCATCCGATCTCACTACCCAGAGACCAGGGGAAATGTTATTACTAGAAGGCCACGAGAAAAATAATCCTGGTGTAACATGGCATGATCATAAAATGTAGTATATAGTAGTGTTGCATAAATAGTGTTGATAAAATCAACACTAACATGCCATCAATAGCAATAACATACCACATTTTAGAATAATACAGAACAATATTCATTCATTCAGTAGCATGTCCTTTGCAGAACCTCGCTCCCATAACAACCTTCCGGAAAACCTCTCGATCATAAGCAAGATGTCCCGCATCTGAAAAACCCATTTGGAGAACCTCCGCCACATTATGCACCCATCTTTTCCCTGGCCTTCCTCTTCCTCTCCTCCTGGACACACACCTCTCCACTATTGTTCTCTCCAAACTCTCGTGACGTTTCAAGTGACCAAAATATTTCAATTTTCCTTATTTTATCGTCTTTAATAGCCAACCCTCTTCAACACTCAGGTTTTGAAGTATGGATACATTTGTTCTTTTCCTTATCCAAGACACTCCTAGAACTTGTCTATAACATTTAAACCCAAAGGCATTTATGCGCTGTTTAGCCTGCTGAGCAAGTGTCCAGGTCTCACAGGCGTATGTTGCAATGGGAAAGATGCATGCTCTTAAAAATCCAACCTCTGTAGTTCTATCTGTCCCACTCCATAATTTATTCCGTTGTTTTAGTCTTTGAAGAGCATTAGATATTCTTCTTTTAATTTCTTTCATTGTGTCACCATTGTTGGCAATTAATGACCCAAGATTTTCAAAATTCTCGACCACCTCCAACCTTTCCTCACCAACAAATATTTATTTCTATCTGTATGCACTATCCCTGTTTCCGCCATGTTAAGATATAAGTTGTGATTTTCACTATTCTTTTGGGTTGAGGTATTAGGTTTTCTATACTATTCTGTGTTGTGGATAGCAACATTGTATCATCAGCATATTGAATCCCTGGTATGTCATGACCACCGATATTTAGGGCCCATATTGCTCCCTGTTTACATCATCTCTGACATCCCTCAATACATTCTCGGCGCACAGGTCAAACAAATAGGCGGACAGCACACAGCCCCGATGGACTCCTTGCTTGATGTCAAATCAATCTGTGAGAACAGTATAGCACATAGAAAACATAACATGATGTAGAAAAACAATGCCACAACATAACATAGCAGAACACAAGCATAACATCACATACATATTGTAACATATCAAAGTTTAATATGTTAATAGAATATACCATCATAACATAACACAGAATGGGATAACAATAACATAGCGCAGTATACAAACACACAATGATATAACTTAATATACCAAAGTATAACATTTTTAAAAAAAAGTAACAACATAGTAAAACATAACATATAATAGGATAATAGAAAACAACATAATATACAAACTATTAATGATATTACATAACATACTAACGTGTAACAAATTTACAAAGTATACCATAACAACATCATATATAAACATACAATAATAAAGGATAAGAATAACATTAACATAACATAAAGGCTACTTACAACAGCACCAGAATATTCTGGTTTCCCACTGACTGTTTTCATGTTCTGTATTCTGTGGAACATATCCAAATTACACTTTACAACAACAGCTCAATATCAAAATGGCACTTTACAACAGCAATCAAAATATACTAATGACACTTTACAAAAACAAGCTCAATATCAAAATGACACTTAACTATAACAAGTAAAACAGAATGATACAACAAGTCACAATATGAAATACACTTTACAACAGCAAGCGCAATATCAAAATGATACTTAACAATAAAAGGTATAATATAAAAATGACACTTTGCAATAATAGGTGCATCCACTTTGCAATAATAGGTGTACAGTCAAAATGGCACTTTACAATAGCCACAGTATTAAAATGATACTTTAAATAACATACACAATATCAAAATGGCACTTAGCAATAATATGGTCAATATCAAAATAACATTTTGCAACAGCAGCGACAATACCAAACTGACACCTTAACAATAACAGGCACAATACTCAAACTGACACTTTACAATAACAGGCGATTCATTAACATGATCTTTATAATAACAAAAAACGACCCATTAACATGACCTTTACAATAACAGGCATAATATCACATTGACACTTTATAATAACAAATGACCCATTAACATGACCTTTACAATAACAGGCGTAATATCACATTGACACTTTATAATAACAGATGACCCATAAACATGACCTTTACAATAACAGGCAATTCATTAACATGATCTTTATAATAACAAATGACCCATTAACATGACCTTTACAATAACAGGTGTAATATCACATTGACACTTTATAATAACAGATGACCCATTAACATGACCTTTACAATAACAGGCACAATATCACATTGACACTTTATAATAACAAATGACCCATTAACATGACCTTTACAATAACAGGCACAATATCACACTGACACTTGTGCAATATCAAATTGAAACTTTGTAATGACAGCACTATCATAGAAACCCAGAGAAAATATATGATTAGAAAACAATGAATCTTCTAAAAATCCCCCAGCCCCATGCTGGGAGCGAACCAAGAAGATTCTGAACCAGGGGCAGCAACTGCAACCCCTAAGCCACACCACATAAAATACTATATCATCATCATCACGAGATGCTTGGCATGGTATTAAAAGTCTGTACACATTAGATAACGAACATGTTACATATACAAAACACATATAATACCAATAGTACCATTTGTTTAGGAAATTTAATACTCTAGCCATATTAATAGCAAGATGACCCGGAAAGAACAGTTGGTTGGTTAGTTAGTTAGTTAGTTAGTCGACAGATCATCCTCATTGCACATAAAACCATTCAGCCCATAAGTGCTCGGATCCCCTCCTCAGTAAATCCTGCAGCATGTGGTGGCTAACGACACTAGTTCTGTATTTGTTTATTAATCTTCATTAGCTTCCTGCATAGCATTCTTGTTTGGCCATACCTCTTTTAACTTGCCGTTCTCAAAGTCTGACCATGGTTGTAGATTCACAGTCATCATTTGGTTCTCACACATGACTTTCTTCTGGTAGAGCATTCAGTATATCAGCCTGGTCCATGGTTGGTCCGCCCTCCACAGGAGCCTGACCTGCCAATCTGTCAGCCTGGTCCGCCCTCCACAGTAGCCTGACCTGCCAGTCTGTCAGCCTGGTCCATGGCTGGTCCGCCCTCCACAGTAGCCTGACCTGCCAGTCTGTCATCCTGGTCCATGGTTGGTCCGCCCTCCACAGGAGCCTGACCTGCCAGTCTGTCAGCCTGGTCCATCCTCCACAGTAGCCTACCTGCCAGTCTGTCAGCCTGGTCCATGGCTGGTCCACCCTCCACAGTAGCCTGACCTGCCAGTCTGTCAGCCTGGTCCATGGCTGGTCCGCCCTCCACAGTAGCCTGACCTGCCAGTCTGGTCCATGGCTGGTCCGCCCTCCACAGGAGCCTGACCTGCCAGTCTGTCAGCCTGGTCCATGGCTGGTCCGCCCTCCACAGTAGCCTGACCTGCCAGTCTGTCAGCCTGGTCCGTCCTCCACAGTAGCCTGACCTGCCAGCCAGGTCCATGGCTGGTCCGCCCTCCACAGTAGCCTGACCTGCCAGTCTGTCAGCCTGGTCCGCCCTCCACAGTAGCCTGACCTGCCAGTCTGTCAGCCTGGTCCGCCCTCCACAGTAGCCTGACCTGCCAGCCTGGTCCGCCCTCCACAGTAGCCTGAACTTCAGTCTGTCAGCCAGGTCCATGGTTGGTCTGCCCTCCACAGTAGCCTGACCTGCCAGTCTGTCATCCTGGTCCATGGCTGGTCCGCCCTCCACAGTAGCCTGACCTGCCAGTCTGTCAGCCAGGTCCATGGCTGGTCTGCCCACCACAGTAGCCTGACCTGCCAGTCTGTCAGCCAGGTCCATGGCTGGTCTGCCCTCCACAGTAGCCTGACATGCCAGTCTGTCAGCCAGGTCCATGGCTGGTCTGTCCTCCACAGGAGCCTGACCTGCCAGTCTGTCAGCCAGGTTCATGGCTGGTCCGCCCTCCACAGTAGCCTGACCTGCCAGTCTGTCAGCCTGGTCCATGGCTGGTCCGCCCTCCACAGTAGTCTGACCTGCCAGTCTGTCAGCCTGGTCCTCCCTCCACTGTAGCCTGAACTTCAGTCTGTCAGCCAGGTCCATGGTTGGTCCGCCCTCCACAGTAGCCTGACCTGCCAGCCCGCTCATTTCCTTGAAAGAACAGTGATGGAAAGCATGATTCATGGAAGAACAGGCAGCGGTTGACTAGCCCAAAGATGAACACAGGACACAGCAGACAGCTTGAGTTGAGCAAGAGGGTGTTTGAGGCAGAAGTATGGTGTTTGTCCATCAAGAATGGTGATGACCATTCATTTCATCCAGTGGGGTTGAAAGTTTGGAGCCGTGAGTTCTAGGATGGCTGGTAAGGTCTATTTTGGCTCAAAATATTCTTTGACAATGTAGGCAAAGAATGCTTGATGTTCCATGATGATCTCCTGCTCTGGTTTTTTTGTTCAGTCTTTTTTACACAGCTCTTGCAGTCCTGTTTGCTTCACAAGTGACTTCACCCATGCATAATGATGTACGCTACAAATTTCAGTCTTTGTCAGCAGTTTCCCAAGTGTCGTGATGAATTCCAAAAGCTTTTAGTGAGATCTTCAGAGTGTCTATAAAGCATTTCCCCTGGCCGCCTTGGGAAAATTTACCACAGCGCAGCTCGCCGTAAAAAATTAATTTAGGAAGCCTGTGATCTAGCAGGCGAGTCAAGTGACCAGCCCAGCGAATCTGATTTTTCATTAGTAGAGTGTGGATACTCGGCATGGATGCTCTTTCCAAGACTTCAGTGTCTGTGATCTGTCTTGGCATTTAATATTCAATAGTTTCCTAAGGCAGACTGTGTGGAAGTGGTTTAATTTCCTGGCAGAAGTAGCAAAGCATTGAGGAACTTTTGGGTGTGCCCTGAAGAGATGGATGTTTTACAAAAGACTTGCCGCATCATGAAGACAATGACTCACCTTGTTTTGGCAATGTCCACTGGCATGGACGCTGCGGTTGTGATCAAACCGCTGATCATGCTAGCCACAAAGTGAAGCAGCAGGCCATCTTTGAAATAACCTAGTGATTTAACCAGATACAAACACATTAGAACTATTGTCAACTCTTGGTGAAACTTCACTTCAAGAGGTGAGATCATACACTTATTTAAGCAGCAATGCAGACAGAGAGAGAGAGTAACAGTCAGATATATCAAAATAAGAATACAAAAGGCAAGAGCAGCTATTATAGCACTAGGAAATTAGAGTAAATCAAAAGAAATTAAACTCAGCTCCAAACTTATAAGATTTAACTCCTATGTTAAATAAATACTACTATATAGACCCAAACCTGGAGAACAACTTAAATTTACTAATAAACTACAAACATTCACTAACTGGTGCATCACAGCAAAGTGGGGCTACAAAGGTATGACAGAATCACCAATGTGGAGCTGACCATGGAGAGAACTAAACATATCCCAGTGACCAAGAGGAGAGGGAAGACACTGACCCTGGATAGGACACACACTGAGAAAACCTGAGGACAATATAACATGACACTCTCTTGTCCGGCACCCACCAAGCAAATTTTAAAAAGTGGGAGATCTAAAAACACAAGCAGAAGATAATTGAACACAGAGATGTGACAACTTGGGTTAGCTATTCTGAAGGCTGTGTGTGTATTTAACTCTTATTTTCTTTAACTATCTGACCTGAAAATCCAACTGATTGCACTGTGTCCACTGATACCAAAACCATAATATTTACAACTTCCAGCTATCACATCTGGCTACAAAACATTCTTTAGACCAGATTTGATATCTACTCTCGAGGCCAGACTGCCATGCTTGAATGTAGTTGGAATGTTCCTGTACCGGTCTTGCCCACCACTCTGGATTATAGCTTGGAGAGGGGATGGGCAGCTGTGAGACAGTGTCCCCTTGGAGAAGGTACTCTGGTACTGGGATGAGAGGAAGGTCACTACATCAACCTGACACTGACAGACACAAGCCACTTTGGGGATCGGGTGACTTGAACATCAATGCATTGGACTTGGAAGTTCACACTCACACTCCTGAGTATTCACAACCAACCAACCCAGACAAACTCAGCCAGTCAGTCAACCAACTCAGTCAGTCAACAACACATCTATCCAGCCAATCAACAAACCAACCCAGGCAGCCACCCATTCATTCAACCAAAACCAAACCAGCCAGCCAGCCAATCAACAAACCAACCCAGGTAGCCACCCATTCATTCAACCAAAACCAAACCAGCCAGCCAGCCAATCAACAAACCAACCCAGGTAGCCACCCATTCATTCAACCAAAACCAAACCAGCCAGCCAGCCAATCAACAAACCAACCCAGGTAGCCACCCATTCATTCAACCAAAACCAAACCAGCCAGCCAGCCAATCAACAAACCAACCCAGGTAGCCACCCATTCATTCAACCAAAACCAAACCAGCCAGCCAAACATCCAACTCAGTCAATAACCCACCCACCCAGCCAATCAACAAACCAACCCAGGTAGCCACCCATTCATTCAACCAAAACCAAACCAGCCAGCCAAACATCCAACTCAGTCAATAACCCACCCACCCAGCCAATCAACAAACCAACCCAGGTAGCCACCCATTCATTCAACCAAAACCAAACCAACCAGCCAGCCAATCAACAAACCAACCCAGGTAGCCACTCATTCATTCAACCAAAACCAAACCAACCAGCCAGCCAATCAACAAACCAACCCAGGTAGCCACTCATTCATTCAACCAAAACCAAATCAGCCAGCCAGCCAAACATCCCATCCATCAAGTTCGCAGAGGTAGCCAGAAGATCACAGTCAACCAACCAACTCAATTAGTTAACCAACCAATCCAGTCACCAACCAACCAACTCAGACAACCAACCAACCCAACATGCCAACCAAGCAACCAACAGAGATGTTCAGTCAGATAACCAACCAACTCAATCAGTCAGCCAACCCACACAGCCAATTAACCAACTCAGTCAATCAAGCAGTCCACCCAGCCAATCAACTAATTAAATAAGTCAATCAACCAACCCACATAGCCAGTCAGCCAACCAACCAACCCAGCCAGACTGCAGTCATTAAGCTCGATTTCAATACATCAACACTGAGGCTGACCAGACATATGAGACTGAGCTGTCAGACATAGACAGTCAATACAACACTGAGCTGTCGGAATGCTCAAACTGAATTCTATCAACAGAAAATATTCCACCAACAATTTATGCAAACCACAACAAAATTGTTGAATTAAAACATTAAAACAAAACTTAGACAAACAAATCTACCGTGGGAAAATCATCTTCCCATTTGCTGTTATTCTAGAAATGTCAAAACAAGATGCTCTGTTTTTTGTTTTTTTTAATGCATGTAGCTGAAAGAGGCTAATGAAACTAGAACATTATATTAAATAATCAGAATGAGACAAAACAGCTTTCTTTGGATCATGTGATGAGAAGATAGGCATTGGAGAACATATTGACAACTGGAAAGATCGAGGGGAAGAAAGGCAGGGGCAGACCAAGAGAAATGATGCTGGATGGACTGAGATGATAGTGATGAGGAATATCATCAGCATTGTTGATCCAGAACACTAAGACCAAGATCTTTGGAGAGACAAGAACACCACGCCAACTGGCACGGCACATAATGATGATGAACTGTGTTTAGTTTAACCATATTAAACATCACAGCAACTAGGGTAGAACAGTGATGGGAGACCTTATTCCTGGATGATCCACCAGGGGTTAACCAGCATGAAGATGGACACAGAACATGGCAGACACCTGGAGCACAATGTTTCAAAGAAACTTACAAGGGAAAGCCTCTGCACAGGGCAGGCCGCTGAAAGAGTGAGTGGTGCAATGAATAAAGATCTTTCCCATTTCATGTATGTATTGGTTTTACAGGGTATGATTATGCAGTAATAGAAATTGTGAAGTAGTAAGTTGTGATCGGAGCTTACACACAGAAGAAAATGGGCAATGAATACAGATATTTCCCATTGTTATGTATGTGCTGGGTTTTACATGGTATGATTATGTAGTAATAGAAATTGTGAAGTAGAAATTGTGAAGCAATAAGTTGTGATCAGGCCTTACATATAGAAGAAAATGTTCACAGTAATGGCACAGTTCTATTACACAACACAGTAAGGCTCAGTTCCTAAGGACAACTGTACTGATTTCATGCAAAACAGTGAATGGATAAAGATAAAATGAAACAAAATAAGTTAAAGAACAGTGAACTTCAAGACAAAATACAAACAACTGTTAATATGTGTGGAACTATTAGTTTACCTTCTTTGGTCTCTTTGGAGAGAAAAGGAAAATAATATAAAGAATAACACAAGAGAAGCATATACATCTATTTAGCTGTAAGACGAGTGTTTTTTTTTTAAAATCATTAAATTAATGCAAGCTGCATCCTTCTTTCAACAGGGCTTTGCTTAGGATAAAAGTCTGTTTTCTTTCATCTTCTAAGTTATAACTGGGATATAAGCCTGATATCTTTCTACTAGGTTATACTTGGGATATAAAAGTCATTCTCTCTCT
Organism: Cepaea nemoralis; assembly: GCA_014155875.1. Lineage (NCBI taxonomy): Eukaryota > Metazoa > Mollusca > Gastropoda > Stylommatophora > Helicidae > Cepaea > Cepaea nemoralis. The sequence continues at coordinate 67,339 of JACEFZ010004188.1, read as the reverse complement.
CCCCCCCCCCCCCCCCCCCCCCCCCCCCCTTACTAATGCCTTTCATGTGATTTACTTTGCTACAATGACTATTAGTAAATTAATGTATGGCATGCTTTGAGGTTTCTACACAGAAATTTGTAATTTTGCTACACTTTCATTATTCATAGTACCACTAGAGAATAGTAACTAGTGCCTTCAGCTACCAATGCAATGTTCCAGGGCTCATATCCACCATTGACATGGAGCTTTGTTCATGACCACATGGTTCACCCTGTCTCAGAGTATCTGGAGATTTCCTGGGAGATACGGTGGCCTGTGTGATGCTGACAACATCACTCTCTGAGAGATATTTAGTTGAGAAAATAGGGACCCAGTATCATATCCACATTATATCACCGGCAAGGAGATGGGATCCTCTACCTTTGTTGTCAATAGACTCTGGAAGGAGGAGGATGAGATGGAAGAGGAGGAGGAGATGGAAGAGGAGGAGGAGATGGAAGAGGAGGAGAAAAAGAAAAGAAGAAGTAGAAGAAGATGGAAGAGTAGGTGGAGGAGAAAAAGAAAAGAAGAAGTAGAAGAAGATGGAGGAGTAGGTGGAGGAGAAAAAGAAAAGAAGAAGTAGAAGAAGATGGAGGAGTAGGTGGAGGAGAAAAAGAAAAGAAGAAGTAGAAGAAGATGGAGGAGTAGGTGGAGAAGAAAAAGAAAAGAAGTAGAAGAAGATGGAGGAGTAGGTGGAGGAGAAAAAGAAAAGAAGAAGTAGAAGAAGATGGAGGAGTAGGTGGAGGAGAAAAAGAAAAGAAGTAGAAGAAGATGGAGTAGGTGGAAGAGAAAAAGAAAAGAAGAAGTAGAAGAAGATGGAGGAGTAGGTGGAGGAGAAAAAGAAAAGAAGAAGTAGAAGAAGACGGAGGAGTAGGTGGAGGAGAAAAAGAAAAGAAGAAGATATAGGAAGAGAAGAAGCAGAAGGTGAGGAGGAGGTGTTGAGGAGGTAGAGGTGAAAAAGAAAAAAAGATGTAGTAGTAGGACAATAAGATGTACTGGGAGAAGAAGCAGAAGGAGGAGGTTGAGGAAGTGTTGAAGAGAAAAAGAAAGAAGAAAATTGTAAAAGAAGAAAGAAGAAGAAGAAGAAGAAGAAGAAGAAGAAGAAGAAGAAGAAGAAGAAGAAGAAGAAGAAGAAGAATGGATGAGGGGCAGCATGAGGGCATGTTTGCGGAGGGCATAAAAGAAGAGGGCAGCATGAAGAAAAGAATGAGGAGAAAAACAAGGAGGAGGAAGACATAAAGTGGAGAAGAAAAAGGAAGAGATGATGACAAAGATAAAGAGGAGGAGAAAAAAAAAGAACACCCACCACAGTTAGCGGACAACTGTAAGGAGTAAAAACCACGTACTCACCAGTAGAGACAAGCAACTGTTTGGCTTGTGAGTATGAAGCCAGCTGAGCAGCATTGACCACCATAGCTCGTCCCACAGTCGGTATACATCCCTGGAAATTTCAGGATATGTTAAACTGTTGAGTATGATAATTAATCAAAGAAAAATGAAAACATTTGTTGTGCACTGCACAACTTAGCATTGACCACTAAGGTTAATCCCAAGGTCGGTATACACACCTGGAAATTTCAGGACATGTTAAACTGTTGAGTGTGAGAATTAATCAGGGCAGTATGAAAACATTTGTTGTGCACTGCACCAAGTTGACCACCAAGTTTGCCCCATGAAATACGCCCCTGGAAATGTACAACCACGTTAGATTGTTGAGTGTGTGAGTGTGTGTGTTGGTTGGTTGGTTGGTTAGTCGCGGTACCAACTTCACAGCAACGGGTCATCCCCATTATGCTCAGTTCCTGTGACAGTGAATATCACATAAAATGCTCCTCAATTCCCCATGTGAATAAGTGGAAAAGACAGGAGTCTCGACAACCAACATCAAGCACAGGTATACTGTGCATAATGCCGCCGCCAGAATGTCAATACAAAAGTCCTCCACAAAAAATACAGTTCATCTTCGATGGAAGCGGCAGTCACTAGAAAACCAGCAGCCACACATTACTGCATAAGGCAAAACCAGTCCGTTTTGCGACAAAGCCAGCTACGCCATTTTCCTGAACATGCAGTTCACGCCACAAACAACCGCGGACAGATAGTAAAAGACTTTCCCTGTGCATAATGCAGCCACCAGAATGTCAACATAAAAGTCCCTCAAAAAACATACAGTTCATCTTTAATGGAAGCAGCAGTCATTTTTCCATCTGGATGTTTTTCTAGATGTTCACCTAGTCTAGATATTTCTAGATGTTTGGTCCATTTTTAGATGTTTTCTGCCAAAGAAAAGTGGCAACCCTGCGCCAGCTACGCCATATTTTTGGAACATGCAGTTCTCTGTTCACACCAAAAACAACCACGTACAAATAGTAAACGTATTTCATTGTACATAATGCCGTCGCCAGAATGCCAACACAAAAGTTCTCCACAAAAAATACAGTTCATCTTCGATGGAAGCGGCAGTCACTAGAAAACCAGCAGCCACACATTACTGCATAAGGCAAAACCAGTCTGTTTTGCGACAAAGCCAGCTACGCCATTTTCCCGAACATGCAGTTTACGCCACAAACAACCGCGGACAGATAGTAACAGAATTTCCCTGTGCATAATGCAGCCACCAGAATATCAACATAAAAGTCCCTCAAGAAACATACAGTTCATCTTTAATGGAAGCAGCAGTCATTTTTCTATCTGGATGTTTTTCTAGATGTTCACCTACACAGTTTAGATATTTCTAGATGTTGTTTTCTGCCAAAGAAAAGTGGCAACCCTGCGCCAGTTACGCCATTTTTTCGAACACGCAGTTCTCTGTTCACGCCAAAAACAATCGCGTACAAATAGTAAACGTATTTCACTGTACATAATGCCGTCGCCAGAATGCCAACACAAAAGTCCTCCACGAAAAATACAGTTCATCTTTGATAGAAGCATCAGTCATTACCATCTGAATGTTTTTCTAGATGTTCACCTACAGTGTCTAGATATTTCTAGATGATGTTCTGTTTCCAGATGTTTTCTGTCAAATAAAAGTGGCAACCCTGAGCCAGATAATGCCATCGCCAGAATGCCAACACAAAAGCCCTGCATGAAAATACAGTTCATTGTCGATGGAAGTGGCAGTCACCAGAAGACCAGCAGCCACACATTGCATAAGGAAAAAACCGGTCAATTCTGCGATACAGCCATCCGCCATTGCTCCGAACATGCAGTTCACGCTCCAAACAACCTCGGGCAGATGTAAAAGCATTTCACACAAAATTCACAGCTCACAGTGTCGCGCCACGCACTCAACTCAGTAGCAGTGCGACGGAACCATACACTTCCAGTCCAACATGAGGAAAATGTGAATGCAAACGGTAGCCACGAGCATGAACACTCCAGAGGCCTTAACCATTTCAATGCCTTTCCTCCATGTTCGGGACCGGAAAGATTGTTGAGTGTGATGATCTAAAGGGACACTGCTGTGTTCCACTGTGTGATGATCATGGAAGTATGAAAACATGTGCACGACACCATGGTAATGTTTTGTCCAGTGTATTTCATCAGGGGGCTGTGACATCTATTCTTAGACAGTAGTGGAGCCATGCTATTACAAGATGTTACAGTGGAGAGGTGGTATGACCAAGACTGTCAGCCTCCTGCTCAAAGTATATCACTATTATTAACAGGAACCTTGCAAGCTCATGCCAGTTTTAAGCATACAGCATACATTGAGCAAGATCGTATGTAGTGACTGAACAGAAGAGTTGAGAATACTCTCGAAAGGGTCACTTAAGCGAAGAACATCAAAGGAACAGGACGGATCGTAAGCTGAGTTGGCAATGGCAAGAGATTGTTGAGTGCTAGAGATATATGTGATTTTAGATGAGAGATTACAGGATGTGAAACCATTCGTTGTCCTGTGAAGTGTTTTCATAGTTTAGTGTGTTGTTAGTGGTTTCAGAATGAGGATGAAGAAGTTAAAGGCCTGTATGGCATTTGGGGCTGCACTATAATCATCAATCAGTGCCTTGCCGGCTGGCGTGGGCAACCATGCCTCTCCAAAAATTAGATCTTCTGACGTAATGGATCAATTCGTGTTTTGACTCCCTTCCTTGACACAAGACTGTCAAGAATCTTCTAATGCTGTCTTCCTCTATCTTTCCGCACATCTTTCTGGCTGTCACAACATGTTCCAGTTTTTGTCTTCTCATAACGTGGCCAAAAAATGATAACTGCCTCTTTCTGATGTTTGTGATTGATAAGTTGTCTTTGCAGCTCAGATTCCCTGAAAATGTCATGATTGCTCATTTTGACTGCCCAATTAGCACAATAATAAACTAAAATAATGACGAGCAGAGAATACCCTGAACAACATGGAATAAACATGGAAATCACAATGCAGGTCGGAGGATTGAGACTGCAAAAGTTAGATAGCGGGTCAGCAAAGGTAAAGAGAGATCAAAGTGGACACACAGCCCCATATTATGTTCTGCTCTTATTATCTCTCTCCTTACATAATTATTATAATCATACATCTCTAATTGGATAAATATTAAACAACAACAATATATGCATTATAAACACATTGGAAATCTGCAAAAATTATTACTACATTACTTGTAGACGGAAGTTTGTAAAATGTAGTTATACTTGTTCATAGCACAAAGCCTGGCCTGAATTTAGAGACCAACCTGTTAGTTTATTCCAGAGGAAAGGTAACACTGATACATCTGGAACAAGACAAGCTACAGAAGCTGCCAGATCAGCAATCAGCAATACTCTTTTTTTTTTTTTAAAGTGGGGGGGGGGGGGGGGGGGGGGGGATATCTTAAGAAAGAGTGATAGGATACCAATGTCCAAGATTTTAATGAGACTATACTCGGCCCAACACAGGTTGAGACCTACTACCAGAATGTTTTTATTGTGTAAGTGTTGTATTTGTTTGAGAATTTATTCATATTATATAGAGAGCATCTGTTTGGGATTTTTCCCCTGGGGCATGCTGGTGTGGGAAACGAGCAGATAGACAGATTTGCTGGGTCTTCTCAGCTTGGTGGGGTATTGGGGCATGATAAGGCAGATGTGGTCAGAGCCCTTTACAATCGTGTGTATAAAGCAGAATAGATAATCACGGTGTGGAGAGAATGGTGCTGCAGGGAGTGACCAGAGAGGCTAGCCAACACTCCAGTCCCAGAGGAAAGGCCAGACAGACACATAATCAGACTGCTACTGATACCACTAGTATTGGGAGTCTTCACTGGCTGTTGAAGATGAGGACGAAGCATGTATGGGAATGTCCTGAGTGCTGTAATGTCGGCTCTTGACTCAACACATATTGATAAATATTATATTTGTCCTCATTTGCAATGATGTTCCTCTATTTTTGTAATGCAAGAATTATAGTTTTCTAGACACACATACAGAAGGTAGCTGCTAGTTTGCTTGCTTGCTTGTGTTCGCTGGCTATGAACTCCAGTGCGAAGTCCTGTATGTCGGATGAAGACATCCTGTTGTCCAAAAACAGTGTGATGTTACACCGGACCTGAGGTTTGCATGAGTATCCGTTGTCCCATGTCTGGCTTATTGGTGTGCAGACTGGTGGTTCCTCGCCGTGCAGGAAGACACTCTCCGACTTTGGAGGAAGGTAGCTGCTAGTGTTTTCTTTCTTGTCCGTGACCATACTGGTCAGTGCCCATGGTCATTAACTCCATAAAGAGATCCTCTGTCTGCCGTCACAAACTTGAGATCATAACCAACAACTATGTGTCAGCTGCTCACAAGCAAGCTCAATCCATCTCCTGCTATGGAGAGAGGTGTCCCAGGGAAGCAGAGAAAGAGGAAGACCACAACATGGTTGGATGTACACATTGGGAATACTGGCCGATCAATAAACTGGAGATGCCACCAAAACAAGAAACAATGCACAAGCTGAGCTACGGAAGGTGGGATCTGAACCCACATCTTACCCTCCAAAGTGTCACCACTCCTTCCTCCTTTACAATTCTTCCCAAAGCATCGAAAACATTCTTGTAACCTCTCCTCTCTTCGACTGGCAACCTGAGGGAGAAACCAAAGGATCAGATAATCAAATAGTAAACATGTATGACTGTCAAACACTAATAGTGTCATATAAACAAAGGATCAGATAATCAAATAGTAAACATTTAAGTAGGGCTGTCAAACACTAACAGCATCATATAAACAAAGGATCAGATAATCAAATAGTTAACATTTATGTAGGGCTGTCAAACACTAACAGCATCATATAAACAAAGGATCAGATAATCAAATAGTTAACATGTATGGCTGTCAAACACTAACAGCATCATATAAACAAAGGATCAGATAATCAAATAGTTAACATTTATGTAGGGCTGTCAAACACTAACAGCATCATATAAACAAAGGATCAGATAATCAAATAGTTAACATTTAAGTAGGGCTGTCAAACACTAACAGTGTCATATAAACAAAGGATCAGATAATCAAATAGTAAACATTTAAGTAGGGCTGTCAAACACTAACAGCATCATATAAACAAAGGATCAGATAATCAAATAGTTAACATTTATGTAGGGCTGTCAAACACTAACAGCATCATATAAACAAAGGATCAGATAATCAAATAGTAAACATTTAAGTAGGGCTGTCAAACACTAACAGCATCATATAAACAAAGGATCAGATAATCAAATAGTTAACATTTATGTAGGGTTGTCAAACACTAACAGTGTCATAAAAACAAAGGATCAGATAATCAAATAGTTAACATTTATGTAGGGCTGCCAAACACTAACAGTGTCATATAAACAAAGGATCAGATAATCAAATAGTAAACATTTAAGTAGGGCTGTCAAACACTAACAGCATCATATAAACAAAGGATCAGATAATCAAATAGTTAACATTTATGTAGGGCTGTCAAACAGTAACAGCGTCATATAAATAAAGGATCAGATAATCAAATAGTTAACATTTATGATAGTAAACATTTATGTAGGTCTGTGAAACAGTAACAGCTTCATACAAACAAGGTCACAGGTGAATGAGGTGTGGTGACTAACTCCCTATCTCATGACTATACATTTTCCAGTTTCAGTGGCAAGCAATCACTATTGTACAACTTGATGTAGCAAAGCTATGTTGTGTGACAGAGAACTGCAATGACTTGGTGTCCACTCAGCCTAAAATGGCAACCAGCATATCTCCTGGGCAGTAAAGGCATTAAGTGCCGATTGATACATACACATATGGGGCTAGCACCATTTGCCCAATTTGTAAAAGGGGTTCTTTACTTATATATATATATATACACTAGATGACCCGGCCTGGCTTCGCCTAGACTCTGGTGGGGATCTATCTGCCTGCCTGCCTACCTGTCTGTCTGTCTCTCCCTCTCTGTCTGTCTGCCTGTCTAATCATTTATTGGTTGCAGTTAGAACAACCTTAGATAAACGAAGACCAACTTACAAAAAGCATTAGAAAGAGCATTTGAAAGATCTTTACATCTTCCCCCAACAATTAACTTGGGTAAATGGAGCGGCGGCAGCAGCAGCAGAAGAAGAAGAAAAAAGAGGAGTAGGAGGAGGGAGGAGGAAGAGGGTGGAGGAGGGAGGAGGAGGAGGAGGGAGGAACAGATAGGTGGAGAGAGGAGGAGGGAGGAATAGGGAGGAATAGGAGGGAATAGGAGGGAGGAGGAGGGATTAGGAGGAGGAGGGGGGAAAGAGGAGAAGGAGGATGAGGGAGGAGGGGGGAGGAGGAGGAAGAGGGAGGAGAAGGGAGGAGGAGGAAGGTGGAGGAGGAGGAGGAGAGAGGAGTAGGAGGGAGGAGGAGAGAGAAGGAAAAGTATGGTTCCTGGAAGGAAAGATATGGTTCCTGGAAGAAAAGGTATGGTTCCTGGAAGGAAAGGTATAGTTCCTGGAAGGAAAGGTGTGGTTCCAGGAAGGAAAGGTATGGTTCCTGGAAGGAAAGGCGATGCCTGACCAACACAAATGCGGACACAGGACATTGCAATCACCCTGGGCATTGGGTTAAAGCTGTTGGAGATTTGGCAGGGGACTGAGAAACTTTTCTGTGAGCCATGATGAAAGTGACATTATACAAATGATGATGATGGGTGGCATAACCATGATAACACTTAAGGAAGTATCTGTGTCAACAATGAATGTGATCCTGCTTAAATCAAACTAGGAGAGAAATGTACCTTCCATCTGCAGTCATTCTGATAAGCGCTACTTCCGCAGGAGTTCCCACAAATGCTCCGATACCTCCGGCAGTCACACCTATCAAAGCTTTCATCACAAAATTTGGAGGTTTTCCGTCTCTGGTGATAGAATGCACAGGAAAAGATGTAACACCCAAGACAATAGTGGTATAGTTACAGTCAGTGTGCAAGAAACATTGATAGAAGGTGAATGAACTCTTAAGCCCAGCATTTCAGCTCTGGTGGTGGGCAATGTCTTGATCAAGGAGAAGTCATCGCTCCGTGAGACTGTAAAAAAAAAGTAATCTACTGCCTATATACCTTACAGGGTAGGACAGGGGGAGTTTTGAGCTTGAGGAATTAAGGCCACCTGGCTGGTCCAGTCACCGCAAACTGTGCAGGTTTGGGTTTTCTTTTTGTCCCCAACAGAAAACAAACACACCTTACCGAAGATTCAAACCTTGGATCTTCCGAAGAAGAACCAGGGAATTGTTAGCCACTCGGCCAGCCGCTCCTCCTGCTCCTTGAGACATTTAGAATAAACTCATCAATTATCAATGAAGCTAAGATAAGGTACTTATCTACCATCAGCATGGAGAATTTCTGTAACCATCACGCAGCATGACAAGCTCATCCTTGACAGATCAGTTGATTGTCCCTTTGCTAGCCAGACAATTGAATGCTTCCAAGGCAGGTAAAATGAGGCCTTGATCAGTTTGGACCCATTCCTTGGCAAATTAGCACCTATGCTTCTCACTTTTTTCAATATGGCTATTCATTCATTCATAATGTCCCATGCCTATAAACATTGGGGAGGGGGGGGGGGGGGGGGGGTGTGTGTGTGTGTGTGTGTGTGTGTTCCCCCCCCCCCCCCATATATCGCAATCTCACTCGATCACCAGAGTTGTGGATCAGCTCAGTGTTCTTGTCTCGACCATACCATGTGGCCAAGCCATCCAGGTATTTACTTTTCTGCCTTTTCCTTGTTTTCTTCCCCTTGATCTTGCCAGTTGTCACCAAGTTCTCCAATATATTTCTTCTCATAACATGACCAAAAATTGTTGACTGTCAACATCTAATCAGTTTACGATTGTCATTTGTGTCTTGCAGGACATGGTCATTGGTTTTTCTGTATGTCCATGGTATTCTTTGCATTTTCCTCAGAAACCAAATTTCCACAGCCTTTACTGAATCATTGATTCATAATAAAAAGCTGTCGAAGTAGCTAGTGAAAAATTAAACTGATCTGAGTGCAAAGGGGAGTAAGACAGGGCTGCATTATTTCCCCATAACTGTTGTAGTACACTGGCAATGAAACATGACCAAGCAAAGCCTAACCCCAGACAGTCTGTGCATGCTGTGCCGAATCATTACCTGATTACATTTTAATACGCCTGTCTCCAGATGTGAAGCTCCAGTGTGGTCTTGCACACCCTACAGGCTTACGACCTTGAGGGGCAGGAGAGATGATACTGAGTTTCGTGTCAAAAGAATAGTCTCTGCACCAACCTTACTCTGATATATTAAGCTCTCGTCATGGCTCAGATGGCAATACATCGGACTTCAGAATTATTTAAAACTCCATCTTTCGGAGGATTCACAACCAACCAATCAGCTACTGATATGGCTAAAGAGTTTCAGGGTAAGACCAGCATATAAAGGGATCAAAGGCCAGGGGTCGACTTCATTGCACTGGGTTCTATCCCATTTGGCATGAACTTCTTGCTGCAGAGCGGCCTGCCAAAAGTTTAGCACAGAACAATGAACTTTATAGCGCCAGTGATGACCTCGAGGTTTCCAAACAAACTGCACCTGTGAACCAAGTCACAGAGCGCGAACACGAACTTAAGACCTTCGTAGTCAGAGACACCAACTGACGGGTATGATATGATAAAACTACAGTTAAATAAACACAAAGATATGTGTCACAAGCATATGATATGATAAAATAAGAGTTCAATGAACAAAGAGGATACATGTGACAAAAAACAACTGGAGTTCAGTAAACAAGATACATGTGACAAGCATGACATTATAAAACAACTGGACTTCAGTAATCAAAGTACACGTGACAAGTTAGTTAGTTGCATATCCATTACAGACGTAGTAGTAAACCCCAGCATTCTTTGGCTGTTTGTGATTCCTGGGCAAGTTTACGTTCAGTAGGTTGCCATTGTTTTCTGAACGTCTGGCACCCATAGCATTTAATAAAAAAAACCAATGCAGCTGTGTTTCAAACACGATATGAGGGATTATGAACTGTGTCCTTCACTATGGAGCTGGCATGTGACAAGTATGACATAATAAAACAACTGGAGCTCAGTAAACAAGATACATGTGAAGAGCATGATGTGATAAAACAAAGGAAGTTAAATAAACAAGATACATGTTTCCTGTTAAAGCAACTTACTTGGAAAAGAAGTCAAACAGAGATGTATAAATACCCAGTCGAGTGGTTGTGTAGGTAGCTTGTCGAAGGAGGCCCGCACTCAGGCTTCATGGATAGAGAAAATCAAAACACAAAGTTATAGCTTAAAAACACTTTTTCTACATTAAAATAACATGAGGGGGCTTCAAATGAAAACCTAAAAGTGTGATATAAATTACAAAAACCATACCATTGTCTTGTAACCTGTCAATATTGTTGTTAAGGATGTCAAGCGTGTTAAGCACATGACATCACTGTGCAAACGAACACGGTGACATCATAAGGACAATTTCTTCTTCTTCTGCGTTCATCCAGAGTTTTTTTTTCGGATGTGACTGTGTTGTGCCTGTTTACAGCAAAGCTGTGTTCTTGTGACGTTAGGCCGACACATCCGACTTCTGTATGCATTTGTTGACCGGGTTAGCCATCTCGGGGATAAGGACAGTTTAAAGATGGCTGCCCCACTCTTGACATGCACTAAAAAGAAGCAGCATTCCGTTATCCATTTTTTAATCAGTTCAGGGTGAAACCTATAGAAATTAATCAGTAAATGAAGGTCCAGTATGGTGATGCATGCCTGTCAGTCCAGCAAGTGTATGTGTGGAGTAGGAAGTTTCAAAACGGCGTGATTTCTGTGACAAACTATTCAAGACCAGGTCAGGCACGCCAATTTGTGACCCCAGATAATTTATTTCTACAGGAATCCAAGCACTTTATCGGCACTGGAGGACTTGCATTGTACGCAGTGGTGACTACATCGAAAAATTATACATTTGTTCTTTCTTTTTTCAGAATATATTCACACAAAAATAATTCATTTGAAGCACCCTCATAATTAAATCTCTTTACATGCTTTCCCTCACCAAATCAAAGAATTAAGCAACTTAATTTTATACATTACTGGCGGGTGCGCTAGCGAAGCTTATATGAAACTATGCTGGTAATGTCATGAGGATGGTTGAACACAAGTTCAACACCTGGGCTCATCACTTGCCAAAGTGAGGGAAAGATTGGTCACCTAATTGTTCTTGCTCGTGGCCTAAAATATGTGACGGAATGTTCATATCACACAACTGTAGCTGGAAACTGCCTCATGACAAATGTTTTATTCTGTGTGATATTAAGAAGAGGTGTGGGTAAGAAAACAGTTTTAAAACTTTCAGTAACTAAAACTATTAAAGAAATAGTTTTAACATGCGATGAAATACATGTGATGAAATAAATTCCCATAAAAGCAAACATATGCAGAGGTATTGACAGCTGTAGGTATTACTAGATCACTCATCAAAACCATACGAAAAAGACAAATTAAATTTATGGGGCACATACAAGTTAGTTGTATATCCTTTACAGGACGCTGCAGTCAACCCCAGCATTTTTTGGCTGTTTGTGAGGAGGAGGAGGAGGAGGAGGAGGAGGAGGAGGAGGAGGAGAACAATAACAACAACAACAAAGATGAGGATAAGAACAAGAACTTGCACACACACCTGGAACCAGGCATCCTAGCACACTCACCCTGTATAAATTCCTAAAACTCCCTCATTTTTCAAGATGGATGCCAGCGCATGAAAGCTAGTCTTGTACTGCCTTTTTTCTCCACCTACACCTAGTGACAAAAACGCATAGCAAATGAAACAGATTCTTGGTGCCATAAACCTTAGTCCTTGTACAGTTTCACACTACACAGACAGCCTCTGAATCAATCAGCATAAATATAGCAGCAGTGGTGGCAACATGGTTAGAGCACTAGCATGCCAAGACTGTAGTCTAGGTTCAATCCCCAGCCATGGCAGGATGTCTGTTTCTAAGCTGTACCACTCTGGTATGAGCCATGATGTGGTGGCTACATGGTTAGTGCACTAGCATGCCAAGACTGTAGTATAGGTTAAGTATCCAGATGTAGCAGTGTGTCAGTTTTCTAACCAAATACCACTCTGGCATGAGCCGTGTTGTAGTGGCAATATGGTTAGTGCAAAGATGTGCAAAAGTATGCTGCAAAGATGGACAACAAATAGTGTGGGAGACTCGCTACAGCTAACTTTCAATGTGGAGATGGCTACTAAATGATGATGATGATGATGGTGGTGGTGATAATGATGGTGGTGGTGGTGATGCTGATAATGATGGTTAGTGAAGATGGCCGTGATAGTAAGATAGTGGTGATAGCAGTGATGATGATGATGATGATGATGATGATGATGATGATGGGGGTGCTGATGATAATGGTGGTGGTGATGCTGATAATGATGATGGTGGTGATGCTGATAATGATGATGATGATGGTGGTGGTGATGGTGCAGATGATGATGGCAGTGATAGTGGTGATGGTGATGGTAGTTGTTCTGATAATGATGATGGTGGTAATGCTGATAATGATGGTAGTAGTGGTGGTAGTAATGATGATGATGATGGTGGGGGTGGTGATGATACTGATAATAATGGTGTGTGATGGTGCAGATGATGATGGCGGTGATGGTGATGGTAGTTGTTCTGATGATGATGTTGGTGGTAATGATGCTGTGTGGTGGTGCTGATGATGATGATGATGGTGGCGATAGTGATGATGATGGTGCTGTTGATGATGGTGGTGCGGGTGATGATGATGATAGTGATGTTGATGAAAGTGATGATGATGATGATGAAAGTGATGATGATAATAAAGATAGTGATGCTGATGAGAGTGATGATGCTAATAATGATAATAATGGTGGTGGAGAATGCAATGATGATTGTGGTATTGACGAGTGTGTATTGGTGCTTATGATGATGAAGTTGGTGTTGGTGTTGATGATGATGATGATGATGATAGTGCTGTTGATGATGGTGGTGATGATGACGACTACACACAGCTTGAACTGTACAGTTAAGAAACTTACCACTCAACTGCATTCTGTTTTTCACAAGATCCAAGGGCTGAACGAAAACTGTTGCTGCCATACTTAATGTGGAAGAGAAAAATTAAATTCAAAACAATGTTTTCCAGTAGTGAATATGAATAATGAAGACACAAACAAATATGCCAGCCATAAATCATGCAATCTATAGTTTGTGCCTTCGTAATTCAAATTGACAAATACTTTACGTGAAATAAACCCATGTAAATAATTAACTTCTTTCATAACTGTAAATACTCGCCAACTTCAACAGTGTGGTCATATGTCAAGATCAGCTGAATGGTGAATATTTTTTTGGGCGTTCGTTTGCTTTGAGCCCAAGTGCTACTATTCTGTGGCCAAGTGGTTAAGCCACCTGCCTTGCATTCCAAAGGTTGTGAGTTTGATTCTGGGCTCTGTATTCAGTTCATGGGAAAAGTTTTCGCAACCTACTGGAGGTCATCACTGAAGATATGGAGTTTGTATTTTGTGTGATGCTTTCGGCAGCCTGCAAAGAACCATACGGGATAAAACCCGGTATGATGAAGTCGATCCTCTCATCTTTAAACTGTCTGTCAGCACTGTTCAACAATACTGGTCTCATATTTGTTTTTCTGTTTCAGTGAAAAGATTTACTAAGCAAATGTTAGTCACTGAAGTTATATTTGTTTCTGCATAGACTAGCATTGTTCTTACATATTATATTTATGGTGTATATTTTATATTATGTGTCCAGGCAAACAAACATATGTTAAATGAGGAGTACAGCAAAACTAAATTACATTCTATTAAAGATACAAAATTATGCACAGACAAATCAAAATCAGTGAGCTCACGTGAAGAAAAATAAAAGTAAACACATAACAGGTCCACCTATTCAAACTGAATAAATCACTGACACTATCAATTATCAAGAAAGGGAAAGCAGCCAAACAAGATGGAATAATGATGGAGGAATTAGAAATACTGGGAGAATTTGGAGTAGAAATATTAACTAAAATGTTGAATGATATTTACAAAAGATATATTCCTAGTGATATGCTGAAATATGTATTTATAGCTCCACCATAAAGACCAGGAGTAATTGAAACTGAAGATTTTCAAACAATCAATATAAACCATGTTACTAAGATTCTACTCAGAATTATAATGATAAGAACAAGAAACAAAATAAAATTGGAAATATGAAAAACAGTACGCATTTGTTGAAAGAAAAGTTACAAAGAGTGCATTATATACACTACAAACACTAATGAGATAAATAGAGACACAGAAATACCTATATTTGTGTATTATAAATTATACCAAGGCATTTGATCAAGTGAAACACGATGAAATGATAAACATATTTGGAAGATATTAACATGATGAGAAAGATCTCAGAATATTTACTGGAAACAAGTAGCACCAATGAAAATGGGATATAAAGAGAGCAGTCATTAACAAATTTAGCAAGGGGTAAATCAACAATGTGTTTTATCACTGGATCTCTTCACTCTCTACAGCAGAATAATAATCATAGATATCAAAGAGAGGCTAGTTGGAGGTTATAATATAAACAATCTATGCTACACAGATGACACAGTTTTGAGAAAGCTGAAAATGGAAAAGATCTACACCTTTTGGACACTAGTAATAGAAATGTCAAGAAAACAGAAAGAATGATTATATCACAGGAATACATGACACCAAAATGTGAAAAAACAATAGAAAGAAAATGCTACACTAAGTTGATAAACTGAAATACCTAGGGACAATTATAACATCAAATGGAAGATGCATGACAAAGATTAACAGCAGAATAGATCAAGCAAGAACTGTATTTCAGAAAGTGAAAAGTATCTTTTGCAATAAATCACCATTATTATTAGTGCCCGCTCACGTTGAACTCAAGCGTAATCCATACTCGTGCAACTACTACTAATGCACTGGACTGAGTTTTGATTGTGGATTAGCTTTCCCTAATACCAGTTTTATTAGCTTTCCCTATTACCAGTTTAATTAGCCTTTCCTATTTTACCAGTGTCCCCCACCATCAGGAGAACCAAACCTACTCTGACTTGAGGTACTTGTAATTTACATCCAGGATGAGGAGTCACCATATTAGTCCAACTGACCAGTGTAGAGGTTCAACCCGCTACCTCAGAATGGAAGATGCATGAGACCATGAGAGAACTCAACTGCCTACTGCAAAATACTCAAACTATACTTGTGATGAATAATTCACTATCATTCTGTCTTGTGCAGAAGGTTTCCCCTAAATTCTTTCAACATTCTTCTGTATTATAAACCAACTGCCCTGTCTCAGTGTCTCTGCTGTTGTCGTCATGTGTAGATTATCTATCACAAGAGGAATCCATCTACTGTGGTCTTCCTCCTCCTCCCAACTTTCCTTGTACACCTCCCTTGATAGTTTTTTTTTTTTTTTGCATAAATGTCTTTTCACATGTTCAAAATAATATTTCATTTCCCATTTCCCTCAAAATTAACAATCAAGCTTATAAAATATTTAGATCCAACTTGGAAAAATAATTATTATAGCAGTTAGTTTTTCTTAATAATTCAACGCCCGTGTAAGAACTCAAGTCATAAATGAAGTTTCCGATTCCCCACATCATTAGTTTCACGATCTGTCCTAATCTTGTCTACGCAGGCAAGATTAAAGTTTTCAAAAACAATTCAAGGACAACAATCGGCATAACAAGCAAACTTTCTCTACTGGCAAGAATGCTATACAACACAGACAAATAACAGAGCCGGAACTTCTCTCGGTATTCCGTTCTTGCAATACTTATTTTACCCAGCAGTTCCTCCAAAGAGGAATTTGATTCCATTTCCAATGGTCTTGGGTTCACTCTTGGGGGCAGACATCTTGACTGCTGCTGTGTTATCTTGTCCTTGAACTTACTGCTTCTTTTCGCTGTCAAAACGTGGTTCATGTTTTAGATTTACCCAGTTCTAGTCCTCAATTTTAGATTGCCGTAAATTGACTAATCAGTCAAACAAATGCCGCCTCCACAAAGAAGGTTGGCTGCAATTGATCTCCAACACTGTCTGTCTCTCGCCATTGACTGTGCATTCTGCCAGGCTGATGTTCTTCCATCTCTTGATGTTATCTTCCCACTTGTATCGTTGCCTACATCTATCTCTCTTGCCCTCTATCTTGCCTTCCAGTATGGTTTTTATAAGAATATCACGTCTTTTAGTATGGCGAAATAAATCAAATATTTCACTTGCCTCCTCTTTATTTCTTACAACTCTCTTCATTCCCAGTTTTTCTAGAACCTCTGCATTTGATTTTTTGTTTGGTTTGTTTCCATGAAATACGACATATTCGTCTGGATATCAACATCTCCAGCGCTTCTATGCGACTTTTTAGTTGCTTGTTCAATGTCCAGGCTTCCGCGCCATAGTTAGTTAGTTAGTTAGACCATACAGTAGCGTTGAATATACGCAGTATTTGACAATTCTCATTTTTAATGCGTTATTAATCTCTCTAGATGTTAATACTGATTTCACGCCGTTGAAAGCATTTTTAGCCATTCCTATTCCCTGTTTGATTTATATTTCACTTCTGCCTTCATCCGTTATTATATGTCCAAGGTAGGAGAAACTTGTTACTTGTTCTAATATCTCCCCGTTTACTGTGATGTTCATTGATGACCTTTCCTTTTCACTGCTAATCATCGTAGTTTTTTGTTGTTGTTTTGTTTGGATGTTAATATCTAAGCCACATTTTGCACTGTGCCTGTATACTTCTTCCACTAGATCTTGTAACTCTTGCTCACGGTGTCGTCAGCATACCTAAGATTATTTATGATTCTTCCATTGATGTTAAGTCCAGGCATTTCAACTTGTTTAAAAACTCTTTCTGTGTATAGGTTGAAGAGGCTTGGGGACAGTACTGCGTACTCCTCTTTTTATCTCTATAGGCGACGAATAGTTATTTCCGCATCTAATAGACGCCAATTGTTCCCAGTACAAGTTACTAATAAGTCTGATGTCCTTTCCATCTACTCCTGTATTTTGAAGGCACGTAATTAGTCGTTGATGCTGTACTCTATCAAAAGCTTTCTTGAAGTCTATAAAGCAAACATATATACTTTTTTGAACTTCTATATATTTTTCAATTAACAGCATCAAACAGATAATTGCTTCTCTGGTGCCGCTGTTTTTGCGGAACCCAAATTGTTCTTCAGCTGCTTCCTAATCTATTTTATGTTGAATTATTTCTTGTATGAACTTGAGTAGTGTCTTAGTTAAGTAGCTCATTAAGCTAATGGTTTTGTAATCCTTGTGAGGTGGTAAAATATTATATTGGGCGAATGTCTAGGGAATCCCGGATTGGATGGGTTAACAGTTTAATTCAACCTTCTTGAGGAGGCCATTGAATGTCTCCGAACCCCCATCGTGAAGACCAAGATAGAAAATATTCAAGTCCGACACGATATTTGTTATGAAAAGGACCTCCCTTGAAAGGCGAGGTGATCAAGGAAATCTACCAAAGACACTAGAGGAAAAATAAACTCACTCCATTACAAAAATGTGTCCTTGTGTATGGATCACTAAGATCACAACCCAACTGTAACACAGTATTACATAACAAATGTGAACAACAAACATTGAACAAAACGTCCACAATTTATCAACACCAACTCCAGGTTTCAACACAATATATTGAGAAAAGTGGTAGGTCTCGGGGAAATTCCATGTTTGGCCTGTGGATATCATTTACCCAACCAATAGTTCAAACACATGGATGACAAATCAGTGTAAAAGGTTACATGATTTCCCCAAACATAAAACCAACCAACAAATAAAACATCATTAACTCAATAATCTTCGAATCTATCTGCTTAATGATGATAATAGTCACTCATGTTCATATCACTATAGAGTCTGATCATAATTAAATATTCTCCCAAATAGCACTGGGAAAAACTTCTTCTTCTGTATCAAATCCCATGTGATAATGATCTGGTTTATGTAAACTAAGCAGTTCTGTCAACAATCCTGGCTCAACCCTGTTGTTTACTCCCACAGTGATACTGGGTGGACTTAATCGTGGCCTGACATATAAGTCTGCTGTATGACCCAGTGAAGCTGAGGCCAGGGGTCAGTGAAAAAATAGGAGTTCCTCTTCAGACTGGGTAGAAGGTAGTTCCCAAATATTCTTCTTCTTCAGCGTTCCGAGCCATTGAGGTTCTTTGCTGCAGATACAATCGGTCTCCATTCGTCTCTCTGGTGGACCTTCTCTTGCCAGTCGTTGATTCCAAGTGCTTGTAGGTCTGTATATGTATTATCTCTCCACCGTCTTCTTGGTCTACCTCGGGGTCTACGGTCATTTATTTCCTGAGTGTAAGCGAGTTTTATTTCCCTATTATCTTCCATTCTTTCTATATGCCCCAACATTGTGGAAAATGAAAGTAATGACGACCGTCTAGCTGCTCTGTTTCAAACGATCGAAAAAACAACAACTCAACTATCACCAGCAAGGCACTTCAGCACGACCAGTCTCATGTCAACAAGACCATCCCCCAAGCTTGGGGGTATCATTGGAGCTCTTTCTCTACACAATTAGCTGTAGACTAGGGACATGGATGGTACTAATCGCTGAATATAATTGTGGAAATACATTCCGCAGTAGTACCGACAAATCCTTCAGTGATGCAGACAAATCCGTAGCGAACAATGATAAAACTCTCTTCCTTCCACATTAATTATCCAGTGGAACAAGAGGTTGTAATCAGCCCATTTGGTGTTAACACTGTTAGAATACTGGTTCTTCTTCTGGGGCTTTGCTCTAGGGCTTTGCTGGTATAAAATTGATACTTGGGCACTTGAAGATACCTATCCTGGTATATGATGGCCTAATGGTGTTGGGGCGGGGCAAGCAGTCTTGACACAGGAAAATACTCTTGCGGGTAGCACAAGGTGAATTTCTCAGCTCATATAGAATGATGTAGACTGTCCCTTTTTAGTTCAGTTTAGTGAATCTGAACCTTCACACCTCATACTCCACTTGTTGGTCTGATAAAACATGATGGTACTCCAAGTGTAAGTTTTGCAACAGAGGAAAAGATGTTGAGCTGCCCATAAATGTGCTGGTCGACCATGTGGCTAGGGTCTGTTGTGATAATAAGCATTCCTGACACAAATGAAGAGAGTGTAAAACCCCCTGTAAGTCAGGTTCAAAGCTCCTAGCTTTTCATTCGCCAGCCTTTAACATTTCAATCGGGTCCTGAGTTCAGGACCTATCCACACCATCCAACTCCCTGAGGTACAGGGAGCGAAATTGGACATTATAAGGGAAAAAAAAATCCTCCCCTGGGCTAGAAGAGGGACTTGTCATGCTGACATTTCCTGGGCAAGTGACAACTAAGTTTCGGACGGGTTCTAGCAAGCCTTGGCCGGAAATTGAACCAACCAATGGTCGGGCTCACTTTAGGATTCATACCCAGTCCATTTAAGGAGCATTTATCTAGTACTCTGTTTTCCCAATTCCGGAAAATCGGTGAAAGACGAACTAAATATCTCACAAATAACAGCTCTGGGCTTCTTCGGTAGTGTGATGAAAATGGATGTTTTCAAGTCCTTGGTTATGTATCCAGTATTATAGATATCATTACATAATTCTGGGATAGTATCAATGCCAAAGCTGGATAAGGATTTTAACATCTCTGTTGTTTATATTGTCAGGACCTGCAACCTTTCCTTCTTTCATCTTTTTAATAGCCCTTTCTACTTCAGCCTTTAATATTTTTGTTCCATATTGAGTATTATACAATGTTGGTCTATTGACCCTGTTGTCCCAGAATAAATCTTCCGTATACTCTGTCCATCTTTTTACTATGTCAGTGTTGTTAATTATAATGTATCCATTTTCTCCCTCTGATACAGCCGTTCCCTGGCCTTCCCTCTCAGTTTTGACATTCTTTCAGAACCCCTGCCGATCACCCACAATCTCATTCTTTCCACATATGGGTTCTCAATCTGTTCCCCCGCCTTCTTCACGTAGTCCCATAGGCTCACAACCACCTCTCCCTTGTCCATAGGTAATCTACCAACAAGAGGTGCATTCCCTGCCAGCCTATCAGCCTGTTCAACCCCCTCCCCACCCCCTTCCCAACCCCGCACTCCGCACTCCCGCATGACCAGGGCAAATAATCCATACATGGTAGCTTTTGATTTAGTACAACATGAACTATTCATAATTACATAACTTCAAGATATAGGAATAGACGGAAAGGACATCAGACTTATTAGTAACTTGTACTGCGAGCAAGTGGCGTCGATTAGATACAGAAATAACTATTCGTCGCCCACAGAGGAGTACGCTGGGATACGTGTTCTCCCAAATCTTCTTCAACTTATACACAGAAAGAATTTTTAAACAAGTCGAACTGCCTGGACTTAACATCAATGGAAGGATTATAAACATGTCTGCTCCCAAGTCTCCCCTCCCTCGGGGAGAAGAGCCTTATGCACCCGGTGCTTCGTACCCTCACAACATCCTAACACCTGTGATCTTGGAAAGCCAGCTTCTTCCCCGGCCACTGCCTCTGTCGCCTCCGTTACCATATGCCTTCTTTGTGCCCCGTTCACGGAGCCGCACTCTGAGAAGCCGGCTCTTCCTCTGGGTTCCTCGACCCCTCTCTTGGTCTCTGATGCGGAGTGCGGCTCTCGCAAGACTATTACTACAATGGCTTGGGGGTTGGACTTCGGCCGACATTTGCATGACTTGGCGACTGCCACCATGCTGCGATTTACCCTCACTGAACAGTCCCATTCTCAGATGCATTGCCCTCACTCGGGGGGGGGGGGGGGGGGGGAGAGAGGCTATATTGTCGACACGAGACAGTGCAAGTTCCAGCTCTTATTGTAGAGATTAGCTCCAATGTAGTTACCCTGCAGTTACAGACATAAATGTTAACCATATTACTGCTGAGACTTGTCTCACTCTATGTTTCGGTTGTTCCACAGCCAACACGAGACCTTTTCGGCTGCCTGGCCGAGTTGTTTTTGTGCTCGACTTCTTGTTTGTCCTTTGACGCCTAACTGTTTTATTTAGTACGCTATACACAGAGTGGGAGATTAGACCTCTTGCGCCCACCTCCACGGCGAATAGCCTGTCAGTGTACCCTTCCTGTCTCGTACTAGCGACCATGTTACCGTACTTGTCCATCTTGTACGTATGCTGCTCCTCGATTCTAGACTCATAAGGAACGGTCAGCTCAATCAGCGTTAGCTGTTTGGCCGACGAGGAGTGAAGTACAATGTCAGATCGCAAGCGAAACTGTTGGATCACTTCAGAGCCCTTCACATCAACAGTCAGCTCTCAGTATCCGCACTATCCAAAATGGACGGCAAGTCGGCAGCACAGTCTTCCTTGTCTCTACGTTGCTGCCCAGCTCTGATGAAGTAAATCCCCATCGTCCCTCTGTTCGCTCGCATTCTGGCTCCATCCACTATGGATGCCAACTCAGCAAGAACTTTATTGTGGCGCCATGTGAATCGGCCTTAGCAAAGAGTTACTTTACATCCAGTGCGTGTTCCGCTGTCTGGACCGTCTTACAGAGGGGACGGGACGGATCGGTGGCTTTACTCCACTTGACCAGGTTGGCATCTGATGGCAGGACGTTATAGAGAGATCGGACAGCGAAACTTGAGCGCAGTGGTGCCATGCGCCATATCTCATTCCAGGTTCTACAGTATCCTTTCCCATGACATCCATTGGCCCTGCTGCGCCTACAGGGCAGCCATTTGCACCCCCTTTTCGTCCTCTCCCTCGCAGACCATGTCTCTGCCTTCCTTGGTCGTCGTCTTTGACCACATCGGAGCTCTGTCATGGTGCCCGAACCCTCTTCTATCAGACTGGGTGTGTCCCATAACTTCCTTCAGTTTAAGTGATGCATGGGCAGCTTCGACCGCGCTGTCGACCTTACACAATAAACTAATGTACAAGAAACCATAGTAAAGTAACCATGGTACAAGAAACCACGGTACAAACAACAATGGCACAAGTAACCATGGTAAAATAAACCACGGTACAAGAAACCATGGTACAAGTAACCACCGTACAAGAAATCACAGTACAATAAACCATGATTTAAAAAAAAACACGGTACAAGAAACCACGATACAAAAACCATGGTACAATAAACCACGGTGCAAGTAACAATGGTAAATAAACCATGGTGCAAGTAACCATGGTACAAGTAACCATGGTACAAATAGACACGGTACAAGTAACCACGGTACAAAAAAACCACGGTGCAAGTAACCACGGTGCAAGTAACCATGGTACAAATAACCACAATACAAGAAACCAAGATACAATAAACTACAATACAACAAACCACAATACAACAAACCATGGTACAAGAAACCACGGTACAAGAAACCATGGTACAAGAAACTATGGTACAAGAAACCACGATACAAGTAACCACGATACAAGTAACCACGATACAAGAAACCACGATACAAGTAACCACTGTACAAGAAACCACGGTACAAGTAATTACGATACAAGTAACCACTGTACAAGAAACCACGATACAAGTAACCACGATACAAGTAACCACTGTATAAGAAACCACGATACAAGTAACCACGGTGCAAGTAACCACGGTGCAAGTAACCATGGTACAAATAACCACAATACAAGAAACCAAGGTACAATAAACCACAATACAACAAACCATGGTACAAGAAACCACGGTACAAGAAACCATGGTACAAGAAACTATGGTACAAGAAACCACGGTGCAAGTAACCACGATATAAGAAACCATGGTAAAGAAACCACGATACAAGAAACGATGGTACAAGAAACCACGGTACAAGTAACCATGATACAAATAACCACTGTACAAGAAACCACGGTACAAGTAACCACGATACAAGTAACCACTGTATAAGTAATCACTGTACAAGAAACCACGATACAAGTAACCACGATACAAGAAACCACGATACAAGTAACCACGATACAAGTAACCACGATACAAGTAACCACGATACAAGTAACCACGATACAAGTAACCACTGTACAAGAAACCACGATACAAGTAACCACGATACAAGTAACCACGATACAAGTAACCACGATAAAGTAACCACGGTACAAGTAACCACGATACAAGTAACCACGATACAAGTAACCACGATACAAGTAACCACTGTACAAGAAACCACGATACAAGTAACCACGGTATAAGAAACCACGATACAAGTAACCACGATACAAGTAACCACGATACAAGAAACCAAGATACAAGTAACCACTGTACAAGAAACCACGATACAAGTAACCACGATACAAGTAACCACTGTACAAGAAACCACGATACAAGTAACCACTGTACAAGAAACCCCGATACAAGTAACCACTGTACAAGAAAACAAGATACAAGTAACCACGATGCAAGTAATCACGATACAAGTAACCACTATACAAGTAACCACGATACAAGAAACCACGATACAAGTAACCACTGTACAAGAAACCACGATACAAGAAACCACGATACAAGTAACCACGATACAAGTAACCACTGTACAAGAAACCACGATACAAGTAACCACTGTACAAGAAACCACGATACAAGTAACCACGATACAAGAAACCACGATACAACTAACCACGATACAAGTAACCACGATACAAGTAACCACTGTACAAGAAACCACGATACAAGTAACCACGATACAAGAAACCACGATACAAGAAACCACGATACAAGTAACCACGATACAAGTAACCACTGTACAAGTAACCACGGTACAAATAACCATGATACAAGAAACCACTGTACAAGAAACCACGGTACAAGTAACCACGATACAAGTAATCACTGTACAAGTAACCACGGTACAAGAAATCACTGTACAAGTAACCATGGTACAAGTAACCACGGTACAAGTAACCACGGTACAAGAAATCACGGTACAAGTAACCACGGTACAAGAAACCACGGTACAAGAAACCACGGTACAAGTAAGGTGCAGATCCCCTTTACACGCGGCTGGGCATATGGAGCTAGACACGTGTGTGTATAGACCCGGTGAGCGTTGGGGTCAGTCTGAACATGTCCCGCTGCCTTGACTCCCCACCACATTCTCGGTACTCATGTTAGGCTGGATACACTGGCAGACCAGGGCATATTTTGAAAATCCGAATTCGCCCAGCTGCGTATTGAACCCTTGACTCCCGGGTCGGAAGACGAGAGTCTGGCCGCTACGATATCGAGGTTCCCATTTGTTGTGTGTGTGTGTGTGTGTGTGTGTGTGTGTGTGTGTGTGTGTGTGTGTGTTTAATTTTGTTTGCGCTCGTTCACTTTGAACTCAAGCGTGGTCCATACACACTATTTATAGGTAGTGATGGACTGAATTTTGCGTGTGAATTAGCTTTCCCTATTAGCAGTGTCCCTTGCTTTCAGGCGAACCCACTTCCGACTTCATAGGTACTTGTTATTTACGTCCCCAAGTCAACGACGACCGGTCAACATTTTAGTCCAGCTGTCCGGTGTAGGGGATGAACCGCTAACCTCGGCATCAGCACACCGGATGTTTAAGAACACACGTTTTTATCCATTCTATCCTGCTGACTTTCTGGAGGCTCCTATGAAACCACGATGGATTTTCTAAGAACGTAGCCGGCTAACTAAATTTGCTTGATTGATAGGCAATTGTAAATGTGTATGTGTGTGTAAGTTTAATTTACAATAACTATCATGAAATAATAAGAAAACGGTAACAATGAGTACATAAAAGAAACAGGTGACTCCAAATTGTTAAATGACAATAGAAAGAATAATGCTTAAACAAGTAGATAATTTTAAATACCGCATTTATTACATCAGCTTGAACATGCACAATAGGGATTTAAGAGCAGAATAGAGCAAGCAAAAGCTGCATTTCAGAAAATGAAAAGTATCTTATGCAATAAGTCTCTATCATTAAATGTAAGAAGGAGAGTGATGAAATGCTATATAGAGCCTGTTTTGCTCTATGGCAGTGAATCTTGGAATGTAGATGAACAATTTAAAAAGACCTTGGAAGCAATGGAGATGTGGTTCATGAGACGAATGTAGCGAATTCCTTGGACCGCCATAGTAATTAACAACGACTGCCTGATACAGGCTAATGAAACTAGAACATTATATACAAGAATAAGAAAGAGACAAACAGCTTTCGTGGGAGTGTGATGAGAAGAGGGGCATTGGAGAACATAACAGCTGGAAAGATCAAGGGGAAGAGAGTCAGAGGCAGACCAAGAGAAATGATGCTGGATGGACTGAAACAGCGGCATGGAGGAGTATCATCATCAGAGTTGATCCAGACCACCAGGACCGCGAACTGTTGAGAGACATGAACGCCCATGCCTGTAGGCAGGGCACTTGGTAATGATCATTATCAAACAAAACAAAACTAATTATTGCAAGCTGCTGGTGTACCAAGATAATAATTCGACGTTGTGAACAAAGGCTCTCTCCTAAGATCTGTCTATCGAAAGGGCACATGGACGGGATCAATATTTGAGGCATGATTATCTTGGGAAAATACAGCGGTGGTTTCCCCTTGTCTTCAGACGTGTTGTGTGATTGACTCCACTATCCTTTGTCCCCAAAGAGTTGTGAGGTATTTTATAGAGATAGCTGCCCCACAATCTAACTCGCCTGCTCTCAGTAACCACCGCCTGTGTGGGTTCACAGCTGCTTATTAAACACATTTACAGCTCACCTCTAGACAAGATGCTACTTTCTCCGTAATCCCGTATACTCTCGGAGTAACGTGACGACGGCGAGAATAAGTAGCTGCTCTATCGCGCGCGTCGATAACTTACGGGATATGTGAGCCGGTCGCTCAGAAAGCAATGGCAAACTATTGAGCGTAATCTTCCAAGAAATCAACGAATCAAGCTGAAAGATGCTGGTCCTGTAAAGGATATGCAAACATTTTTATTTTGTAGACAAGATATCTCGAGGCCACTCTCCCATCCACCACCCGACCCGATAGATGCGGCTAATAGTAGGACAGGCTCCCACTTTACAGTTTGCCATTATCCCCCACAAAAAAAGCACGACCAGACACGGGCCCTGTTTAATCGAGCTAGACATATTTAACGTTGATAATATTCAAAGTTGATGTTATTCAAAGTTGATGATATTCAAAGTTGATGATATTCAAAGTTGATAATATTCAAAGTTGATGATATTCAAAGTTGATGATATTCAAAGTTGATAATATTCAAAGTTGATGATATTCAAAGTTGATGATATTCAAAGTTGATAATATTCAAAGTTGATGATATTCAAAGTTGATGATATTCAAAGTTGATGTTATTCAAAGTTGATGATATTCAAAGCTGATGTTATTCGAAGATGATGATTCCTTTCACACAAATAAATGCATCTTTCAAATATCCCTGATACAAGAACTATATATACATTGACACTTTTTATTAGAACATAATAAACTTTTACACGCAACTCATTTGAGATCTTGTCTGTAATTCACACACGGGGATCAGCGTGGCCGAATGGATAAGAGCGCTTGTTCTTAAGCATCTGATGTGCCGATGCTGAGGTAGCAGGTTCAACTCCTACACCGATCGGCTGGACTAAAATCTTGATTTCACATACTTGACTTGGGAAGGTAAATTACAAGTTCCTCAGATGTCACAGTGGGTTAACCTGATGGCGAGGGACACTAATAACAGAGAAAGCTAAACCACATATAGAAATCATCCCAGTGCACTAAAAGTAGTAGCAAGCATATTTTGAGTCCAAAGCGAGCGAACGAAAAAAAAAATCACACAAATTCTCTCTTCCGTTTCCTCTTTCTTATTAACACAATTTTCAATCACTTTTGTCGATGATTATTCAACTAGCGCCATTTTTTCAACAGTTTCGACCTTGACCCGTGGCTTGTTTGGATCTGATGGCAGCTGCGGGCCCGGGTAGGGCTCAAGAATGTAATGGGTGACCGTGATGCGGCCACACGACATACTGGGGTCATCATCCGGGGACTCGCGGGGCACGGGTGGCTTCAGAATCAAAGGATGACACTCCGGTTTCACGTACGGAAGAACGCTGTACAGTTCTGGCACTGTTGACGAGAATGGGAATGTATTTGTTAATGTTTCAAAATTATCGTGAACGGGTGCGTTGGTCTATATCCATTTGGGTCTGTCCGATTATACTTCTTAGTTTTTCGACGAGCAGTAAGAAAATCCCACACCGGCTTGCTAGGCCAGTCGCAGGTTTAGGACAAAAATCTAACCAAGTCCGACCCTCCTGGCGAGCCAGAGCCCCATTGGCCGTGACTTCACGGTTATGGTTTGGCGGTCTACACCACGGGGAGGTGAGGTTGCCTTGTATAGTCTGCAGGTCATCGGCAGGCGACTACCCGACCCTAACCCTGCTGGTTGCAGGGTCAAGCGCAGTCCTCATCTTGTAGACAAGCAATTATGTACAGACAATTATGGAAGCAATTATGTTAGCTCTCGACGTTCGTTACATGAGGGAAAGATGGTCGCCTATTCTCTCGTGAACTCAGGTCTACAAAAAATGTTATGATTCTAAAATTGCACAGGCAGTGATTCATCATTATCAACATGTGGCATGCCGATAAGCGTGTGCAGTCATGTTTCGTCACCTCGCTCGATCACAAGAGTCGTGGATCAGCTCTGTGTTCTTGTCTCGACCATGGCATGTGGCCAAGCCTCTCTGCCTTTCCCTAGTTCTTTTATCCTAAAATAAATATAGGCAGTTGTTACCAAGTTCTCCAGTCAATTTCTTCTCATAACGTGTCCAAAAATCTTGACTGTCTATGTCTAATTTCTCTAATCAGTTTACGGTTTTTATTTGTTTCTTATAGAACTTGTTCATTGGTTTTTCTGTCTGTCTATGGTATTCCTTGCATTATCCTCAGAAACCACGTTTCCACAGCCATTAGATGTTTTTAAGCTTGTTTATTCATTGTTCACGCTTCACATCCATACAAAAGTACAGGTTCTACGTAGCACTTCAACACTCTTTTTCTCGCTGCAATTGACATCTTTTTATTGGTCAGTATATTTTCCATCTTGCAAAAGGCAACCTTTACTATATTCTTGTTCTAATCATTTTAAGGCATCTCCCATCAGATGTTTTGACTGTTCCGAGATAATTGTACCCATTCATTGATTCAACAGATGCAGTAGCAAAGAAAAAGTAGGTTTGGGCATAACAAATATGGATGGCGGAAAATGGGAAGTAGGGGTGTGTCACAGTTCTAACTTAAAAGTTGTTAATATGGTAGCAGACATGTTGTATTATGTATCAAATTGAAAGGGGTTGCACAAGAAAACTAATGTGTATAATCCTATGGCAGTTACAGGAAGTCACTTAAGACGATAAATAATTCCCTTGACTCTTAACTAGTAAAGAATATTCCCATTTACCTGTAGTTGACATTGTGGTATTTATTTCTTATTTGAGACAACTAGGTCTCAAAATATTGGTTGTGGAGTTCATGCAACATAATAGGTAAACACACAACTTGGAACGGCAGTATTGTCAAACACTACACAGTCATTAAAAATACACCCTAAACAAGACCAGATACGAAAGGGCTTTAAATGAAAGCTTTAAGTTTAAAAAAAAAAAACATATTCTGAAGAAGTAAAGAACAAATGCATCATTTTTCGATGTATTCACTACTGCGTTCAACGCAAGTTCTCAAGCGCCGATAAAATACTTGGATTCATGTAGAAAAACAATTCTCTGGGGTGTCATAATCTCCCCATTAGTTCTACCGCGTCGTCGTTAACGACGCCTGGCGAATACGGCCAGGGGTCCACCTGTGAGCGACACTAACCACACTGTGGCCAGAATAGCCAGTCGGTATATGCGTGGATCATGCAGTCCACGCAGGGATGCAACTCCGACTAGCGAGACTCACAGTGGGTTAGCGGCCAGACGGCTCGGGAGTGTTGGACGAGACAGACGGGAATGAATGATGCTCGTATTCTTGGGTGTAAGAACGCAACAGAGAGAACGCCTGTGAGAAGATAGAAGACTGTGCGCCTGTGAGTTATGTATATTATATTGATATATCTATTGAATGTATTATTGCACCGTCATTGTAATTGTACGATGCATATAATTGTTGTGATGAGCGAGTTGTGTGAATAAAGTGTTTGCATTGTACATGTAGTGCGTCACGTCAAGACATTCTGTGACCGTGTTTTGTATAACTCTTGTCGGTGATTACGAGCCTATGTTCTTGCTGAATGCAAGACGCTGACATGGGGTCATTGCTCGGTGTGCTTAAGTCGGCCCTAACCTCAAAGAATTCCCAATTGATAGTTCTGTCTAATACAAGTCACACAAAAAAAAAAAAAAAAAAAAAAAACTTTTGGGCACGTTATGAGCAGAAATAAACTGGATAACTTCGTAGCAACTGCCAAGATTGAGGAGGTAAGAACAAGGGGAAGGCAGAGAGGCTTGGCCACATGTCATGGTCGAGACAAGAACACAGAGCTGATCCACGACTCTGGTAATCGTATGAGATGGCAAAACATGACCGCCCAAGCTTATCGGCATGGCACATTTTGATGATAAAGCCGGATCCATGAATGCCCACACTGCATGGCATATAATGAGATGGCTGATATACAGAGTTCAAGGTGTGGGAGTATATGAAAACTGGTGACAATAATAAATGGCAGTTCACTGACCTACTCCAGGCTTTGCGTAACGACCAGGGTTTCTCCGTGGTTCCACCCCCATCCAATGACCTGGGTAATGGGCGCGCTGTGTGCTCTGTACTGAATATTTCTTGGAGTCCGACAGTTTGGACTTTCTACTGCCGAACTTCTGCATGTCTTGGCCGCACGTCCAGTTAGTTTTGTCTGTAATGGATAGATTAGAGGGTTTCAAAAAGCGAGATGATCGATTTCATTACATCTGGTTAGTTAGTCATTAGTTACCCCATAATGATCTGTTCCTGTGCCAGTGGATATCACACAAAATACTCACTGCCCCTTGTGAAATGTGCAGCAGACAGCAGTTACGACAAAACAATAGTACGCACATACATCCGGCCGCTGCCAGAATGCCAACACAAGTCATCCATTAAAATTATATTAAAGAGCAGTCTCGACAATACCAAGCCGCTAGAGCGCAGCCTTAGTACAAAATCAACAACCAAACAACCAACAACAACTACTACTACTACTACTACTACTACTACTACTACTACTACTACTACTACTACTACTACTACTACTACTACTACTACTACTACTACTACTACTACTACTACTACTACTACTACTACTACTACTACTACTACTTCTACTACTACAAAGAATGTGATGGTCCTAAATCTTCTCCTAAACTCAGCATTGTCATGCTACCGGACTTCCTATATGAACAATGCAGATGAACAGATAGACAGACTATCATGGTCTAGTTCAGTGGTTCTCACTGGTGGGGAATTCCCCACCTCCCCCACCAGGGGGAATGTTAGGGTTTCTGGGGGTTGAGGAGGGGGATTAAGATTATTTCAAGATAGCGTTAATACAAGAATCCATTACTTGATATTGTTTTTCCCTCCAAACTTTACGGTTCTGTACTTCTCGCCCTTATGAATTTCATTTTATAACGTAAGCTAGACTTGTTCTAGTATGTGTTATGAAATATAGCTTTAATTTTTACGTATACTATGTAGGGGCTGGAGTGGGGGTGGGATTTATAGGGATGAAATACGAAAAGGGGGAGGGTGGGGCATTCTGACATTCTAAACATATGGTGAAGCCAAAAAAGGTTGAGAGCCACTGTTGTAGAGAGAATGAGTCTCCGTCGGTAACTATAGCTTTCAATTGTTATGTTGTCTAGTGCGTCCTCTAGTCTCTACTTCCTTCTTCTTACTTCTATGAGCGCTCAAACAATACAATGTGTGTTTATTTAAGAACTGTCTGGAGAGAATGCAGCAGTAAGGGGTGGTCAGGGGATATGGTCGAGAGTTATCACTCTGGGGTAAAGCAAGATGGGCACCATTAGTATAGAAACTCTACGCTGCCTGTTGAAGATGGGGACTGAGCGCTTATGGGAGTGCCCCGAGTGTAATGATGTCGGTTCCTGACGCAACACAACTCTTTATTTTAATAATACAACAACCACACATCAAACCTGGTAAAAGTTCCCTTTTTAATGTTAAGATATGCACAAAATGACAAAAAGCACCCATGCCACAGCTGATGATGATGATGTTAGTGCTGCTTGTGATAATGACGATGCTGATGATGATAATGACGATGATAGTGATGATAATGACAATGATGGTGATGATAATGACAATGATAGTGATGATAATGACGATGATGGTGATGATAATGACGATGCTGGTGATAATAATGAGGATGATGGTGATGATAATGATGATGATGGAGATGATAATGACGATGATAGTGATGATAATGAGGATGATGGTGATGATAATGACAATGATGGTGATGATAATGACGATGATGGTGATGATAATGACGATGCTGGTGA
Organism: Cepaea nemoralis; assembly: GCA_014155875.1. Lineage (NCBI taxonomy): Eukaryota > Metazoa > Mollusca > Gastropoda > Stylommatophora > Helicidae > Cepaea > Cepaea nemoralis. Next base: position 35,281 of record JACEFZ010004188.1, on the reverse strand, counting down.
TAATAATGACAATGATGGTGATGATAATGCTGGTGATGATAATGAGGATGATGGTGATGATAATGACGATTCTGGTGATGATAATGAGGATGATGGTGATGATAATGACAATGCTGGTGATGATAATGACGATGCTGGTGATGATAATGACGATGCTGGTGATGATAATGACGATGATGATGATGATAATGACAATGATGATGATGATAATGACGATGATGGTGATGATAATGACGATGCTGGTGATGATAATGACGATGATGGTGATGATAATGACGATGCTGGTGATGATAATGACAATGCTGGTGATGATAATGACAATGCTGGTGATGATAATAAGGATGATGGTGATGATAATGACAATGCTGGTGATGATAATGACGATGCTGATAATGATAATGACAATGATGGTGATGATAATAAGGATGATGGTGATGATAAAGACAATGCTGGTGATGATAATGCTGGTGATGATAATGAGGATGATGGTAATGATAATGACGATTCTGGTGATGATAATGAGGATGATGGTGATGATAATGACAATGCTGGTGATGATAATGACGATGCTGGTGATGATAATGACAATGATAGTGATGATAATAAGGAGGATGGTGATGATAATGACAATGATGGTGATGATAATGACAATGCTGGTGATGATAATGACAATGCTGGCTCTGCACCCCCTGTAGATGGCCAGCCCATGGATCGTGCCGATGTCATTAACGCCCTTAAAGATATGGCGAGAACAGAGGATTTTGACGCCAGTGATTCCACATCGCTTTCCAGGATGAAAGACCTGGGAGTAAGAATCGGCACAGCCAGACGCGAGAAGTACATCGGGAAAACAAAGCGCCTCGTCAACCAACACAGAACTGGCACTATTAGCCACCGGACGCTGATGCATATGCTGGGGGGAGGATCTGAGCACCTATGGACATGTCCGGAGTGCAACGAAGATACCCCAACTGATAACTGATAACTGATAATGCTGGTGATGATAATGACGATGATGGTGATGATAATGACGATGCTGGCGATAATAATGAGGATGATGGTGATGATAATGACAATGCTGGTGATGATAATGACGATGCTGGTGATGATAATGACAATGATAGTGATGATAATAAGGAGGATGGTGATGATAATGACAATGATGGTGATGATAATGACAATGCTGGTGATGATAATGACAATGCTGGTGATGATAATGACAATGCTGGTGATGATAATGACAATGCTGGTGATGATAATGACGATGATGGTGATGATAATGACGATGCTGGCGATAATAATGAGGATGATGGTGATGATAATGACGATGATGGTGATGATAATGACAATGCTGGTGATGATAATGACGATGCTGGTGATGATAATGACGATGATGGTGATGATAATGACAATGCTGGTGATGATAATGACAATGCTGGTGATGATAATGACAATGATGTGATGATAATAAGAGGATGGTGATGATAATGACAATGATGGTGATGATAATGACATGATGTGATGATAATGACAATGCTGGTGATGATAATGACAATGATGGTGATGATAATGACGATGATGGTGATGATAATGACAATGCTGGTAATGATAATGACGATGCTGGTGATGATAATGGTGATGATGATGATGATAATGACGATGATGGTGATGATAATGACAATGCTGGTGATGATAATGACAATGCTGGTGATAATAATGACGATGTGGTGATGATAATGACAATGCTGGTGATGATAATGACATGATGGTGATGATAATGACGATGAGGATATAGAGATAGATGTGTGATGAAATGATTGTAATGATAATGCATGTGTGATGATAATGACATGTGTGATGATAATGAATGTGGTGATGAATGACATGTGGTATGATAATGCGATGGTTGATAAAGAAATGATGGTGATGATAATGACGATGTGGTGATGATAATGACATGTGGTGATGATAATGACGATGTGGTGATGATAATGACGATGATGGTGATGATAATGACAATGCTGGTGATGATAATGATGGTGATGATAATGACATGATAGTGATGATAATAAGGAGGATGGTGATGATAATGACAATGATGGTGATGATAATGACAATGATGGTGATGATAATGACAATGCTGGTGATGATAATGACAATGATGGTGATGATAATGACGATGATGGTGATGATAATGACAATGCTGGTAATGATAATGACGATGCTGGTGATGATAATGGTGATGATGATGATGATAATGACGATGATGGTGATGATAATGACAATGCTGGTGATGATAATGACAATGCTGGTGATAATAATGACGATGCTGGTGATGATAATGACAATGATGGTGATGATAATAAGGATGATGGTGATGATAATGACAATGATGGTGATGATAATGACGATGCTGGTGATGATAATGACAATGCTGGTGATGATAATGACAATGATGATGATGATAATGACAATGATGATGATGATAATGACGATGATGGTGATGATAATGACGATGCTGGTGATGATAATGACGATGATGGTGATGATAATGACGATGCTGGTGATGATAATGACAATGCTGGTGATGATAATGACAATGCTGGTGATGATAATAAGGATGATGGTGATGATAATGACAATGCTGGTGATGATAATGACGATGCTGATAATGATAATGACAATGATGGTGATGATAATAAGGATGATGGTGATGATAAAGACAATGCTGGTGATGATAATGCTGGTGATGATAATGAGGATGATGGTGATGATAATGACGATTCTGGTGATGATAATGAGGATGATGGTGATGATAATGACAATGCTGGTGATGATAATGACGATGCTGGTGATGATAATGACAATGATAGTGATGATAATAAGGAGGATGGTGATGATAATGACAATGATGGTGATGATAATGACAATGATGGTGATGATAATGACAATACTGGTGATGATAATGACAATGATGGTGATGATAATGACGATGATGGTGATGATAATGACAATGCTGGTAATGATAATGACGATGCTGGTGATGATAATGGTGATGATGATGATGATAATGACGATGATGGTGATGATAATGACAATGCTGGTGATGATAATGTCAATGCTGGTGATAATAATGACGATGCTGGTGATGATAATGACAATGATGGTGATGATAATGACAATGATAGTGATGATAATGACGATGATGGTGATGATAATGACGATGCTGGTGATAATAATGAGGATGATGGTGATGATAATGATGATGATGGAGATGATAATGACGATGATAGTGATGATAATGAGGATGATGGTGATGATAATGACAATGATGGTGATGATAATGACGATGATGGTGATGATAATGACGATGATAGTGATGATAATGAGGATTATGGTGATGATAATGAGGATGATGGTGTTGATAATGACAATGATGGTGATGATAATGACGATGATGGTGATGATAATGAGGATGCTGGTGATAATAATGACAATGATGGTGATGATAATGCTGGTGATGATAATGAGGATGATGGTGATGATAATGACGATTCTGGTGATGATAATGAGGATGATGGTGATGATAATAACAATGCTGGTGATGATAATGACGATGCTGGTGATGATAATGACGATGCTGGTGATGATAATGAGGATGATGGTGATGATAATGACAATGCTGGTGATGATAATGACGATGCTGGTGATGATAATGACGATGATGGTGATGATAATGACGATGCTGGTGATGATAATGACAATGCTGGTGATGATAATGACAATGCTGGTGATGATAATAAGGATGATGGTGATGATAATGACAATGCTGGTGATGATAATGACGATGCTGATAATGATAATGACAATGATGGTGATGATAATAAGGATGATGGTGATGATAAAGACAATGCTGGTGATGATAATGCTGGTGATGATAATGAGGATGATGGTGATGATAATGACGATTCTGGTGATGATAATGAGGATGATGGTGATGATAATGACAATGCTGGTGATGATAATGACGATGCTGGTGATGATAATGACAATGATAGTGATGATAATAAGGAGGATGGTGATGATAATGACAATGATGGTGATGATAATGACAATGCTGGTGATGATAATGACAATGCTGGTGATGATAATGACAATGCTGGTGATGATAATGACGATGATGGTGATGATAATGACGATGCTGGCGATAATAATGAGGATGATGGTGATGATAATGATGATGATGGTGATGATAATGACAATGCTGGTGATGATAATGACGATGCTGGTGATGATAATGACGATGATGGTGATGATAATGACAATGCTGGTGATGATAATGACGATGCTGGTGATGATAATGACAATGATAGTGATGATAATAAGGAGGATGGTGATGATAATGACAATGATGGTGATGATAATGACAATGATGATGATGATAATGACAATGCTGGTGATGATAATGACAATGATGGTGATGATAATGACGATGATGGTGATGATAATGACAATGCTGGTAATGATAATGACGATGCTGGTGATGATAATGGTGATGATGATGATGATAAGCACGATGATGGTGATGATAATGACAATGCTGGTGATTGATAATGACAATGCTGGTGATAATAATGACGATGCTGGTGATGATAATGATGGGATGATAAAATGAATGGTGATGATAATGACAATGATGGTGATGATAATACAATGTGGTTGTAATGACATGAAGGTGTGATAAATACGATGTGGTGATAATAATAGGAGATGGTGATGATAATGAATGATGGTGATGATAATGACGATGCTGGTGATGATAATGACAATGCTGGTGATGATAATGACGATGCTGGTGATGATAATGACAATGATGGTGATGATAATGACGATGGTGATGATAATGACAATGATGGTGATGATAATGACAATGCTGGTGATGATAATGACAATGCTGGTGATGATAATGACAATGCTGGTGATGATAATGAGGATGATGGTGATGATAATGACAATGCTGGTGATGATAATGACAATGCTGGTGATGATAATGACATGCTGGTGATGATAATGACAATGGTGATGATAATGACGATGCTGGTGATGATAATGACGATGATGGTGATGATAATGACAATGATGGTGATATAATGGATGATGGTGATGATATGACAATGATGGGTGATGATAATGAATGGTAATGAGAGTATGATGATAATGAGGTGGTGATGATAATGACGATGCTGGTGATGATAATGACGATGATGGTGATGATAATGACAAGTGGTATGATAATGACAATGCTGGTGATGATAATGACGATGCTGGTGATGATAATACAATGGTGGTGATGATAATAAATGTGGTGATGATAAGACAATGCTGGTGATGATAATGCGATGATGGTGATGATAATGACGATGATGGTGATGATAATGAGGATGGGGATATAATGAGGATGGTGATGATAATGACGTGCTGGTGATGATAATGACATGCTGGATGATAATGACGATGATGGTGATATAATGACAATGCTGGTGATGATAATGACGATGCTGGGATGATAAACGATGATGTGATGATGAAAGAGATGATGATAATGACGAATGGTGAGATAATACAATGTGGTGATGATAATGACGATGCTGGTGATGATAATGACGATGATGTGATGATAATGACGATGATGGTGATGATAATGACAATGCTGGTGATGATAATGACGATGCTGGTGATGATAATGAAATGATGGTGATGATAATGACGATGCTGGTGATGATAATGACGATGATGGTGATGATAATGACAATGATGGTGATGATAATGACATGCTGGTGATGATAATGACAATGGGTGATATAATGAGGATGATGGTGATGATAAAATGTGAATGAGAATGGGTGATGATAAGACGATGTGATGATAATGACGATGCTGGTGAGTAATGAATGAGATGATGTGATATAATGCGTTGATGATAATGAGATGATGGTGATGATAATGACGATGATGGTGATGATAATGACGATGCTGGTGATGAAATGACGATGATGGTGATAATGTTGATGGTATGATAATGACAATGCTGGTGATGATAATGACGATGCTGGTGATGATAATGACAATGATGGTGATGATAATGAGATGATGGTGATGATAATGACAATGACTGGTGATAATAATGACGATGATGGTGATGATAATGACAATGCTGGTGATGATAATGACAATGATGATGATGATAATGACGATGATGGTGATGATAATGACAATGCTGGTGATGATAATGACGATGCTGGTGATGATAATGACGATGATGGTGATGATAATGACAATGCTGGTGATGATAATGACAATGCTGGTGATGATAATGACGATGCTGGTGATGATAATGACAATGGTGGTGATGATAATAAGGATGATGGTGATGATAATGACAATGATGGTGATGATAATGCCAATGCTGGTGATGATAATGACGATGAAGGTGATGATAATGACGATGCTGGTGATAATAATGAGGATGATGGTGATGATAATGACGATGCTGGTGATGATAATGACAATGATGATGATGATAATGACGATGATGGTGATGATAATGACAATGCTGGTGATGATAATGACGATGATGGTGATGATAATGACGATGATGGTGATGATAATGACAATGATGATGATGATAATGACGATGATGGTGATGATAATGACAATGCTGGTGATGATAATGACGATGATAGTGATGATAATGACGATGATTGTGATGATAATTACAATGCTGGTGATGATAATGACAATGATGGTGATGATAATGACGATGATGGTAATGATAATGACAATGCTGGTGATGATAATGACGATGCTGGTGATGATAATGGCGATGATGATGATGATAATGACGATGATGGTGATGATAATGACAATGCTGGTGATGATAATGACAATGCTGGTGATAATAATGAGGATGATGGTGATGATAATGACAATGCTGGTGATGATAATGACGATGAGGGGGATGATAATGACAATGATGATGATGATAACGACGATGCTGGTGACGATAATGACGATGATGATGATGATAATCACAATGCTGGTGATGATAATGACGATGATGGTGATGGTAATGACGATGATGGTGATGATATTGACAATGCTGGTGATGATAATGACGATGATGGTGATGATAATGACGTGTGGTATGATAATGACAATGCTGGTGATGATAATGACGATGCTGGTGATGATAATGACGATGATGGTGATGAATGACATGCTGGTGATGATAATGACGATGCTGGTATGATAATCATGTGGTGATGAAATAGAGTGGTGATATAAGACATGCTGGTGATGATAATGCTGGTATGATAATGAGATGATGGTGATGATATGACATCTGGTGATGATAATGAGATGATGGTGATGATAATGACATGTGGTGATGATAATGACAATGTGTGATGATATGACATATGTGATGATAATAAAGTGGTGATGATAATGACATGATGTGATGATAATGACATATGTGATGATAATACAATGCTGGTGATGATAATGACATGATGGGATGATATGACGATGATGGTAATGATAATGACAATGCTGGTATATAGATAATGACGATGATGGTGATGATAATGACGATGATGATGATGATAATGATCAATGCTGGTGATGATAATGACGATGATGGTGATGTAATGACGATGATGGTGATGATATTGACAATGCTGGTGATGATAATGACGATGAGGTTGATGATAATAGACGTTGATGGTATGATAATGACAATGCTGGTGATGATAATGACGATGAGGGTGATGACTAATGACGATGATGGTGATAATAATGATGAATGATGGTGATGATAATGACAATGCTGGTGATGATAATGACGAATGCTGGTGATGATAATGACAATGCTGGTGATGAAAATGGCAATGCTGGTGATGACAATGACGATGATGGTGATTATAATGACAATGCTGGTGATGATAATGTCAATGCTGGTGATGACAATGACGATGAGGGTGATGATAATGACGATGAGGGTGATGATAATGACAATGCTGGTGATGACAATGACAATGCTGGTGATGATAATGACAATGCTGTGATGATAATGACGATGCTGGTGATGATAATGAGGATGATGGTGATGATAATGACAATGCTGGTGATGATAATGACGATGCTGGTGATGATAATGACGATGCTGGTGATGATAATGAGGATGAATGGGTGATGATAATGACAATGCTGGTGATGATAATGGCAATGCTGGTGATGACAATGACGATGATGGTGATGATAATGCAATGCTGGTGATGATAATGGACAATGCTGGTGATGATAATGACGATGCTGGTGATGATAATGACAATGCTGGTGATGACAATGACGATGATGGTGATTATAATGGCGTATGATGGTGATGATAATGACAATGCTGGTGATGATAATGACGATGATGGTGATGATAATGACGATGATGGTGATGAATAATGATGATGATGGTGATGATAATGACGATGATGGTGATGATAATGACAATGCTGGTGATGATAATGACGATGCTGGTGATGATAATGACAATGCTGGTGATGATAATGACGATGATGGTGATAATAATGATGAATGATGGTGATGATAATGACGAATGCTGGTGATGATAATGACAATGCTGGTGATGATAATGACGATGATGGTGATGATAATGACGATGATTGGTGATGATAATGACGATGCTGGTGATGATAATGACGATGCTGGTGATGATAATGACGATTCTGGTGATGATAATGACAATGCTTGTGAGATAATGACGATGCTGGTGATGATAATGACGATGCTGGTGATGACTATGACGATGCTGGTGATGATAATGACGATGCTGGGTGATGATAATGACAATGCATGGTGATGATAATGACGATGATGGTGATTGATAATGACAATGCTGGTGATGATAATGACGATGATGGTGATGATAATGACATGATGTGATGATAATGACGATGATGGTGAATGATAATGACGATGATGTGATGGATAATGACAATGCTGGTGATGATCAATGACGATGATGGTTGATGATAATGACGATGATGGTGATGATATTGACAATGCTGGTGATGATAATGACGATGAGGTTGATGATAATGACGTTGATGGTAATGATAATGACAATGCTGGTGATGATAATGACGATGAGGGTGATGATAATGACGATGATGGTGATAATAATGATGATGATGGTGATGATAATGACAATGCTGGTGATGATAATGACGATGCTGGTGATGATAATGACAATGCTGGTGATGAAATGGCAATGCTGGTGATGACAATGACGATGATGGTGATTATAATGACAATGCTGGTGATGATAATGTCAATGCTGGTGATGACAATGACGATGAGGGTGATGATAATGACGATGAGGGTGATGATAATGACAATGCTGGTGATGACAATGACAATGCTGGTGATGATAATGACAATGCTGGTGATGATAATGACGATGCTGGTGATGATAATGAGGATGATGGTGATGATAATGACAATGCTGGTGATGATAATGACGATGCTGGTGATGATAATGACGATGCTGGTGATGATAATGAGGATGATGGTGATGATAATGACAATGCTGGTGATGATAATGGCAATGCTGGTGATGACAATGACGATGATGGTGATGATAATGGCAATGCTGGTGATGATAATGGCAATGCTGGTGATGATAATGACGATGCTGGTGATGATAATGACAATGCTGGTGATGACAATGACGATGATGGTGATTATAATGGCGTTGATGGTGATGATAATGACAATGCTGGTGATGATAATGACGATGAGGGTGATGATAATGACGATGATGGTGATAATAATGATGATGATGGTGATGATAATGACGATGATGGTGATGATAATGACAATGCTGGTGATGATAATGACGATGCTGGTGATGATAATGACAATGCTGGTGATGATAATGACGATGATGGTGATAATAATGATGATGATGGTGATGATAATGACGATGCTGGTGATGATAATGACGATGCTGGTGATGATAATGACGATGCTGGTGATGATAATGACAATGCTGGTGATGACAATGACGATGCTGGTGATGATAATGACGATGCTGGTGATGATAATGACAATGCTGGTGATGATAATGACGATGCTGGTGATGACAATGACGATGCTGGTGATGATAATGACAATGCTGGTGATGACAATGACGATGCTGGTGATGATAATGACGATGCTGGTGATGATAATGACAATGCTGGTGATGATAATGACAATGCTGGTGATGATAATGACGATGCTGGTGATGATAATGACGATGCTGGTGATATAATGACGATGCTGGTGATGATAATGACGATGATGCTGATGATAATGACAATGCTGGTGATGATAATGACAATGCTGGTGATGATAATGACAATGTGGTGATGATAATGACAATGCTGGTGATGATAATGACAATGCTGGTGATGATAATGACAATGCTGGTGATGATAATGACGATGCTGGTGATGATAATGACGATGATGGTGATGATAATGACAATGCTGGTGATGATAATGACAATGTGGTGATGATAATGACAATGCTGGTGATGATAATGACGATGCTGGTGATGATAATGACAATGCTGGTGATGACAATGACAATGCAGGTGATGATAATGACAATGCTGGTGATGATAATGACAATGCTGGTGATGATAATGACAATGCTGGTGATGATAATGACAATGCTGGTGATGACAATGACGATGCTGTTGATGATAATGACAATGCTGGTGATGACAATGACAATGCAGGTGATGATAATGACAATGCTGGTGATGATAATGACAATGCTGGTGATGATAATGACGATGATGGTGATGATAATGACAATGCTGGTGATGATAATGACGATGATGGTGATGATAATGACAATGCTGGTGATGATAATGACGATGATGGTGATGACAATGGCAATGCTGGTGATAATAATGACGATGATAGTGTTGATAATGGCAATGCTGGTGATGATATTGACGATGCAGGTGATGATAATAGCGATGATGGTGATGATAATGGCAATTCTGGTGATGATAATGGCAATGCTGGTGATGATATTCAGGATGATGGTAATGATAATGACAATGCTGGTGATGATATTCAGGATGATGGTGATGATAATGACAATGCTGGTGATGATAATGACAATGCCGGTGATGATAATGACAATGCTGGTGATGATAATGGCAATGCTGGTGATGATAATGACGATGATGGTGATGATAATGACGATGATGGTGATGATAATGACAATGCTGGTGATGATAATGACAATGCTGGTGATGATAATGGCAATGCTGGTGATGATAATGACGATGAGGGTGATGATAATGACAATGCTGATGATGACAATGACGATGATGGTGATGATAATGACAATGCTGATGATGACAATGACGATGATGGTGATGATAATGGCAATGCTGGTGATAATAATGACGATGATAGTGATGATAATGGCAATGCTGGTGATGATATTGACGATGCAGGTGATGATAATAGCGATGATAATGGCAATTCTGGTGATGATAATGACAATGCTGGTGATGATATTCAGGATGATGGTGATGATAATGACAATGCTGGTGATGATAATGACAATGCCGGTGATGATAATGACTGCTGGTGATGATAATGAGGGTGATGGTGAGATAATGAGGATGATGGTGATGATAATGATGATGATAGTGATGATAATGACAATGCTGGTGATGATAATGACGACGCTGGTGATGATAATGACAATGCTGGTGATGATAACGGCAATGCTGGTGATGATTGTGAGAGTGATTGTGAGATAATGAGGATGATGGTGATGATAATGATGATGATGGTGATGATAATGAGGATGTTACAATGAACTTACTCATGAATGGTAACATCTCTCCCATATGCTGCTCTCGGTGCAGCTCATTGACCGGGTTATATTGGATTCGTTTCTGCAAAAGAGAGGTGCTCGGTGTTAGCGATAATCTTCTTACTTGCTGCAGCTGCTACTGCTACTGTTGCTCCTGATACTACTACTACTGCTTCTACTGCTGCTGCTACTACTACTACTACTACTACTACTACTACTACTACTACTACTACTACTACTACTACTACTACTACTACTACTACTACTACTACTACTACTACTGCTGCTGCTGCTACTACTACTACTACTACTACTACTACTACTACTACTACTACTACTACTACTACTACTACTACTGCTGCTGCTGCTGCTGCTACTACTATGTACAATTACTTTTACTAGTGCTGCTGTTGTTATTACTACCACCACCAGTACTACTACTACTACAGCCATAACTATTACTATAACTATTACAACTGATGCTGCATCTGTTATTATGTAACTAATTTTTAATATAACTACTACAATATTAATGATAATAATTATTAATGAAGGAAAATAATCTACTTCTTATTTCACAATAGCAATTTGGGACTGCACCCTAACTTAGACACAACTCACAATATGCTCCCAGGGAGCAGGCATCTTCACTCCGTCAGGGCACCATGGCCGGCCGATTTTGTCGGGTTCCGGTCTAAAGAAGTGCCGTTTCTCGTAGGCGCTCAATGGAGGGGCTCGGTAATCATACATGGTGGTTGTCCTAGGGTACCTGTGGGCTCGCGTGTAGCACTGCATCGTGAGTCGTGTTCAGTTTATGACGTTGTCTAGGCACCTGTGAAGAGTAAGTCAGTCAGGTCTTAGTCAGATATGACTGAGTTACCTTATGATAGTAAACGGTACTACCTGCTTTGTGTTAGTGCCGAATGTTGGTTGGAACTCACCAAATCCGACACCCCACATTGTGCCAACGGCTTCGGTCGGTGGAGTACAATTGTGATGGTACAAGCCTTATACTGGTGCAAGGAAATGTAACCTAAAGGTTAAATGTCATGGCAGGACAAACCAGGCCCCGAGCCTTGATCGGCAACTGGTCTAGAATCGAAGCTCTGACAGGCGTAAAGATAGAGCATTGCTTTACTGATGCGACAGCTTCTGCAGCTTGCATTTTTACAAATGTGTTGGTGTTACTTTTCTTTTGAAGTAAACTAGGCAATCCGAGAGAGGGGCCATGCTGCATGTGCAACACATGGTCTCTAAAATTCAAGCCCAGGCTTTGTGCTATGAAGAGGTTGTAATGCTTGTTTGTCTTTGAATCACGATGTAACAAATTATCATCTGTCAAAACAGCAATGTGCCAGTAGTGTTAAGAGTAGCGGAAGAAGTTATTCATACGGTTAAAACATTAACAGTGGGGCAAGCTCGATATAGGGCTTCTGACCATCAGAATAGCCCTGCTTCGTCGAACGTTTCGGCCTCTTGTGCGGCCAAGGCAATGACTGCCTACATAGTATTATCGGGACAAGAACACGCATGAACTATGACTCTGGAGATCTATGAAATGACGAACCGGGGCCGCCCACGCGTATCGGTATGGCACACGATGGTCAGAATGATTGTTGTTAATTATCTTGTTATTTATGCCGGAGTGTAATTAAAATTTACTTTTTAACTCGATATCTTCACGTGGGAACTAAGCATCCCGGATATGTTCATGTAATAGCAGTAGTCCAGGGAAAGCCATTTCAGGATAAGAGATACGATGTAAAATAAACAGACTCCATGATGCCCCAGTGTCTCCTCTGTCGTGTTGAATCGAGGATTGCGTATTTATGAGTTTTACGTCACAAATGTTGTGTTGTCAGAATGACGGAAATTAAGCATTTCGAAGATGACATAACAGCAAATATAATCATCATCATCATTATCTACTTCTTCCACTTTTGCCGACAAGCGTCGTGGGGAGGAATAGTTGACGTTCCAGTTCCCAAAAGGTAGCACTGGATACAGTGGATAGTGTCATTCCGTGTGACAGTACAATGTTTTTTTTTCTTCTAATGTCAATTCATTTTCGTTGTGGGCATTCTCTTGCTCTCGTGTCAGATCTTTTCTTAAATATAGCGCCGCGCTGGTAGTTGATGGTGTTGTATTCTAAAGATATGGTTGAACCTTCTGATCTTTAACCTTTCAATATGTCTGACACAAGGTGTTGATCCCACTGTCTGATTCATTTCTTACTCGCTCAGATAGTTAAGTTGGCAGCTCTTCTCAGACATCTCATGTGAAGACAGGCTTGCTTCGTGCAGAGTGACATCCTTCAATTCAAGAATCAAAGATGGGGAATATCTGAGGGATCTTTCATGAGAGGAATCACCATTAGGGACATTACAACGAACGAACGTATGAACGAACGATGTTTATGTTCAATGGGTCATAATTTGGGCACTCAGACCTGTCTTACATTCGGCCCTTCCAATCACTCAGCTTTCGTACATCAGTTACCTATTATGCATGTTACAATCACATAGGAAAAAAAAAACATTGTGAATGTTGTAAAAATAAACAATGTATCATCATCATGTGTCATGCCGGTAAGCGTGGGCAGTCATGTCTCGCCATCTTGCTCGATCACCATAGTTGTGGATCAGCTCAGTGTTCTTGTCTCGACAATGCCAAGGGGTCAAGCCATCCAAGTATTTACTTCTCTGCCTTCCTCTTGTTCTTTTCACCTAAATGTTACCAGTTGTCACCAATTTTTAAAATTTATTTATTTCACATAACGCGACCAAAAATGTTGACTGTCTACGTCTAATTTCTCTAATCAGTTTACGATTTTCATTTGTTTCTTGTAAGATTTTGTCATTGGTTATTCTATCTGGCCACTGTATTCTTTGCATTTTCTTCAGAAACCACATTTCCACAGCCGTCAGATGTTTTTAATCCTGTTTGCTAATTTTCACGCTTCACATCCATACAAAATCACAGGTTCTAGGTAACACCTCGACACTCTTTTTCTCGTTTCAACTGACATCTTTTTATTGGTCAGTATGTTTTTCATCTTGCAAAAGGCTACTTTCGCCATGGCGATTCTTGTTCTAATCTCTTCAAGACATTTCGCATTAGATGCTATGACTGTTCCGAGATAATTGTACCGATTCACTTGCTTAAGAATATTCCCATTTACGTGTATACTATAAGGGGCGTTCATTTGAAATCCGTTCGTGCCGCACCTCACGTAACTGCGTACGTTGAACATGATCATGTCATAGTCATGTGATAAGTACTGACCAATGAATAAAAGAGCAAGTGCTTATCGTCACATGATGCATAGGTTCTGTTTCTGACCGTTGACAAAATGACAGGATTGATCCAAAGAAGCCCAAAGAGCGTGATTCAGTTTTTTTTTCATTTGAAGTATGTCGATCAGTGGACATTCATCGAAAAGTGCAGGCAACGTACGGTAACAATTGTGTGTCGAAGACAACAGTGACAAACTGGGCACGAATGTTTCGGAAAGGACGTCAGTTCATGACAGATCTTCGACGGCCGGGTCAAGCGCATATTGTTGCAATAGAAAAAAACATCGCCAAAATTGATGCAGCAGTACAGATGAACCGCTGTCGAAGCATTCATTCGCTAGCGAAAGAATTTGATGTGTCCATTGGGACAATTCAAAAGGTCGTTCGTAAGAAACTACAGTATCGGAAGGTGTGTTCACAGTGGGTACCACGGATGTTGACCAACCACCAAAAAGAGGAACGCATGGGAAGGTGTTTCAACCACTTGCTGCGTTACAGAGTGGAGGGTGATGCATTTCTCTACCGCATAGTGGCAGGCGATGAATCATGGTGTCATCACTTTGAAACGAGCAGCAAAAGAGAGAGCATGCAATGGAAGCATGCTGGATCACCAAAAGCCAAAAAAGTCAAGTTACAGGTTTCCGCTGCTAAGTTATGCTGAGAGCATTTTTTGACCATGAAGGGCTATTGTTGGCCGACTTTAAAGAACCTGGTGTCAACATCAACTCTACCCACTACTTGCAAACACTAGACAAGCTGCAAAAAACCATCAAGAATAAACGACCCGGCATGCTTTCTCGCTGTGTGATTTTGTTGCACGATAATGCTCGTCCACATGCCGCAAAGATTGTGCAGGAAACCTAACAAAGAAAGAAGTGAGAAATTCTGCAACATCCAGCCTATAGTCCTGATTCTTAACCATGTGATTTTCATTTGTTCGGACCTCTAAAAAAAGCTCTCAAGGGGCAACGATTTCACAGATGCAGACGTAGTGAACGCGGTAAACACTTTGTTCAGTGAGCAACCACAATCCTTTTTTGCGGACGGCATTCGTCGCCTACCTAAGCAATGGGATGCTTGCCTGAATGCCTACGGCGACTTCTTCTGACCAACCCATGAAGCATAATTCATTCAAAATGAATGCTTTGCTTAATTCTACCACACCTGTTAATGTTTCTTTCATGCTTTTGTAATAAAGCCATTAGAATTAGTGACAACCATAATCTGCGTCTTCTTATAATTTAATTTTAATTCTAGTTGTTCACTGTGTCCAACAACCGCATCTACTAAATGTTGCAGATCCTGCTCATTGTCAGCAATCAATACTATATCATCTGCATATCTAATGCTATTGATGTTTCTTACTCCAATCTTGATTCCTTTCATATTTTCTACATTTCTGAAAATATTTTGACTGTATAGGGAAACAAGATCTGGAAACATTACACATCCCTGTCTCACATCTTTCTTAATAGGCTGATATTGACCTACTTCATTATCAATCCTTATGGCAGCTTGTTTCCATTTTTTTTTTTTTTACAAATCTAAGGTCTTTCCCATCAATTTGTAGATCTGCAAGCATCTCTATCATGTTGACATGTCTTACTTTATCGAAAGCCTTTCTTTAGTCAATAAAACAAAGGTGTAGGTCTTTGTTTACTTCTACAGAACGTTAAAATAATGTTCTCAGCATAAATACAGCATTTACTGTACCGGTACCTTCTACAAATAATGTGTAGTAACATGTTATGAGGCAGGTAGGCAGCCAGACACACGTATACACGAACGTGCATAAACACTTAAACCCATACATACATGCATACATACTTACATAATTTACACAAAGTCTCACAGTTATGCGTCCACTCAATAACACACAAATAAACATACATATACACATATATTTGTGCTTCATAGATTATACTAAAACATTTGATAAAATAAAACATGATAAACTGATTAAAATGTTTGTGGTATACAAAAACGTCTCTACTAACATTCGTCTATTGACGCCCTTAAAAATACCAGTCACTAATAATTACTGTTTAAGTATCTTACTTAATGTAGGAGAAGAAAAGAAAACAGAGAACAACTAACCCGTAGGGTAGCTTAATTTATTTGGCATTAGAAGAAAATATTGGCCTCAGTTTGGTTCACGTACCTGGCCAACCGTCGTCGATCTTTTAAGAAAAGGCACGAGAGTGGCCATTTCTGTGGAAGAGAACACAAAAGACAGACGTCGGCTTTTCCCCGTGTGGGGAAAGGCAATTTTGCCCTAAAAACCATCATTCTCTGCAGCCATTGGTATGTTAAAATCTAAATTATTAATATGTATTCATGTATTTTGATAAAGTACATATACCATTGTGTTTAATTAAGAATTAGTTAGAATGATAAATCAACAATTCTTGTAAACTAGAGTCTGATTGATTTTTACCACTGAGCGCCATGCCAGGCCACGCTGTAATTTTTCCTATGCTTGTCAATTTCATATTCCTATGTTAAAACCTTTTATAGGCATTGTGAACCTATATCTCATTAGCAATGCTTATAACCTATAAATATTATGTGTACTGTAGAGTATCAAACTCATGTCAGAAACACATTCTAGAAATTTTCTCAATTTGGGAGCAGACTCCTGATTCATACTTCACAGTAGAGAACTCGTGTCTGTCAATTTCATATTCCTATGAATAAAAACTTCTATGCATTGTGAACTATATCTCACTATCTATGCTTAGAAATCTGCAAATAATCTATGAACTCTAAAGAACATTTTCAAAGAAACAATTTCTCCATGTGGAAGCAGACTTTTGATTACACATTGTATGAACATACTTCATAGTAGAGAACTTGTGTCTGCTAAAGTCTAATCTGTAACTTGAAACTATCGTGCCAAATTTGGTACAAATCTTCTTGTTAACATATTAGTAACCACTCAATATGAGTGAGGGACATGTAATCATTTCATAAAATAGTGCTAGGGAATTGCCATGTTTGAGAATATAAATTCAAGAACAAAGAAAGCAAACGCAGGATATAAATGAATGTTCGGATAGGATGTGCCTTCAATCCGCATCACCTCACTGTGGTAGGAACAGAAGCGAAGATTGATGTCATAAATTGCTTGCAATATTCAGAAGACTGGACCATGCGGCATAAGTTATTCTGATAAAGAACACTCCGAATACTAGCAGTAATTGGCAAAATATATCACAGCGTTCACTAACCTCATGCTGCTGTAAGCAGTGGGGGAAATTAGTTTGTTTTAGTTTTATGGATTAACCCCTGAGGAAATCCAAAAACCTAGGCTCCTTGCATCATCATTATGATTAATTATTATGTATGATTATCATGTACTTAATATCAGAGAAATGTATGTTTGTTTTCTCTGTTAAGAGAATTTTTCTCTGTTCTGATTGTTACTCTTTACTGTGGGAATATGCATTTTAATGTTACCCTTGGGGACATGAGGATGTTGATGGAAGAATCCTTGTGCATGTCAGTACGCAAGAAGACAATGTTGAATAGCCTTGGCCTAATGCTGATTATAGTGAAGGAAAGGAAACATAGGTTATGTATGGGTTATTCTCTTCAAGAATGAGAGATACAATATCTACATGTTTGGAGGAAAAGAATGGCTTCACTCATCTAATAGTCCCAGTAACAACAGAACAAAACATAGAGTGAAAAGATACCTCACTCACTATCAGAGCTAGGAAAGCTCTACAACAAGCGACGAGGGACAGGGAACTTGGAAACCCACTCCTATCTCCTTCCCCTTTTTTGTTTGTAATTGTGTTGTGAAATGTTAACACATCACAGTAGGTTAATGCTCGGTTGTATTCTTTGTCATCCCTTTTCTATAGCGAGTGGTGGATTTGGTGGGACTGCGTTGCCTCCCTATCAACTGGAAACTGGGTCAACAGCCAGTAAATGATAAATGACAACCTGTCCTAAACAAAGGGCTGGACCAATACCTCAATGTTTACTGCTGCACTCATTAGCTGCCATAGCCAGCAAAAGACAAATTCGAAGACAACTGACTGCGTGATTGATGAAGTCCTATTTTAGTAGGAAAATCCAGGATGGACTTCGCGATCTAAAAATCTACAAAGATGAAGATCAACAGAGTAACTGACAACAATGTATCGTCTGCTTTACTTCTGAGAAGTACCACCTATAGCCTCATCATTCAACAAAATCAGTGAAACTATGGGACAATCCTACTACAAGTTTAATAAAACTAACAACAGTGAGTAACCTTCAACTGTTGGTTGGATTACCAAGTTAATATCCAACAATGGATAAGTCTTCGAAAGAACGTCTCACAGCAGCAAAAGTCAAACATAAGGTTCCAGACACTCAACACCAAGTTCTAGCTACGAACACCAACTCAAACAAATGGGAAGAGACACTGAAACCACATAAGCCAGTACAACCAAGGTACCAACTTAAGATCCTCTGAAACATAACTACACCAGATTACCTCAAGGATCCAAAACCTGAACACCATAAAAAAGACCATATGAAAGCAGCTAAATGCCTCTACATCTGCAACAAAAGGAATCATCTGATTGTTTGCAACCCTGTTTATGTGCTGGAATTATTCATCTTTGGATATATGTAGGTATAGATCAATTCTGGACCTAGTCACAGATACTACCATGAGATGCCTCTCAGCCATATAAGTTCCTACACTGGACTAGATAACAACGACTAACTCCTTGCTGGTCCAATGTCAACCTAAATGCCATGGGTTATAGACTCGCGACTTGGTGGGTGTAACATCTTTGTGAACATTGGGATTCTGATATTGGAAGCAGAGCAGCTGAATGGCCGTCTACTTGGCACCATGTATGGTGAGATGGGAAAGTACCTTCTGCAGAGCTTAAGTGGAAATTCCGGAAAGTAAGACCAACCAAGGCCTCAATTTCACCAAAAAGACACCGAGCCTACTGCAACAGAGTATTCGAAAATTCTAGCCCGCGGAGGAGATATGTGATTGTGTGTAATTTCTATTCTTGGATTATAGAGTATGATTTGCACCAGCCAATTCCAAGTGGATATACATATTAGGAACACAACTGAGTGCATTAATTCGGTACCCAGATAATGGGAAAAGGATCTAATCTACAGCAGAGATGAACCCTTAACCGCACACTAGGAGATAAAGGACTCTATTAATTAGTTTAATTGAGTACCAACTGCTTTTTATATGTGTTTTTCTATGCCACGGATTTATAAGGTAAATAGTGTTTTATTTGGTAATGAGGTATAACCAAATGGTGGTTATGGTATAGTATTTTGACACCAACTCATTATTTTTAAATATGAGAATTGTAAAGGGTGTCAGAAACAACTGTTTTATATGTTGGGTTCTATGTACTTAGATCATTGTTTGCCTTAATGATGTAAGGTGGGTCAAGGATAGTAGACCCAATTTGTGGTTGTTGTGTTGTTTGTAATAACATTGTTTTTTTCTTTTGGGACAATGGGGTTAATATGTTTTGATAATGCAAATCATTCCCATGCCTGTGCTGAAAATGCATTGTGGTCATTACAAATATATATGTTACTACAGATCTTGATTTAATACCTGAACTGTTTGTCCAAAATTGTTGATGTGTACATCAAGTAAATGTGTTTGTTCAACAGTGGTTGTTTATATGTTGTGAACAATCAATATCCTCTAACACTATAGTAAATTTAAAGGGTGATGAAGTGGGAAGGGAAACCTACACACAGATGCAATTGTTTCAAGGATTGAAGTGTTTTCTCCTGGTGTTTGTTGTAAATATCCCTGATAATCTTGCATTCTAACAGTGACCAGAGAATCAACAAATCCCCTAGTCAACTTAACAAAATATTCTCTTAAATTAAAATCCACATCCCACAATGTTGGAAGATATTAACATTGATGGGAAGGATCTCAGAATTATAAAGAATATTTACTGGAACCAAGTAGCAACAATTAAAATGGTAAATAAAGAGGGCAATTATGAACAAATAAAGTTAGGAAAACGACAGGGATGTGTCTTGTCACCGGATCTCGTATCACTCTATAGTGAAGTAATAATGAGAGAGATCAAAGAGAAACCAGGAATACTAATCGGAGGTTAAAATATAAACAATATACGCTTTGCAGGTAACACAGTATTGTCATTGTCAACTGTTATTCTACTGCCAATATAGCATCTTGGGTGTATGGCGGGGGGGGGGGGGGGGGGGGGGGGGGGGGAGGGGTGTCTTTGAGCCTGAGGAGTTAAGTGCCCCTGGCTAGTGCAGTCGACGCGAACTGAGCAGGTTAGGAGTTTCTTTTTGCCCGTGACAGAAAAAAAACAACTCCACAGGTTACCGAGGATTCTTACCCGGGTCTCCCGAAGGAGAATTCGGCATTCTGGCCACTCAGTCAGTCGCTCCTCTGATTAAGAACGATATATATATATATATATATATAGAATATATATATATATATATATATATATATATATATATATATATATATATATATATATATATATATATATAGAGAGAGAGAGAGAGAGAGAGAGAGAGAGAGAGTAAGAGAGAGAGAGACTGAGAGACAGAGAGAAAACAGCGAAATAGAGAGAAAGAAAGAGAGAGAGATCACGAGAAAAAGATAGAGCGAGAAAGAGAGAGAGAGAAAGTGAGAGAGAGAGACTGAGAGACAGAGAGAGAGAGAGAGCGAGCGAGAGAGAGAGTGAGAGAGAGAGAAAGAGAGAAACAGCGAAATAGATAGAAAGAAAGAGAGAGAGAGAGAACACGAGAAAAAGAGAAAGCGAGAAAGAGAGAGAGAAGAGAGAGATAAAGAGAGAGAGAGAGAGAAAGAGAGAGAGAGAGAGAGAGAGAGAGAAAGAGAGAGAGAGAGAGAGAGATATATTGTACACAAACAAACACATCCAATCAATTCTTCATTCAATTCTAAACACTGCAGAAAAACAATCAGGCACCATAACCAAAGCCCAGACAGTACTCAGACAGTGTGTAAATCCACCTAGCCAACACTGCATTACTTCATTATCAGCTACCATAAAAACAACCTTTGTCATTTTACACATTTTTACTTTAAATTTGGAGTAGTCCATCACAGTGGACCTATTGAAATAATTAGGCCATATAAAAGTATGGAATCACTTTGGGGACAGCTTTTATATTTCAATGTTTATCAGGTTTCATTTGTGATGTCTCCGTGTGTTGTTTTTCCCATGATTAAATTAACATTAACAAACATAGAGAAGTCTGTCTGTCTGTCTGTCTGTCTGTCTGTCTGTCTGTCTGTCTGTCTGTCTGTCTGTCTGTCTGCCTGCCCGTCTGTCTGTCTGTCTGTAAATTTGCGTGTGTGTGTGTGTGTGAGACCGCGTGCTTGTATGTGTGTGTGTTTGTGTGCGTATGTATATGTGTGTATGTGCCTGTATCTGCGAACGTATTTATATACGTATATATGTACATACGCACGTACGTAGGTACGTGTAAGTGCGTGCTTGTATATATATATATATATGTACGTGCATGCATGCACACACGCACTTGATTACTGTCTAAGCAGGCAAATTAGCAGGTAGGCAGGCAGCTAGCTAGCTAGCTAGGTGGGTGGGTGGGTAGATAGCTAATTAGGTAGGTAGGTTGGTAGATAGGCAGGTATATAGGTAGATGTGTAGATAGGTAGGTATGCATTATGTTAGACAGCTAGGATGCTCGGTAGGTTTGTAGGTAGCTAGATTTCATTGATTTGATGTGATTAAACTTTATTTTCAAAGGGTCACAAATTGGGCACGCAGGCTCGTCTTACATTCGGCCTGTCCAATCACTCATCTTTCGTTCATCAATAGTGCATGATACATTCACATAGAAAAAAAAACATTGTCAAATAAATGTTGTAAACATAAACAATGCACATTACCATGTTATGAGACACATCCCCCAACCACCCACACATCCCCAACCACCACACATCCCCCACACACATCCCCACCACCCACACATACCCTTCCCCCACCCAATCACATACCCCCGGGCACATATACATTTCCCCACCCACCCACCCATACATCACCCACCCACCCAAACATCCCCACCAACACACATCTCCCACCTACACACATCTCCCCACCCCCCACAAACACACACTCACCCCCACCCCCACCCCCACATATCTTCCATCACCCACCCACACACCCTCAACCACCGAGCCAAACACACAAACCCCACCTACAATACTTCCCCCCACCAACCCATACATCCCGCACCTACCCACACATACACATTCCACACCCACCCACACAACCCCCACCCACACAATCTCCCCTATCCACCCACACACCCCGCACCCACCCACACACGTCCCCACATATCCCCCAATCTACACACACAGAGATCCACTCACCCCACCCCCTCCCCCAATAAGGTAGATAGGTAGGTAGTTATGTTAGCTAGATAGTTAGGTAATTAGGTAGGTAGGTAGGTAAGTATGTAGGTAGGTAAAGGGGGCATGGATAGATAGGTGAATGGATATGTGTGTGTGTGTGTGTGTGTATACGAGTTTGCATTGAACTCCCGATAATGCGGATACTGCATGCAACTGACTGATTTGAGCCCATTAACCAATTATTTTGAATAACGAAGACACAAACAATAGATTGCATGATTTATTGTCTGGTATATTTTGCTGCATCTCGTCAGTTACATACTGCAGAATTCACACAACATAAAGTAAAATAACTAGATAAATCCTTCAAGCTGAAATATACACATGTTCGCACAGTAATGCCAATTGTCTACCACGGGAATTTTAAACCGACTATCATGTCTTTCTGTTTGCAAAAAAAACCAAAAAACAAAAACAACAAAAAACTGGCCTATATAGATTAATCATGATGGCTTCTGCAAACTGTGACAAGCGACTATTTTGTGTATTAAACAACACGTGAAAAGCGCTGTCTTTATCAAATACATGACCGGTTTTAAATCGTGCAATCTATTGTTTGCGACTTCTTTAAGACCAGTGATGGAGTTATACCTCTCTCCATAGCACAAAGCCTGGGCTAAAATATAGAGACCATGTGTTGCCCATGCAGCATGATCACTCTCTCGGCTTGCCTCCAGAGATATGGTAATACCGATACATCTGGAACAAGACATGCTGCAGAAGCTGCCGGATCAGCAAAGCAATGCTCTAACTGTCCGACTTCGATCCTAGACCAGCTGCCAACCAAGGCTTAGGGCCTGGTCTACCCATGCCATGATAATTTGTCTTTAGGTTGCATTTCCTCGCACCAGGATAAGGCTTGTACCATCCTAATTGCTCTCTTCCGCCCGAAGCTGTTGGCACAATGTGGGGTGTCGGGTTTGGTAAGCGCCGCCCAACATTCGGCGCTGACAGAAAGCAGGTAGTACCGTCTACTGTCATACGGTAGCTCAGACATATCATAAATAATAGTGAGATAAACCACATGGATGTAAACAATACGAAGATAAACAATAGTGAGTTAAACAATATGGATGCAAAGAATAAGAAGATAAACAATAGTGAGTTAAACAATATGGATGCAAAGAATAAGAAGATAAAAAATAAGATAAGATTAAGTATTGGAAAGATCAGATTGTGTGACGGTTTGTTCCATGCTCAGTCTTCGTAGACTTAGATGAATAGGACATGTTAGGAGGATGGATTATGGTAGAATACCAAAGGACATCATTTTTGGTGAATTACAGGTGGGTAAGAGATCTCAGGGTCAGCCTCTACTATGATACAAAGATGTGTGTAAGCGGGACATGATTGATACAGACATTGATAATGCACACTAGGAGCAAGTCGCGCTGAACGTGTTGCATGGAGGGCAAACATCAGAAATGGAATAAAGACAAAGGAGAAAATTATTGCAGATAAGTCACACACCGAGCGTTGTGAGACGTAAGATGGTGCATGATGGTGAAATGACCATGCGTTTACATGCATCCACTGTGGACAAACATTTACAACGCGAATTGGTCTTATCAGTCACATTCGCCACCCCCATGGGTTGTAGTTGTTAAGCCCTTTTGAAGCACAATGTAACAAACCATCGTCTGTCAAGACGGCAAGGTGCCAATGTAATGTAATGTAATTCAAATTAACCACGGGAAAACATTGTTTTGATTATATGTAACCAATTATTGTAAACGACGTATGCATAATTCAATTAGTTTTCCTTTTTGTGGGTACAAACACATTCATCATCATCATTTGTCACAACGATATACGTGGGCGGTCATGTTTCGCCATCTTACACGATCACCAGAGTCGTGGATCAGCTCTGTGATCTTGTCTCGACCATACCACGTGAAAAAGCAATTCAGGTTTTTATTTTCTGCCTTCCTCTTGTTCTCTTCTCCTCATCTTGCCAGTTGTCACCAAGTTCTCTAGTGCATTTCTTCTCATAACGTGTTCAAATATTTGTGACTGTCTACGTCTAATTTCTTTTTCATCTGTCTCTTGTAGGACTTGGTCTTTGGTTTTTCTGTCTGTCCACAGTATTCTTTGCATTTTCCTCAGAAACCACATCTCCGCGATGTTTTTCAGCACATTGTGGTATTTCTCTCTTCCTAGTGACGACTATAATCTGTGTCTTCTTACAATTTAATTCTAACCTCTAGTTGTTCACTGTGTGCAACAACCGCATCTACTAAATGTTGCAGGATCCTGCTCATTGTCTGCAATCATTATTGTATCATCCGCATATATAATGTTATTGATGTTACGTCCCCCAGTGGTTACCCCTCTCATATCTTCTAAATTTCAGAACATAATTTCACTGTATAGGGAAAATAGATCTGGAGACATTACACATCCCTGTCGCACACCTCTCTTAATAGGTTTATGCTGACCTACTTCATAAACAATCTTTATGACAGCTTGTTGCTCCAAATCAGTGGTTCCCACGCTTTTCAAGCCGAGGGCCATATCTACTATTTTCGGTAGTTAAGCGGGCCACAGCGTTATAAAATTATAAAAGTCGTGCAATATCATTCTTACCTTTCTTAACTTTCGTCAAAAAAATTCTAAAACTTTAAAGGCAGTCAGTGTCAGTACTACACTGCGGTCATTTTTTGGTTTGAAATCAACAGTTCATTTAACAAAAAATATTTAATCAGTTTTGAAAATCGCTATTAATGTAATTAATTTACAGCTGTAACTGTTCTTCATAACCAGTTACTTCAGTTCAGATGCCAATTTATCAATGTCTTGGCACAAATCTGTCCTGCCAAAAGTCATAAGCGCAGTTTGGTTACTGTCGGTGAGTCTGAAACGTTGCTCTTTTTTTATTTTTTTAAATAACAATCATTGAGGAAAATGACTGCTCGCATCTGTAAGTCGAACCAAAACGACAAATGTATCTCTGGGCGAATGAACGTAAGTGTTCAAATTGTTCGGCTGGCAATAGTCGCCAGAATGAAATCATCATTAAAGGTGAAGCAGGAAGCTCCAGAAATTTACATCTCAGTGCAGAATTGCATTTCAAATCGATTACTTTGTGCTGAAGGTTTTGCTGTAATTGACAGGGCTTGGCATCAGGAAATACGAACGGATTTATGAAGAGGGCAACATTATCCTCCTCTATTGTGAACTCTTGACTGAAACGAGGCCTCGCGTGCCACTTTATGACAGCTGGCGGGCCACAAGTGGCCCGCGGGCCGTGGTTTGGGAACCTCTGCTCCAAATTATAATTTTACAGGTCAAGGTTTTCCCCATCAATTTGTAGATCTGCAAGCATCTTCGTCATGTTGACATGTCTTACTTTATAGAAAGCCTTTGTGTAGTCAATAAAGAAAAGACGTAGGTCTTTATTTACTTTTATAGAACGCACAATTAATGTTATCAGCTTATGCACATCATTTAATTAATGTACCCTTGCCTTCTACAAACCCACATTTTCCTTCTCCCATTTTGGGTTGTATTTTCTTCCTAAAGCTTTGAATGATGATTCTTAGCAAAATCTTCGTGATGTGGCTCATTATACTAATTGTTCGATGTTGATCAGATCCCTAGGCTCCTTATTTCTTCGGGATTGCATTAAATATCATCATTATCAAGTGTCATGCCGGCTGGCGTAGGTATTCATGACTCTCCACAAATTTCGGTCTTTGGTTTTCTGGATCAACTCCGTTGTTGATATTCCTTCATGCCACCGTCGCAATCCATCCCTCATCATTTCTCTTGGTCTGCCTCTGCCTCTCTTCGATCTTTCCAGTTGTCACGATGTTCTCCAATGCCTCTCTTCTCATCACATGGTCAAAATAGCTGTTTGCCTCTTTCTTATTGTCGAATATAATGTTCTAGTTTCATTAAACAAAGAGTGACATAACTCAGGTGGTATAACTCAAGTATCATATATTGTGTTCAGCAGTCTGTTGACTTGGTTTATTCCATATTTTTCTAAGGTATTAATCACTTCTATTGTGATGTTGTCTGGACAGGTGTCTTGCCAGTGTTCATATGGTTATGAGCATTCTGAACTTCCATCTCCAAAATGGATGGTCCTTCATTATTATTCCGAATATCATACCTGTTCTTCTCTTGAATCATCATAAAGGTCTTGCACATAATCTGACCACATATGTAAAATTTACCCCTTTTCTATTATGATTTTGCCATCTTTGGTTTTTAGGCAATCCGTTGACGTGTGTGTTCTTTTGTTAGTGAAGTCATTAATTCGTGTGTGCAATAATTTGATATTTCGGATGTTGTATCTGTTTTAAATTTTCCTGCAATGTTCCGCTTTACACAATTTCCTATTTTTTTACTGTGAATCTCTTCATATTTTTTATGTTGTTTTGTTTTGTTTGTTATTTCTTCTTATTTCCTTGAGTTTTGAAATGTCTTCCGTCATCCGTTTCTTACGTCCCATAATCTTTATTTTTGGGATACTTGTTTCTACAGCGTGACTGGCTGATTTCTTTAATATTTACCATTGGTCGCTCACATCTTGAAATAATATTTCCAGTTCGGACAATGCAATAAATATGTTCTTTATCTCGACGTTGAGTTTATTTTTTTTATTATCTCCCAACTCTTCAGTGCACATAGATAAAATGTTGTTCTTCTTCATGTATATTTGGCCTTCTTTAATTTTATATGTCTCATCTCATCTCATCATGTTCCTCTTGTACCTTGCGGTGTCGAGGTGAAGTATAAACATCGTGAGAGTTGCCGATTATGGGCTTCATATATCGATATTCCCATGGACTCTGCTATTCCTTCCGTCCAACGTTTACGTATCGGCCTCTTCCTCTGTTTCCATCTGGTCTGTACATCATTGCTTGTTGTGGTATGCTGTTGACTGGTAACCTACTTGCATGGCCAAACCATTTGACTTGCTGCTTTCTAATAAAATCTAGTGCTGCTTTAACCCCCACTTTAGTCCTGATTTCTTCATTTCTGATCTTATCTCTTCTTGATACGTTGAGTATTCTTCTCAGGAATCCTCATTTCTGTTGTGATTTTTCTTTTCTCTTTTTCTGTCATTGTCCAGGTTTGGCATTGGTAGCATAGAGTTGGTAGGAAGATTGTGTTGTAAAGTGCTTTCTTAGTAGTTATTGATACATGTTTGTTCTTTAGTATTGGTGCCATTTGTCCAATGAGTTGATTTGCCTTATTGCACCTATTTTCGATCTCGTCTTCTGATCTGCCATTTGATGATATTATACTTCCTAGGTACTTGAAACTCTTTACTTGTTTCAAGGGATGTTCGTTTAGGTGAATTGTTGTTGTTTGTTCTTCTTTAGTTATAGTCATTACCTCTGTTTTGCTTGTGCTAATTTTCATGTTATGTTCCCTACACATTTCGTTTAGACTATTCATGTGGTCTTGTAATTCAGCTTCTGATTTTGCTATTAGTGCTTGGTCGTCCGCAAACAGGAGTTCTCTAATGGTTAGATTTGCAGATGGTTCTTCTTCTGTGTTCTCGTCATGCGGTATTCTTGCTGTCTCTGCTTGGCTGGTTTCTTTACATATGTTGTCTATATATGTTATGAACAAGAGAGGGGACAGGACACAACCTTGTCGTACTCCAGATCTTATGGTGAAGGGTTCTGAGTGTCCTCCAGTTGCTCTCACTATGCATTCACTGTTGTTGTATAAACTTCTACATAGGTTTGTTAGATGTGTACTCACTCCATATTGTTTAAGGATTTCCCACAGCTTGTTTCTATCTACTCTATCGAATGCCTTTTCTTGGTCGACAAAGGCTAAGTAGAGTGTTTCATTGAATTCGATTGATTTTTCTATAAGTTGTCTAAGAGCAAAAATGGCATCTGTGCATCCTTTGTTTTTCCTAAATCCAAGTTGTGTTTCGCTTAGCTGGGGTTCTAAAGTAGTTCGTAATCTTTTTTCAAGACTTTTGCAAAATATTTTCCTAGTATGACTCAACAGTGAAATGCCTCTGTATTGTATACAGTCTCTTTTGCTGCCTTTGTTTATCCTAACTGGGATAATTATGGCGTTTCCCCAGTCTCATGGTGTCTGTTGTTCTACCCAAACATGGTTGAGTAGTCTATGTAGCCAAGCTGTTCCTACTTCTCTTGCTGCTTTAATTAGTTCATTTGGTATTTCATCCTGTCCCTGTGATTTGTTCAATGGGGCTAATCTGATGACTTCTATAATTTCTTCTTTCAGTATGCCTGGTTCTAGTTATTCGGTGACATCTGTGTAGGTCTCTCGAATTCCTGTGACATCTGATGGGATGTTAAGAAGTTGTTCGAAATACTGCTTCCATCTTATTAGGATTTGGTTTTGTTCACTATTGGTTTTCCATATTCGCTGTTAATTATTTCAGTTGGGTCAAAGAGTTCCTCTGGTTCGCATTGCACTTATCTTGTTGTAGAAGTTTCTAGTTGCCTCTTTGTAGTTTTTATTTAGGGTTTCTCCATACTCTTCCCAGTCTTTTTGTTTTTCCCTCTTTGTTGTTTGTCCGTCAAGAATGATGATGACCATTCATTTAATCCAGTGGGGTTAAAAGTATGGAGCCGTGCGTTCTAAGATGGCTGATGAGGCCTATTTTGGCTCGAAATGTTCTTTGACAATGTGGACAAAGATTGCTTGACGTTTCTGGAGGAGGATTTTCTGCAGTGGTTTTTCAGTTCTGTCTTTTCTTCACAGCTCTTGCAGTCCTGGTTGCCTCACAAGTGACTGCACCCTTGCGTAATGATGCACGCCACGAATTTCGGTCTCTGGCTGCAGTCTCCCAGGTGTCATGATGAGTTCCAAAAGCATTCAGTGAGATTTTCAGAGTGTCTTTAAAGCGTTTCCTCTGGCCGCCTTGGGAGCGTTTACCACAACGCAACTCGCCGTAAAAAATTCGTTTAGGGAGCCTGTGATCTGGCATGCGAGTCAAGTGACCAGCCCAGCGAATCTGATTCTTCATTAGTAGAGTGTGGATACTGGGCATGGACGCTCTTTCTAGGACTTCAGTGTCTGGGATCTTGTCTTGCCATTTAATCTTCAGTAACTTCCTAAGGCAGACTGTGTGGAAGTGGTTTAATTTCCTAGCGTGTCGCTGATAAACAGTCCAGGTTTCACAAGCATATAGCAGTGTGGATAATACAACTGCTTTGTAGACTTTCAGCTTTGTTTGCAGGCTTATTCCATTTCTGTCCCATACATTCTTGTACAATCTGCCAAAGGCCGCACTGGCCTTGGAGATTCTTGCATTCACTTCATCATCAATTGTGGCAGCTTGTGACACAGTGCTGCCAAGATAGATTAATTTGTCCACAATAATTAGACTATGACCATTCACTTTGATATTCGGCACAGTGTAATTATTCCCTGGAGCTGGCTGGTACATAACTACAGTCTTCTCCAAATTGATATTGAGCCCAAAGTTGGCACAGGCATGTGAGAAAGCTGAAACATTATGTTGCATGTCCGCCTCTGAGTTGGCGTATAGAGCGCAATCATCAGCAAACAGGAGCTCTCTGACGGTGTCGCTGTCAATTTTGGTTTTAGCTTTCAGCCTTCTGAGATTGAATAACTTTGCATCCATGCGGTAGTTGATGTCTATTCCAATGTCGTTGTTCTCGAAGGCATTCGTCAACATAGCTGAAAACATGAGGCTGAACAGTGTTGGTGCCAGGACACATCCTTGCTTTCACTCCATTGGTGACAGGAAAGGGCTCAGACAGTTCACCATTTTCCTGTACTCTTGCCTGCATGCCATCATGAAATAGCCGCACTATTTGGACAAACTTTCGTGGACAGCCATATTTTGCCATAATCTTCCACAGTCCTTCTATGCTGACTGTATCAACAGCCTTGGTAAGGTCAATGAAAGTGGAGAACATTTCGCAGTTCTGTTCCTGACATTTCTCTTGCAGCTGCCTTGCAGCGAAAATCATGTCAACAGTTCCACGTTCTTTTCTGAAGCCACACTGGCTCTCAGGAAGAAGACCTTGATCGAGATGGGCTGTGAGGCGATTGAGAAGAATTCTGGCGAGTATCTTCCCTGCAATTGAAAGCAAGGAGATGCCTCGGTGGTTGTCACAGGATTGGCGGTTTCCTTTACGTTTGTAAAGGTGGACTATTGACGCGTCCTTGAAATCTTGTGGCATGGTCTCGTTCACCCATATGTTTGTAAAGACTTGGTGATTGCTCTGTTAGGACCGTCCCACCTGCCTTGTATATCTCTGCCGGGATGGAGTCAGGACCAGGTGCCTTGCCGCTGGAGGTTGCTGGATGGCTTTGTTTACTTCCACTATGGTTGGCAGGTCATCAAGTGCATCATTGATTGGAACTTGAGGAAGGCAGTTGATGGTTTCATCATCGAAGAAGGAAGTTGTATTTAAGATGTTGCTGAAATGTTCTGCCCAGCGCTGAAGGATGTCTTTCTTATCGATGACCAATGTTCTCCCATCTGCACTGAGGAGGGGAGCTGTGCCTGGTGATGTAGGCCCATATACCGCTTTCAGTGAGTCGTAGAAGTTTTTCATATCATGTCTGTCAGCAAAGCCTTGAATTTCATCAGCTTTGCTGCTCAGCCAGGAGTCCCGCATGTGCCGAAGTTTCTGCTGCACTACTCTCTGAATGTTCTTGAAGGCATCTTTTTTTTATGTTGACTTCGGGTCATTCAAATGTGTCTTGAGGTGAAGATGTTTCTCGGCCAGCAATTGGTTGATGTCTTCAGAATTTTCATCAAACCAGTCTTTATGCTTTCGGGGGGTTGGACCCAGGATTTCCATAGCAGTGTTGTAAATTATGTCCTTTAGGGCTCTCCACTCTGTTTCTGTATCCTGTTTAGCTGCAGCATTGGGCTTGAGGCGGTCTTCCAGCATATTTTCAAACGACAGCTGCATTTTCTTGCTGTTTAGGCAGGTGACATTTATTTATTATTTTTTTTTTTTTTGCATTTTCACCCCTTGACGACGCCGTGGTGGTTTGATGTGAATGTTTATCTTCGAGATAATGAGACGATGGTCTGTCCAACATTCAGCACCACACATGGATTTTGTCACGCGTACGTCTTGTCTGTCACTCCTCCTGACGATGACATAGTCAATGAGGTGCCAGTGTTTCGATCGAGGGTGCATCCACGATGTCCTGTTTCTCATGGGGAGACGGAAAATTGCGTCGGTAATCAGGAGGTCATGTTTAGCACATGTCTGAAGAAGGAGGAGTCCATTGCTGTCACAATTTCCGACTCCGTGCTTTCCAATAATGCCACTCCAAGAGGTGGTGTCTGTGCCTACTCTGGCATTGAAATCCCCAAGGAGTATAAGTTTGTCTTCTTTGGGAACAGATGTTAATACATTGTGCAGGTCCTCATAGAACTTGTTCTTGACATCATCTTCATTGGTCATAGTTGGTGCGTAGACACTCACAATGGTTGCGTGCTTCCTTCCATTCAGCAGGGGCAATTTAATGGTCATGAGCCTGTCGTTTATAGCCTTTGGAAATCCAGCTAGTTTGCCGACCAGGGCCGACTTAATGGCAAATCCCACACCGGATTGGCGTCTTTCCTCGCTTTTCCTTCCACTCCAGAAAAATGCGTAGCCGGCATCTATTTCACAGATTTGGCCTTCTTCTGCAAGTCGTGTCTCACTCAAGGCTGCAATGTCGATGTTGTACCTGCCCAGCTCTCTTCCAATCAGTGTTGTTCGTCTCTCTGGACCCGACGCGCCATCTCTGTCAAATAGGGTGCGTACATTCCAAGTTCCGATTGGTAAGGGAATATGGTTTGCTCTTTTAGCTTTACCTGTTTTTTCTTCTTTGTTTGTATGTCGACCGCAGTTTAGGGTACCCACCAACCGCGGTTAGCTGGTTATGTAGTGATGGAGCAGACAATGTTTAGGGCACCTTTTCTAGCCGCCTTCCTCATGCTATGGAGGTGAGCAGTGTGTTCCTATAGAGGGCTGCTCAGTCGCTCGGGGGGCTGCCGAATCCCACTGCTGCTCCGGTCAGTAGAAGACAACCATATGGCCTGAGCCGCCTGTGTGCAGGTCTGCGACTGCGGCTGCCAGCGTACCCACGCCTGCCGCTTCACCGCTCGCCCATCGTCACAGGGCTTGAAGGTGATATATGCCGTTGGATGAAGAATGACTTGCGCGATGAATTGGATTAAAGTGAGGAAGAGTTGCGCAATTCGTCGACCTCACTCTCTCGCCTGAGTCCATCTGAATCCAGTGGCAGGACAAGTCAAGACGACTGGAGACGAATACAGGTGCAGTGGATGACCAGGGCGCTCTACGTGCCTTGCCGTGCTCATTACGTTCCACAACGCTTTGCAGGTTGCTTTTTCCCCTCTTTACTATTCTACTCACATGTCTTCTCGCTATTCTATATTCTATGTAATCACATTCCTGTTTGCTCCTCAACCACTTTTTATATTTTTCCTTTTTGTCTTTTACCGCTTTCTTTACTTCTGCGTTCCACCAACTTGTTATTTTCTTTATCCGTGTTTTGCGTTTTTTCGTGGTTCCACATGTTATTTTTGCAGTACTTAAAATGCTTGATTTGAACATCTCCCATTCTTCTTCCACTGTTTTTCTTTCTGTAGGTAATTTTACAAAGAGTTCAGTTAGTTCTTTGTCATAATTTTCCCTTACTGCCTCGTCTTTAAGATTTTTTAAGTTTACTGATTCGCATGGCATGTATTTTCCTGCTCTTTGTTTTCTTCTTCTGATGGTTCTTATTGTGGCAACGACTGCTTTATGATCTGTGTTTATACTAAAATTGGGCACTGTCCTTGCATCTATTATATTTCTCTTTCTGTTATTTCTTGTTAATATAAAATCAATTTGGCTTTTAGCATCTAGATCGTTCCATTTATACCAGGTGTATACATGTGAATCTTTATGTTTATAGAATGTGTTAGTTATATAGAGGTCGTGTTGGCTGCAAAGCTCTGTCAGTCTACTTCCGTTATCATTCCTTTCATTATGCTGATCTCCAAATGCTCCCAGATGTTTTTATGTGTCCACTCTGTTATGTCCTAGTCTTGCATTGAAGTCTCCCATAACTATGATGTTGTCTGCTTATCTATTTTATTTAGCACGTCATGTATGTCTTCGTAGAAGTCCTCGCATTCTTGCTCATTATTGTTTGCACTACATGGTGCGTATATGTGTACATATGTTGTAATTGTTTGTTCTTTTATTCTCACTGTTATGATTCTTTCTGATATATATTTTATTTCTAGTATTCCTCTAAAATCTAGAACCTCTAGCCGTGGTTCGATGACTATTTCCACACCGTGTCTTGCCCTTTCTTGCTGTTCTACTCCAGAGTAAACAAACGTGTAACTGCGGTGGAGCTCCTTGCATCCTTTCTCCTTTGTTCTGGTGTCCGCTATTCCCATCAGTCCAATTTTCCTCTCTTCCATTGTTTCTATAAGCTCTTCTTTACAATTGAAACCACAGACGTTCATTGTGCCTATTTTTTGAGTCGCTGATCTATCTCATAGTCCATTAACATTGCCGGGTCGATATCCATTTGGGTCAGTCCGTTTATACTTCTTAGTTTTCTCGGGGTT